>OX387422.1:73123270-73125770 GCA_947563755.1 Lochmaea crataegi | reverse complement strand
CTACATACCTACATACTACATACCTACATACGACTACATACCTACATACCTACATACCTACATACCTACATACCTACATACCTACATACCTACATACCTACATACCTACATACCTACATACCTACATACCTACTACCTACATACCTACATACCTACATACCTACATACCTACATACCTACATACCTACATACCTACATACCTACAACCTACATACCTACATACCTACATACCTACATACCTACATACTACAGTACCTACATACCTACATACCTACATACCTACATACCTACATACCTACATACTACATACTACATACCTACATACCTACATACCTACATACCTACATACCTACATACCTACATACCTACATACCTACATACCTACATACCTACATACCTACATACCTACATACCTACATACCTACATACCTACATACCTACATACCTACATACCTACATACCTACATACCTACATACCTACATACCTACATACCTACATACCTACATACCTACATACCTACATACCTACATACCTACATACCTACATACCTACATACCTACATACCTACATACCTACATACTACATACCTACATACCTACATACCTACATACCTACATACCTACATACCTACATACCTACATACCTACATACCTACATACCTACATACCTACATACTACATACCTACATAACCTACATACCTACATACCTACATACCTACATACCTACATACCTACATACCTACATACCTACATACCTACATTACCTACATACCTACATACCTACATACCTACATACCTACATACCTACATACCTACATACTACATACCTACATACCTACATACCTACATACCTACATACCTACATACCTACATACCTACATACCTACATACCTACATACCTACATACCTACATACCTACATACCTACATACCTACATACCTACATACCTACATACCTACATACCTACATACCTACATACCTACATACCTACATACCTACATACCTACATACCTACATACCTACATTCCTACATACCTACATACCTACATACCTACATACCTACATACCTACATACCTTACCTACATACCTACATACCTACATACCTACATACCTACATACCTACATACCTACATACCTACATACCTACATACCTACATACCTACATACCTACATACCTACATACCTACATACCTACATACCTACATACCTACATACCTACATACCTACATACCTACATACCTACATACCTACATACCTACATACCTACATACCTACATACCTACATACCTACATACCTACATACCTACATACCTACATACCTACATACCTACATACCTACATACCTACATACCTACATACCTACATACCTACCTACATACCTACATACCTACATACCTACATACCTACATACCTACATACCTACATACCTACATACCTACATACCTACATACCTACATAGCCTACATACCTACATACCTACATACCTACATACCTACATACCTACATACCTACATACCTACATACCTACATACCTACATACCTACCTACATACCTACATACCTACATACCTACATACCTACATACCTACATACCTACATACCTACATACCTACATACCTACATACCTACATACCCTACATACCTACATACCTACATACCTACATACCTACATACCTACATACTACATACCTAATACCTACATACCTACAACCTACCTACATACCTACATACCTACATACCTACATACCTACATACCTACATACCTACATACCTACATACCTACATACCTACATACCTACATACCTACATACCTACATACCTACATACCTACATACCTACATACCTACCATACCTACATACCTACATACCTACATACCTCATACCTACATACCTACATACCTACATACCTACATACCTACATACCTACATACCTACATACCTAACATACCTACATACCTACATACCTACATACCTACATACCTACATACCTACATACCTACATACCTACATACCTACATACCTACATACCTACATACCTACATACCTACATACCTACATACCTACATACCTACATACCTACATACCTACATACCTACAAACCTACATACCTACATACCTACATACCTACATACCTACATACCTACATACCTACATACCTACATACCTACATACCTACATACCTACATACCTACATACCTACATACCTACATACCTACATACCTACATACCTACATACCTACATACCTACATACCTACATACCTACATACCTACATACCTACATACCTAATACCTACATACCTACATACCTACATACCTACAACCTACATACCTACATACCTACATACCTACATACCTACATACCTACATACCTACATACAACCTACATACCTACATACCTACATACCTACATACCTACATACCTACATACCTACATACCTACATACCTACATACCTACATACCTTACATACCTACATACCTACATACCTACATACCTACA
>OX387422.1:72530177-73123070 GCA_947563755.1 Lochmaea crataegi | reverse complement strand
CATACATACATACATACATACATACATACATACATACATACATACATACATACATACATACATACATACATACATACATACATACATACATACATACATACATACATACATACATACATACATACATACATACATACATACATACATACATACATACATACATACATACATACATACATACATACATACATACATACATACATACATACATACATACATACATACATACATACATACATACATACATACATACATACATACATACATACATACATACATACATACATACATACATACATACATACATACATACATACATACATACATACATACATACATACATACATACATACATACATACATACATACATACATACATACATACATACATACATACATACATACATACATACATACATACATACATACATACATACATACATACATACATACATACATACATACATACATACATACATACATACATACATACATACATACATACATACATACATACATACATACATACATACATACATACATACATACATACATACATACATACATACATACATACATACATACATACATACATACATACATACATACATACATACATACATACATACATACATACATACATACATACATACATACATACATACATACATACATACATACATACATACATACATACATACATACATACATACATACATACATACATACATACATACATACATACATACATACATACATACATACATACATACATACATACATACATACATACATACATACATACATACATACATACATACATACATACATACATACATACATACATACATACATACATACATACATACATACATACATACATACATACATACATACATACATACATACATACATACATACATACATACATACATACATACATACATACATACATACATACATACATACATACATACATACATACATACATACATACATACATACATACATACATACATACATACATACATACATACATACATACATACATACATACATACATACATACATACATACATACATACATACATACATACATACATACATACATACATACATACATACATACATACATACATACATACATACATACATACATACATACATACATACATACATACATACATACATACATACATACATACATACATACATACATACATACATACATACATACATACATACATACATACATACATACATACATACATACATACATACATACATACATACATACATACATACATACATACATACATACATACATACATACATACATACATACATACATACATACATACATACATACATACATACATACATACATACATACATACATACATACATACATACATACATACATACATACATACATACATACATACATACATACATACATACATACATACATACATACATACATACATACATACATACATACATACATACATACATACATACATACATACATACATACATACATACATACATACATACATACATACATACATACATACATACATACATACATACATACATACATACATACATACATACATACATACATACATACATACATACATACATACATACATACATACATACATACATACATACATACATACATACATACATACATACATACATACATACATACATACATACATACATACATACATACATACATACATACATACATACATACATACATACAGACGTACGGACATCATCGTAAAAATAGTCAGGAAAGCTTCTTAGGGCTTAAAAACGTCGAGATTTGTTGAAACCTTGATTTTTTTAAAACGGGGTAAAAACAATAACTTTCCGATATTTCGAAAATCGTTAGGAAGAATCATTGATTTTCTTAGCAGGATTAACAAAATAGAAGAACGTTTTTCGGCAACGAACCAAGTGAATGGTGTCCTCGTGTCCGAAGATTTTCAACAAGTGCAGCGGTACTATACTAGTAAGGGCTATTACCCAGGCAACACAAAGAGTGTTACCTTGATTAAAAGGTCCTGTTAATCTCAGGGTGGGATTCGGAATAAAAAAACTGATATAGTTGAAATGTTGATTTAATATAAAATATTGTTGGTTGTCATATGGATAACCAAAAAAAAAACAAGGCCTTGCCTAAAAAGTGGTAACGCTAAAAACTCCCTAAAGTAGTCCCGCTGTACCTCACGATTTATATGAAGTTGGCTTTCACAAATTATTTAGGTTATTCTAGGTTGATAGAAAGCATGGGAAGATTTATAGAAAAAAAAGAAAAGTTTTACACTATCCAATCTAACCTTAATGGTGGTTGGATACAGGATGATATTAAAGAACTACCCGTTTGTATGCATACGCTGGTGTACAAACTATAGTGATTGTGTTAGTAACTAAATCTATGATTTGTCCTCGACAGAGGGTGAAGACACCAGGAAACTAAGTTCCTCGGTAGGTATGACAAAATACTCTACTTAGACTACTTGGTTTTATATTAATATATGTTATTCTAGTGAAAGGTTGGCTTCTACTCAAATCACTGGATTGCTTGACATATGTACTTTATGAAGGTTACCTGTTAACGATCGGGTGTCGTGGTGTGTTCCTCCAAAAGAACTGATGGTGGCTTACTATATCCTGGAGGTAGAGGTGTATCCGATATGATGAATGGGTGTAGATGATGTACCTTATAGATGATGTCGATGCAGGAATGAAATGAAGATATCGATGTATAACATAAAGCCAAAGAATGAAGAAATAACCAAAGAAAGAAGATAGATAGGAGAACGAAGAAAAGAAAGAGACCTAAAAAGGAGCTTGTGTAAGTATTTGGTAATAATAATTAAATGTTATGAGGGTTGAGTATAGTAAACTGACAAATTAAACTAACCGTAGAAGTTGTGTGGCCTCAAAGTGGTTTCGCCTACGGATGTGGAAACAGGAACTTGAGCTGAGCGAAAATAAATATCCACTTATACAGAGTGGTAGAGCTCCAACAGGATCACTCTAATAAAATCTGAGCTCACTTAAATATATTTTCAAAAATCAGCAAAATTGCTAAACCATGCGGTCTATCACGAACCTCACATGGCAGAAAAAAGAAATCCCATCTCGTATCTAGGTATGGATGGTCTTAGAAAAAAAGGTATGTTCTTTTCATTTACTTTATTACCAAAGTACTCAACACCAGAGATAAGCTCTGATAACAGAAATTAAAAGAAGAAACTATTAATTGATAAGGAAGGTCAATGATCTTTAATCAGTAGA
The DNA here is from genome assembly GCA_947563755.1 of Lochmaea crataegi. Lineage (NCBI taxonomy): Eukaryota > Metazoa > Arthropoda > Insecta > Coleoptera > Chrysomelidae > Lochmaea > Lochmaea crataegi. Next base: position 73,119,752 of record OX387422.1, on the reverse strand, counting down.
TCTATGAATAGAAAAGTGACATTATGATGAAAGATTGAAATCACTTTGAGAGGATTTATTTCTAAGATTGACAGATATGACCAGATTGTCATCTACTTTGTACACCATGTAAACAAAATAACCTTTAAGCCTTTGATATTTTTAAATCAGTAACTTTTATGATCTGGTGATCATCCTATGTTTAAATAAGTTTCCGGTAAATTTAGAATATAAATATTTGATTATTATTATTCCTACTTGTTGTAAATAATAAGTGGTAAATACTTATTTATTATTTTAGGAGCCCTTCAGGGAGACGCTTGAGAAAATTGAAAGGATTCCTGAGACTTTAATTGTATTAATCCTACTTAAAACAATCAGGATCTGTTTTTAATAAACTAGCAGTTGGTAGGTACAGAGTTTATTTTTGGATGTTTGAAAGAGAGGCACCAATAATTCTTTGTCCCGTAACACACCCCTCTTTCCCGAAAAGAAGTTTTACTCTGTCAAAAGGGAAACTTCATATAACATTCCTAACTTTTAACAAAACATATAGCCTTAGTTAGCATACATCTGAAATTCGGTTATAATCTTAAGTTGCTTATCATATTACTTTATATATAAAACTTTATACAAAACGAGAAAAAAAAATTGAGGACTTATTCTGCATCACTATCATCTGGAGGAGGATGCTTTAGGTCTTTTGCATGCCATATGCCACAATCTTTACCATTTATATCTCTCAATTGGTAACTCCATGGAGAAAGAATTTTGGAAATTACAAAAGGGCCAGTGAATTTTGGTGCAAATTTTGCGGTGATGTTATTCGCTTTATTTGACAGGGAATAGTTTCGCTTCCATACTTGCTGACCAACAGGAAACTTATCTGGTCTTCTTCTCAAGTCATACCCCTTTCGACTTTGGTCATATGCTCTTCGGAGACGTTTGTTGACATCCTCATAGACCTTCTTCAGAGCTTCGGAACGGTCTTCAGGAGTCGGCAAATCTTCTTGGGGAAAATCCGATGGAGATCGACCACGAACAGTGATTTCTCTTCCATACATTATGAAATTCGGAGCCATGTCGGTAACTTCATGTTTTGCCGAACGCAAAGCCCATGCAAGCTTTGGCAGATATTTCTCCCACATCTTGTGATTATCCCTCACATAGGAACTTATCATCGTCTTAAGGACGCGGTGCATTCTCTCAACAGGGGATGCCTGTGGGTGGTAATTGGCAAGATAGCATAACTTGTCATTTTACTCGTTCATTTTAGATATGAATGTTTTATTTTTAAACTGAGACCCATTGTCTAAAATAATTCTAGACGGAGTACCAAACACCAAGAAAACTTGATATTCCAGAATCTGGGCGATTTTATCTCCAGTCGCAGGGCGCATAGGAAATAACAAAACGAACTTAGAGAAGCTGCCACAAATTGAAAAAATATAAGTATATCCCGAAGAACTACGGGGAAGTGGTCCGACGAGGTCAATGGACAACAAGTCCCATGGACGAGTCACAGTAGGGGTTTGGCTAAGCATTTTTCCGGCAGGTTTCGTCTGTAGTGGCTTAGTGCTAAGGCAGACGTGACACCTTCTAATGTACTTGGCGACATCTGTTCTCATTTTCGGCCAGTGAAACCGTTCTATAATGCGTCCCATGGTCTTGAAAACACCTAGATGACCACATGGGGGGGGGATCATGGTGATTCCTTATGATGTCTTTCCGTTTCTCCTTAGGAACTACTTCTAACCAGCTATCTAAATTATGCACAAGATTAGGGTAGTTTGTCTTCGTCAGTCGATAGAGACGTTGGTTTTCAACTCTCCATAATGGATATTTCACCGGGTCGTGTTCAACTTTCTCCATCATGGTATTGTAACATTTGTCCAAGGAGGGGGTAGAACTTAAATCTAGAAGACTATCTGGATGGTGATCTATGGATTCAATGGCAGGTACTGATCTAGATAATGCATCCGCAATGACTTGATCCTTACCCTTTCGGTGTACGATCGTAAAATCAAATTGTTGAAGGCGCATACTCCATCTAGCAATTCTACCAATTGGATCCTTGATCTTGTACAGCCACTGTAAGTCATGGTGATCGGTCCACACAGTAAAGTGTGCTCCTTCAAGGTAAGGGCGAAGCTTTTCCACTGCCCAAATTACGGCTAAACACTCTTTTTCTCTGGTGGTATATTTCCTTTCGGCTTTTGTCAGCGAGCGGCTTAAGTAGCAGACGACTTTTTCTTTTCCATCCTGGATCTGAAACAATACCGCACCAAGACCAAAATCTGAGGCATCCGTTTGAACTATAAATGGGAGGTCGAACTGTGGACAAGACAAGATTGGAACTGATACAAGATGATTCTTTATAGTATCCATAGCCTTTTGACAATCTACATCCCAGAGAAACTTTTTATTTTTATGCAAAAGTGCTGATAGAGGTGCTGCAAGGGACGAAAAATCCGGAATAAAGCGTCGATACCATGAAGCTACTCCAATCAGACGACGGACCTCGGTCACCGTTTTTGGTACAGGTACTTGAAGGATGGTTTCTACTTTGTCTGGGTCCACCAACAAACCAGCTGCATTCAACACGTAACCCAAGTAACGTAACTCGGACTTACAAAAGTTATCCCTGTTAAGGGTTAAACCTGCATCCGCAAGTCTTCGCAAAACTTCTCCCAAAACGTATATATGCTGGTCAACGGTAGAGGTGCAAATGATGATATCATCCAAATAAACGAAAACATAGTTTTCAAGGTCGTAACCAAGTACCTTTTCCACGAAACGTTGCCACGTGGCTTGAGCGTTATGCAAACCGAACGGCATGCGTTTAAATTGAAACAACCCGCGAGTTGGGACTACAAATGCGGTATAGGGTCGGGAAGATTCCGCGACAGGAATCTGCCAATAAGCTGACTTGATGTCTAGGGTAGTGAGGAACCTAGCATCTCTTAGTTTATCTAAGGTTGCAGAAACAAATGGCAGTGGGTATGCGTCACGTTCACTGACTTCGTTCAACTTTTTATAATTTACACAGAATCTGAATGTATTATCAGGCTTTTTAACTAGTACTATTGGCGACGCCCAAGGAGAACTAGATGGTTCGATTATATCCTTGGCGAGCATGTCATCAAGTTCCTTATTCACCTGCTTTTGTAATGCTGGAGAAAGAGGGTAATGTCTCTGTTTTATGGGTGGATGAGAAGTTTTTATGACGTGTTCCACCAAGTGAGTACATCCTAAGCCTGACCCCATTTTACCAAACGTAGAGTTGATGTGACAATCGAGTTCATTCCTTTGATCACCTGGAAGTTGGTCAAGGGAATTAATAGCAGAGATTTCGGGTAGTACTTTGTCATCATGTGGTACAAAAGACCATTGACCAGAGTACAAGTCTGGAACGATTCCCATCTACATCCAAAAATCTATCCCCAAAATAAGATGATGCGAAATTGACGGTACTACAAGGACTTCAAATATTTTTATTTTGTCTTGTAATTGGATAGGGATTGTAAGCGAACCCACGACCTTACACTTAGCTCCATTCGCTACTGTGCACTCCGTCGACAAACCATGGTTCAGTTTACAAATGGACTTCAAAACATCCCAACCAGGACCACCAATAACTGTCAGCAACCGCTATCTAACAGAGCTAAAAACATCTTATTATGAATACACACCATAAGAAACGGGCGTCTGTCATCTTTGGCATGAGCTAACACGAAATCTGAAACGACAGATACAGACGACACCGGATTGGTCGGAGTTTTCGAGTTCGGGGTTTTTGACCGACCTATTGCTGGCCCCGACTCACATTTTTTTGACAATGAGGACAATTGGTACGGGTGACATTCGGTTTTCCACACTTCCAACAAAATAGTTTACGTTCTTCACGACATTTTTTAAATTTGTGGCCGGCCTGTTGACAATTCCAGCAGGCTGGTTGACCTGGAGCATTGACTGCTTCCACAGAGGCGGAGGGTATCGGATGCGAGACTATCTCTGATATACGCGCGGTAGGTGAGACTTGCGTAGCATTAACCGACGTTGAATGAGCGGGACGATGATATGCCAGTAAAGGGGTTGCACCGATTCTGCCTATTGGCGGAGGCGCTAACATGGGAATCTCCATAAGAAAATCGCTAAAAAAGCTAAGCTCAAAAATAGCAAAAATGGTTCCCTTCAAGGTCACGCGTCGGCTTCATTATCGGAATCTTAGCTGCGGTTAGATAACGCCGAGGAGCGTTAAGAATATTTTATTAAATATATTATATACAGGGTATATTAAAACAACAACAAACTTCGTGTCTTATGTATATCCGCAACTCTTGAAAAGCGAGACTTGATAGCTGACAGATGACACGGGACCTAAGATATGCATACACTGCTGTGATCTCTTACGATAATAACGTGATCAGGCAAGCGCGCTTTTTGAGATATACTGAGGTTGGTTGTCTATAATAATTTTGTGATATACCAGGGGCAGCTTAAAAGTAGCATACGATGTAATATTATACATGGTTGTCTAAGAGATTAAAACGTTTGCTAGATGGCGCTAGTGGTGGGAGGAAATGGATTCAGATATGGTAAAGTTAGAACGTGGCTATAGACAGCAGAATGCGTCATAGTCCAGCAAAGGTTGCTCTTGCGAGCAATGCATGTAGCTCGGATAAAAATCAGGGTACTTGAAGTGAGCTTCATTCTAAACCTTTTTCCTAAATTCAACTGCATGCGTTCATTTGGTCAATATTCTCCATGTAAGGATAGTCTGATACTTTGAATATCGACTTCATCAAATTGCGTAGGATCTGTATTGGTATTATTGCGTTTCCCAGTTTGACAGCAAACAATATCTAGGACGTTCGACTGAAGTACTCGTTTTAACTGCCCACACTTCCCGCGTAGCACCCGTTGTAATTGAGGGCAACTCATGCATTTCCAGCTTTCTGAAAGCCATTAGGATCGGTTGATCTTTCATTGACCTTATGGAAAATGGATTAAGATACGGTATAGATGGTACCTGTACGCGACTATTTATAGCCAGATTTTCAATAAATTGAGTTAAATATTTCGCCATCAATTAATTTACGACAGATGTACAATGGGTTTATTCGACTATAGAAATAGCTTAAAAGAATTTATCGTAAAATTGAATCAAGTAAACAAAGATCTTGTGTTTTATGAGGATAAAAGTAAACTTATAGTAGAGTTGAGCAATCTAAGCCTCAACAATATTGAGAACGGAGAATCGCAAATCAACTACACTTGGAAGAATCTCAAAATAAACTGGGAATCTGCACCAACAAGACGTACTCGCTATGCTCAGTATCGAAATCAACAGTTCCGATGTCATTGACATTAGAAATGAAGAAAACATAAAAAATGATATAAATAGCTTATTTGCCATGTCATGTATTATCTTAGCACAATATGTATTTTTATAGTAAAAGTTATATTGAAAATTGTAAAATCGAGATTTAATTCGAATTGTAGCATTAAAGTTGATGTTGATGACAGTGAAGATGAAAGTCATTAGTTTTTATACCAGGTGTTTCATTTATAAAATCTCTACAATCTCCCTCAGGGCGAAATATTCAACAATCGTGCAATATACTTTTGTATATACATAAATTAACTTTAGGCTGTAAACGTTACATTATAATTTTCATGAAAACATTTGTATTAAATTTTTGAAACTAGGAAATTTTGCTACTTATTAGTTATTGATATTTAATGAGCAGTCGAGAACGCAATCTTATTAGAAGGGAATTTTTTCAAAAATCATCAACGAAATGTGGGAAATTGTATAGAAATCAGCTTTTAAGCTGGAAACGTCAAATTATAATAATCAAGAAAATATTTAAAATATTAGAAAGTAGGAAATTTCGGTACTTAAGTATTAGTTATTGATATTAATGAGTAGTAATTGCTAAGTAGCTTGTCATTACAAGAAATATATAAAAACTGTGATAAAAGTGTTAGTTCAGTATCAGTCGCTTTAGTTATATCTTCAGTACTAGCAATCAACCGTAAGTACGTTTCTTTTATATACTTTCTTCGTTGTATTCTTGTACATTTTTTTTCTTTTTGAAAGCTTTACATTTAAAATGTGTTTGCTTGAAATATTTTATTGTTTAGTTATATCAACAATTATTGTTCTTTTACATTACTTCCTTTTGAGAAGTTTACGCATGAAAATTTAGGTATTTCAGCTGCTGATCACGATGCGAGATTAAACAACGGTCAATATGATTATTTTTATCAACATGTGACAGTAAAAAATTAGTTCCATGTTTGCATAAATCTAGAAATCTCTCGGAATCGCATACAACTGAGTTTCTGGTATAATAGTCACCACACTGAATTTGTGAAGGTAGTTCCTGCTCTTCACCACTGTTTAGTTCTGGATGGATATACTTGTTACTTCTGATCAAGTCTATTAATACTGACGACTCATATGCACTCAATGATATAACAGTTTTTGGTTTCTCACAACATGATAAAATAATGGCAGGTGTGAATGTTCTCGCTACACTTATTCCGCATCCTATATTATATACTTTTATAGAATACTGTGTGTATAGCAAGTATTGTGTTTCAGATGAAGCAGCCATCTCATAACTTTCCAAAATCTATCCAATTCAAAAGAGTAATTCAGCTCACTTGAAAAATCTGATTCAAAACCGCTGCCTGTACTACTAAAAGACATTTTTTCACTTTAACAAAATACAAAGACTGACTGCGTCGTCAATTCACATAGTTTTTTTATAATTTTGGGCGAATGAATGTTGCCACATGTTGATAAAATTTCAAGAAAATATTACGCTTCTCATACAATATCTGTATTTTCAATCCAGCTATCGTCTTTCTCAGAAAATCCCAACCATTTCACAAAAATCTTGCTACCTTTTCTTTTATTAACTTTTTCTACCAAGTAAATGTTTGGATTTCTAACTTTTTGAATTTCTGCTTTGTAAAAAGCACCGCTGATTGGTGTACCCGATAAATCGTGAAGTAAATATGTAGTAGGAGTTGTTTATCTAACCTTGGAAATGATGATTAATTTTATCAACATGTGACAGTAAAAATTAGTTTAATGTTTACATAAATCTCTCGGAATCCCATACAACTGAGTTTCTGGTATAATAGTCACCACACTGAATTTGTGAAGGTAGTTCTTGCTCTTCACCACTGTTTAGTTCTGGATGGATATACTTGTTACTTCTGATCAAGTCTATTAATACTGACCACTCATATGCACTCAATGATATGGCAGTGTTGGGTATCTCACAACATGATAAAATAATGGCAGGTGTGAATGTTCTCGCTCTACTTATTCCGCATCCTATATTGAAAACTTGTATAGAATATTGTGTGTATAACAAGTATTGTGTTTCAGATGTGGCAGCCATCTCATAATTCTATCCAATTCACTAGAGTAATTCGGCTCAATCGAAAAATCTGATTCAAAACAGCTGTCTGTACTACTAAAAGACATTTTTTCACTTTAAATTCGTTTTCGTTTAAATTAATTGATGGCGAAATATTTAACTCAATTTATTGAAAATCTGGCTATAAATAGTCGCGTACAGGTACCATCTATACCGTATCTTAATCCATTTTCCATAAGGTCAATGAAAGATCAACCGATCGTAATGGCTTTCAGAAAGCTGGAAATGCATGAATTGCCCTCAATTACAACGGGTGCAACGCGGGAAGGGTGGGCAGTTAAAACGAGTACTTCAGTCGAACGTCCTAGATATTGTTTGCTGTCAAACTGGGAAACGCAATAATACCTATACAGATCCTACACAATTTGATGAAGTCGATATTCAAAGTATCAGACTATCCTTACATGGAGAATATTGACCAAATGTACGCATGCAGTTGAATTTAGGAAAAAGGTTTAGAATGAAGCTCACTTCAAGTACGCTGAATTTTATCCGAGCTACATGCATTGCTCGCAAGAGCAACCTTTTCTGGACTATGACGCATTCTGCTGTCTATAGCCACGTTCTAACTTTACCATATCTGAATCCATTCCCTCCCACCACTAGCGCCATCTAGCAAACGTTTTAATCTCTTAGACAACCATGTATAATATTACATCGTATGCTACTTTTAAGCCGCCCCTGGTATATCACAAAATTATTATAGACAACCAACCTCAGTATATCTCAAAAAGCGCGCTTGCCTGATCACGTTATTATCGTAAGAGATCACAGCAGTGTATGCATATCTTAGGTCCCGTGTCAGCTATCAAGTCTCGCTTTTCAAGAGTTGCGGATATACATAAGACACGAAGTTTGTTGTTGTTTTAATATACCCTTTATATAATCTATTTAGTAAAATATTCTTAACGCTCCTCGGCGTTATCTAACCGCAGCTAAGATTCCGATAATGAAGCCGACGCGTGACCTTGAAGGGAACCATTTTTGCTATTTTTGAGCTTAGCTTTTTTCGCGATTTTCTTATGGAGATTCCCGTGTTAGCGCCTCCGCCAATAGGCAGAATCGGTGCAACCCCTTTACTTATGCCAAATCGGGTTCGAGTAGCGTTCGATGTGAGGCTGGAGGGGGAAGGAATTTCTTGACTCTTTCTTCAGTTTCTTCCACGCTCCTGCATAATTTAAGCAATTCCCTTACCGAGTGTACCTCTCGAAGAGACAACTGGGTTTGAAGGTAGGGGAGTAGGTTTCTTCGGATTAGTTGTACCCTAACTTCCTCTGAGGGTGGTTGATCCAATCTTCTAAAAAGGTTTTCCATGGCAGTAATGAATGTTAGTACCTTTTCTTGCGACCCTTGTGTTCTTCGTCTGATTTCATCCCATAGGTTAAACTCATAATCATGCGGCCAGAAATCCTCTTTTAGTTGTGTCACAAGATCATCCCACAAGGTAAAACTTCCCGTTCGATACCAGTATAACGCGTCTTTCTCGAATAATTCCGGAGCAGAGCGCAATAATTGTTCCTTGGAAACGCCCCGTGATAAACGAACTTCCTCAATACGTTCTAGGAAATCGTTGACGCTAGTACGTCCGTTAAATTTGACATTCCACCTATGAATGAAGGGGTTGAAAGCTGAATTACTTGGTTCACTTGGCCGTTGGGTAGGAATCGGAGACATATTTAAATTGTTCAGACAGTCAGCAAGGTATCTGAGTTGGTTCAAATCCTGGAACGAGGTTCTTCTCGTATCGTCGTCGAAAGTTGCCATTCTAGATGTTGATGATGCGAACCTTCCATGTGACGTGTAATTTTCACAACGTTCGTCTGGGCTCCTATGACTTCGTCTATCATATTCAGGTTCTCGGCTACTAGAAGGTATCCCATGAGTCTGATGTTCGATTGGACCATCTTCTGGCAAATCGATTAGATCTCCTATTATTGGAAGACTTCTGGAAACTCTGGGTGTCGGTGGAATTGGAGCGTCGATGAGAGAATATGCATCCCGTGGATTCGAAAAATGCTGTTGTTCCCTTCCTGACCTCAATCCTCTAGGTACACAACCTTGATTGATAGCTGCTGACGGGTATAGACTGAATCTATCTTCCCTTTTCGCTCGGACAGATATCCCATCCATTCGAGGGAGAGCATGTTATGCAGGGTTGACGAGACGACGTCCAGGCTTCGGCGATGTTGCTTCGTACGCTAAGTTGAGGTTACCAAATAGTTGACGACAGTCACTTTCCAGACTAATCCGCTTATCCTCTTCCATTTCGGTAGGACCATCTATCCTATTTAACCGTTCCATGAGGTGCGTTAGACAGGAGTATAATCGACGGAAGTCATTTTCACGATTTTCAGGATCAAAAGATTCGATTTCCATGACCAATTCCTCTAGCTTACCACTGCAAATTTCGAGTTCTGAGTGAAAATCCCAATGAACTTGCACGTTAGGAGTGAGTCCAGTTTCCTTCTCCTTCCTCATAGCTTGACGCAACGCTGCTCGTTTCTCATCTACCGTGTTGTAATTCGGTAAGCCGCGAACTTTTAATTCATAAGTGAGTTCATCGCTTTTTAGTCTGTTCACCTCAATGTTAGAATAATGCACGTAGTAGATAATAGGTTAAAATAGTTTAGTTAGTCTAGTTTAAGTTAGGTTAGGATGTAGTTATATTGTATATATATTGGGTTCCGGTATTTTGTATTTTCTGGAATTTCAACTTTTATTTTGTTTATTTCTAGAATTCTATTTTGATTTTGTTATAGAAAATCGTTTTTGTTTTGTTTGAGTTATATTTTTATTTTACCTTTGGTGTGGGGTATGTAATAACAATGTTCTGTCTAGGTTATTACTTATATCAACATAACCTACCTTAATAAAAATTACTATTAAGAATCCCTAACTAACGAAATGGGCTGCTTAAATTTACTTTACAGAATCTTTACTACTATACAACTAATGCGAGTAGAATAAATGTACCTCAGCTTTATTTGTCTAACCAGGGTAAGTTTACCTGCTTACTAACCATATGTAACAAATCTATCTATACTTCCAAATTAACTCTACCACTGATTGGGCAAGAATAAAGTATCAACCTAAAGATGAGAAAACTGCGTTTACAATATCTACTATCTTTGCAACAGTTATTTAACCTGTTTAATTTAAATCTATTTCCCTAAGAACTATATTTACACCTTAAACTATAAATAACCCTAATAAAACACAATATACAGTGAACCGAATTACCCTGTATATGTATATTTGACTATCTCTCAAATAGACTGTATTCAAATTCTTATTCGATAAAATTTGAACTGCTTATATTGTACCAACACAAACTTTCAAAAAATGTTTCGCCACACCCTGTATGCAAAAAATAATTTATCTACTTCTCCTCAAACATCCCAAAACAACTCATGTGCCTTTGGAACTGAGTTACACATACAAGTTACTGCACCTTAATGTTACCTCTATGTTTATCTATTACTGTTGAATAGAATAAGTTTAATGTTATAAGAATATTTATTTTTAGTTTTAATTAATTGTAAGATTTATTAATTAGTTGTGATGTAAATACTGTACTAGAATAATTTAATGTATTTTTATTTAGTTTCTATGTAAATAGTTTATCGATTTACCTATTAGTTTTAGCAAAATGAAATAAAAATACGTTTTTACCGTGTCGTGTGAACCTATCCTAATGTAATTTACAAACGATTGAATTAATGTGAAGTGTCACATCTATATCTCGAAAAATATACAATCGATTGTTTGAAATATTAATAATCGATTCTTTGAAAATCATTCACTAATGAACAGTGTAGAGGCAAGTCGTCTAACAAATAAGTGAATTTGAAAAAAATAAACCAGTTGCAATAAAAATAACTCAACCAACAATAAAATATTAAATAAACCAACATTAACCAAGTTGAGGCGCCATTTTGTTATCTTGATTAAAAGGTCCTGTTAATCTCAGGGTGGGATTCGAAATAAAAAAACTGATATAGTTGAAATGTTGATTTAATATAAAATATTGTTGGTTGTCATATGGATAACCAAAAAAAAACAAGGCCTTGCCTAAAAAGTGGTAACGCTAAAAACTCCCTAAAGTAGTCCCGCTGTACCTCACGATTTATATGAAGTTGGCTTTCACGAATTATTTAGGTTATTCTAGGTTAATAGAAAGCATGGGAAGATTTATAGAAAAAAAGAAAAGTTTTACACTATCCAATCTAACCTTAAGGGTTGTTGGATACAGGATGATATTAAAGAACTACCCCTTTGTATGCATACGCAGGTGTACAAACTATAGTGATTGTGTTAGTAACTAAATCTATGATTTGTCCTCGACAGAGGGTAAAGACACCAGGAAACTAAGTTCCTCAGTAGGTATGACAAAATACTCTACTTAGACCACTTGGTTTTATATTAATATATGTTATTCTAGTGAAAGGTTGGCTTCTACTCAAATCACTGAATTGCTTGACATATGTACTTTATGAAGGTTACCTGTTAACGATCGGGTGTCGTGGTGTGTTCCTCCAAAAGAACTGATGGTGGATTACTATATCCTGGAGGTAGAGGTGTATCCGATATGATGACTGGGTGTAGATGATGTACCTTATAGATGATGTCGATGCAGGAATGAAATTAAGATATCGATGTATAAAATAAAGCCAAAGAGTGAAGAAATAACCAAAGAAAGAAGATAGATAGAAGAACGAAGAAAAGAAAGAGACCTAAAAAGGAGCTTGTGTAAGTATTTGGTAATAATAATTAAATGTTATGAGGGTTGAGTATAGTAAACTGACAAATTAAACTCACCGTAGAAGTTGTGTGGCCTCAAAGTGGTTTCGCCTACGGATGTGGAAACAGGAACTTAAGCTGAGCGAAAATAAATATCCACTTATACAGAGTGGTAGAGCTCCAACAGGATCACTCTAATAAAATCTAAGCTCACTTAAATATATTTTCAAAAATCAGCAAAATTGCTAAACCATGTGGTCTATCACGAACCTCACATGGCAGAAAAAAGAAATCCCATCTCCTATCTAGGCATGGATGGTCTTAGAAAAAAAGGTATGTTCTTTTCATTTACTTTATTACCAAAGTACTCAACACCAGAGATAAGCTCTGGTAACAGAAATTAAAAGAAGAAACTATTAATTGATAAGGAAGGTCAATGATCTTTAATCAGTAGATCTATGAATAGAAAAGTGACATTATGATGAAAGATTGAAATCACTTTGAGAGGATTTATTTCTAAGATTGACAGATATGACCAGATTGTCATCTACTTTGTACACCATGTAAACAAAATAACCTTTAAGCCTTTGATATTTTTAAATCAGTAACTTTTATGATCTGGTGATCATCCTATGTTTAAATAAGATTCCGGTAAATTTAGAATATAAATATTTGATTATTATTATTCCTACTTGTTGTAAATAATAAGTGGTAAATACTTATTTATTATTTTAGGAGCCCTTCAGGGAGACGCTTGAGAAAAGTGAAAGGATTCCTGAGACTTTAATTGTATTAATCCTACTTAAAAAAATCAGGATCTGATTTTAATAAACTAGCAATTGGTAGGTACAGAGTTTATTTTTGGATGTTTGAAAGAGAGGCACCAATAATTCTTTGTCCCGTAACAAGAGGTCCTAAAGATATCCCCGCGATCTCTTTTTAAGAAATTGTGACAACTTTTGTTACCTCTCTGAGAGGTTGTTGAGAGTTCTATATCTCCTCCAAATGTCCGCCGCCGGGATATTCTCAGCGAAGTCTTAGAGATATCTCACGTGGAAATTCCCGAACAATACACCCTGGCGAGTTCTCTGTGACATCTTGTTACTACTACTTTGGGAAATTCTCATTTATTGCTCATATAGACGTCTCTGTGAGCTCGTTGTGTGATCATCGCAGGCAGTGCTTCTGGCGATTTCTGTAGGAAATTCACATATAGCCTTTTGTGAGATCCATGAGAGGTCACTTTGCGATATTCGCATGCAATGCTTCTGGCGTGGTCTTCAAGAGTTCGCATTGAGACTAGTGTAAGATATTCTATATTGAAAAAGGAAACTATTAAATTGAAAAAAATAATTTCAGAATTAGGAAAAACGTTACTATTTGTAAAATCTAATGGAAAACAACTACTTCCCCGTTACTATGGCATATGCTGGACAGCGACATCCGATATTGAAAATCCCTAACTTTTCACCTGAAAAAATCTGCATTTTACTTCAGATATTCGATTGAAAAACTTTCTCAATCATGACTGAATAAAAAGTTGAATGAGAATGCAAATTTACACCATCAGATTTGATCAGGTTAAAAGCAAGATTTCACAATATCCTCAATGCCCAGTGTGCCATTGTGGCGAGGAATTAGTTGTTTTCTATTAGATATTATCAAAACTAACTTTAATGTTCCGCCACAGATTGTTTTATAATTGTAAAAAAAATATGTTTCCCTTTTATTAAGAATGTTTTCTTTTTCAACATGTAAAACTTACCAGGAGGTAGGATGTACGATAGTGACTAAAGTTTATCTTTTAAAAGTAAAAAAATGATCATATACATCCCGCAGATTCTTTGAGAGCTCGTGGGAGAAACTGAATATCAAGATCAGAATACTATATTATTATGACCACAAGAGAGGATGAATATTTAAACAGCCAATGAACTAATTTAAGTTTATTTTATAAAAACTTAATATATATAAAAAAGAAAAGAAAGAAATAAAAAGAAATGAGCTGCTAGCTATCACCTTCGGTGTGGACCTGAAAGCAAATAGTAAACCATAATATTCGGGATATTAATACAAAGAATGTATATTTCATTGTTCTTTGGATACCCCTCAGTGTTGGTTGAAAATAAGAAATGTTTACACACCAACACATATTTATAATAATAACATCACAACTCTGTATAGCTATGATTTCAATATAAAAAAACAATTTGATTTGGCATACTGGATATCTCGGATATCATACTGGAACCTTTGGCACGATAATCATTGTAAGCACAGTTTTAACAAACACCAAAACAAATTTTCCATTACCGCGACACGAGTTTTGTTAACTATGTCATTATCTTTAGGAGAAGATCAATACTTAATTGTCCTATATGTATAATCCTACTTGTGTAGCCATGCTTAATCATAAAGTTGTGAATATAAGGATATAGATTCAAAGGTAGCTTTGGTTAGTCAAAATTAGCACTGGTTCTAGTAATTAATCCTAACGCAACTAGTATTCAAGTAGGATAATACCATAGAAAAACATAGTTTTAATCTTTCCCAGAAATAGTGCTAGTAAAATACGGTGTCAAGGTATTAAAACATGTTTGTGTGAGGTAAAACTGTGCTCATATCAGGTATCACGCTTGAATCTATTGAATATGAGCTTTAGTAATACCTTTACAAAGGAAACATTGACCTACCATTCTCCATATTGACTAACTTTATTATTTTTTAAATCCTCCTTTTTTTTCTTTGTGAATAGTGTCTCAACCAATCTTGGGAAAATATCTCAAATTCTTTGTCAGTGGTTTTCCATGTCTGTTTCAGTACATCTAGAAAAACAACAACACAATTAATTATGTGTTAAGTTATTTTCTATAGAATACAAATTAAATAAATGGAAATTGTGAAGAGCAAAAAATCCGCTACAATTCTTATGGAAATGTTTTATAATCATTACCGAAAAAATATTCATTTACAACATACCAATCTATCTCCAATTTTAAGTAATTAACTTTCCTCTGTGAACATCATACTTCGTAAATGAACAAATCAACACAAATGGTCATCATAATAGGTAAAATGAATGGGATAAGAGTATTACAAATTATACTGTACCAATAAGCAAATAAACTAGTCTGAAACTTTACTTACACATAAAGTTCATATTTTCCAATCGTATGTTGCCTCTTTGTTCCTTCCACGAGCATTTCATTCCTAGTTCATTTGTAAAAATGTTCTTGAACATGCGTCCATGATGATCCTTGGGACCAGAACCCCCAATTCCATTGAAATTTCTATAAAAATATCAAAATAGGATTCTAATTAGCAATGAAGAACATGCAGCGTTTAATTAATTTAAGTAAAATGTAAGTCTGTGGAATTTTCTCTTCCCTTTAGGACTGAATATACAATACATCTTCGCCATACGCCAATTAAATCCCCTAGGAACTATGGATAAACTATTATATAATTTGAACGAATAAATTCCTTTTTGGCGGTTGCTGGGTATCAGCACGAATCTAAAATGGCGGCCAAATTAACAGTACAATTAGTAGGCCTACACAACAAATACACCCTTTTTAAAATGAGAATATTGTGAAAAACTGCACTTACCTTGTTACCTATCCAGTCAAATTCACACAAAACAAATATATTTATGCAAACAAATAATAATCTCTTTATTTTTATAATAAACAGAACAGTAATCATAGTACCTACCTAATCGCCAGACGCCACTATAACTAAAACTAAATGGCGCGTGTAAATGTAAACATAACTGCATAGATAAATACTATATACTCGCAGTGAGAATTTCTTGTTCTGGTTACATTCAGGATAACTTTAGGAACTCGCAGCGAGAATTTCTTATTCCAGTTACATTCGAGATAACTTTAGGAACTCGCAGCGAGAATTTCTTGTTCTGGTTACATTCGGGATAACTTTAGAAGCTAGCAATAAGAATTTCTTATTCAAGTTACATTCGAGATAACTTTAGGAACTCGCAATAAGAATTTCTTATTCAAGTTACGTTCGAGATAACTTTAGGAACTCGCAATAAGATGAAACCTGGAAAATTGAATGTGAGCTCTCCGAGATTTCTCCTGGAGACACCAGTGAGAATTTCGTTTAGCTACAGCACATAGCGATCACCGGGACCTCGCAATAGGAGTTCGCATAAGATCCTAATTATAACCTCTCAGAGATCTCGCGGAGGGGTCTGTGTTACCTGGGTACTAACACTACCTTTGTTTATTTAACCTTTTTCCTTTATTTTATATTTATAGTTACTGTCAATTTCCGATTTTCATATCTTATTTGATAAATTCTTACTATCAAGTTCGCCATAATGGCGGACAAAATTTCCCCTGACCCGCTTCTTCCGCCGTATCCCATTCTAAATATGCAAGCAAGCCAAGCCAATCAGTCAAATAAAACGTTCAACAGAGAACAGATTTTATATTCAGAGTCCGACTTGGGCCCCTATGAGGTCTTTGTTCAGGGCAAAGATAAGAATATTGGATGTGAATTAATTCAATATCTGTCGGGGCATGTAGCCCGGGAAGTAGTTGTTTCTTCTTCGTTGAACGGTCACCGTTTTTGAAAAATATTTTTCAAAACTAGTTGTGAAGCGTAGAATAATATATTTTTATTCTTCGACATCTATTGTTAAAACGCTTTACTAAATACGACAATTTTACAAGAATACTGTATTAATTCACAATTGTGTTTCAAATCTACGTGGTTTGTTGTCTCGTTCGAATTTTGGTTTGTGACTTAGAGGTGAGATGTCGCTATTTTCGCAACAAAAATATTTCCGTAACTGGACAATATGTACCGTTGTCGATTATAGTCACATTTCAGTCTGAGATTAACTCTCGGACGATAACATATACCTTGTACTGATGAGGCGCAATACGCCGAAACCGGTCTACAAGTTGTGTTATCCCTTCTAGTTGCAAACCAGAATGGTTGGTTTAAATCTTGTAGATTTACCAACCCCGTTTGACTTAGAAGTGTAATTCAATATCTGTCGGGGCATGTAGCCCGGGAAGTAGTTGTTTCTTCTTCGTTGAACGGTCACTGTTTTTGAAAAATATTTTTCAAAACTAGTTGTGAAGCGTAGAATAATATATTTTTATTCTTCGACATCTAAAAATATTGGAAACTACCTTATTCTAAGTATTGCAAAAACCATTCTCAACTTAAGACTCAAAGAAATTATTAAAGGTAATAGAAAAGGGAAAAATAGAGTAGGAGTAGTGTTTGAGGACAGACAATCAGCAAATAATTTTATTGTTAGGAAAGATTGGGAGGATTTGGGGTATGAGGTTTTCATACCCACACACCTTATCTCATGCAAGGGAATAATTAGGGGCGTATTCAAATCCATTTCTGAAAAGGAAATAAAGATATTCACAGACACCAATTTAGCTTTGTAGAGGGTCATCTCGGTCAAAAGAATGAATAGAAGAGCCACTTAACTCAGGCTATGATAAAAACTCCCATCTAAACTCACTGAACCACCCAAATGGAAGAATCCCTAATGAATCCCCATCAACCAGCAACCCTCAAGTCCCACAGGTTCAACTAGATATGAACCAAGCTATGTCAATGCTTAATCCTTCCCACAAGGAACTAGTTATGACTTTTATTGGTAATTTAATCAACAAATGCTATGATAGTCCTGATGATTATACGGAAATAAATGTAGATAACCGTGTACCACGAGGACGAGGTATAATGGAGATATGCCGTCTTTCGGATGAGACGTAAAACCGAGGTCCGGAGTCCATGGATGTTGGGCTCGATAAAGATCCCTACCACTGGTTGGAACACTAGTGGATTCGGCAAAATTTCCGGTTAGGGGTAGAGTGCTCCCGGCGTCGGTGATTAGCCTAAGTTGCGCAGAAATAGACCGACGTTAAATAATCGAATAAAAAAAAACAAAAAAAAAACAGTGTACCACATAAGTATTCGAAAGTCAGCCGGGGGCGGGGGTGATGGACGTGTCTGGGTCTGATGACTCAGACTACTGATATCATCAAGTCATTAGAAGGGTTAGATGGGATGACTACGGTGGCTCAGTAACCCTTATTAAAAACAATATAGACTTTCATGATTCTCCTATCAATAACCCCGGTTTTAATCCTGAAGTAAAAATGCAACTTACTCATCTGCCTCTATACAAACTAAATATTCTGAATATATATTGCCCTCAAGATAATTTAATCTCCAAAGTCAATTGGTCTTCTCTGGTGAAATCTCTCGATAAACCTCTGCTAATTATGGGAGACTTGAACTCTAATCATAGGGTTTGGGGCAGCTCCAGAAACTGTATCAATGGGAAAAATATTTTTCAAACTACAGAAGATCTTTAGTTAATCTTTCTTAATGATGGTTCACCAACAAGCTTGGTTGCCCCAGGAGGCAGCCAATCAGTGGTAGATTTAGCCCTGGCATCCTTAGATCTAGCCTCCAAAGTAAGTAGGTGATCATTTCCCAATTCTGTTACAGCTAGGCATTTTCCCTCAAATCTACCCCTAAGTAAATAAAAGAAGAAATACCATAAAGGCAGACTGGACTTCTCACCAAAATAAACAGGAAGCCACTCTATTATCATCTCCCATTGAGGAATACGAAAGTTTCACTGAATTAATATCATCGGTGGCAGACTCAACTATTCCCTGGTGTTCTACACATAATAGTAACAAATACTATATCCCATGGTGGGATGAAACATGTGCTCAGTTAGTTGCTTAGAGAATAACTGCTATTATTAAGTTCAAAGAATTACCAAATATTGAGAATTATGTGGAGGACAAGAAAAAAATAGCTAAATCCAGAAAGATGTTAAAATTGAAACGTAAAACTAGCTTTAGAGAATTTTGCAGTGAAAGTAATAGAAATACCCCCCTAAAGGTTATCTGGGAAAAAATCAATAAGATTTCAGGCATTAAAATATCACTTAACTTCCACCTTTCCTCAACAGACATGGCCCAGGAGATCATATCACTCCTCTGAATATTATAACACTCTCTCTATTAAAACTGACTCAGCTCCTGCTATTGACCAGATATCATATTCAATGTTCAAAAATCTTCCTCCCCAGTATCATTATCATTGATCAAATTATTTAATGAAAGCCTTATTGAGGGCTCCATCCCACAGCAGTGGAAACAGTCAATCATCCTACCCATTATTAAACATGGAAGAGACAATAGTGAACTTTCAAATTATAGACCCATCGCTTTTAAACTCAAAATTATTGAATTATAACATCCCTACAATAGCAAAACTCATTTTTTCCCTTCCAAATGATAGAGATATTTTTGTCAAAAACAGTGAATTATAAAAGAATATTTGGTTTAAAACTACCATATTAGTATAAAAGAAGAGTTTATGACCAGGTGTTGAATTTAATTTCGTCTATCTCTGTGAAAAAATAAAAAATGCATACAAAAATTATATCAGACAGAAGAAGCTTATTAATTATAAATTATGATTTTGAACTTACCACAGCAAAATTATTAAGGTACGAAAGGTATAAAACGATAAAACGGGGGTCTTTCCTCAGAGAGAGTCGGTAACGGAAACGGGTGTCCCTCGTGGCATTGTAAAAAATGTAAGCGTCCGTTGGCAGACGTCAATTGTCTTTTGATCAGGGTTGAAATTTGAGATCACAGAACTATCATTGGAAGTGGCTAGTGACGACGAGCGGTAATTAAAAGGATTTATTCTATAAAATCGAAACAGGTCGATAGACATGTTACAAGTTGCCTCAACATACTCAAATATGCACTGCTGAAACTATTGCAATTAATCATGCTCTACAATTTATCTTGAAGAAAAACATTAAAAAAGCCATAATTTTATCAGACTCTAAAAGCTCTATACAAAAAATCTGTAAATCAACCTATGCAATGGATACTGAACACACCTTCTTCATGACCAAAAGAGGAATCATTGGAGCAAAACTGCAGAATTTTGACATCGATTTGGCATTGATTCCTGGCCACTCAGACATTAAAGGTAACTGGATGGCTGATAAATTAGCTAATGCAGGGAGACTGCTAAATATCCCAGCAAAAGTTAAATTGCACTTCTCTAACTATCTACCAAGCATTAATAAAAATATTTGGTATCGATGGACTCAAGTCTGGAACCACAATAAATCAAGCTCATCATTCTATAGTAAAATAGTGAACAATCTAAATAAAACTCGTTGGTTTAATCAATTTCCATACAAGGACCGAAGACATATTACAACCATAATTCGGATGAAAACAGGCCATTGTGCGACTCCAGTTCATCTATACCGCATAGGTGTTCAAGACAATTGTTGTAGGTACATTGTTTAATTTAATTGCTTCTCGAAACAAGTGTTTTACACTTATCGAGTATTCATTTATTCACAGCTGAACTTTATATTTCTTTTACTTTGTATTTGTACCATGTCGATGTGTGAATAAATATTATTATTATCCATATTGTGAATGTGGACAAGTTGGGTCTCTGAATCATATCATCTTTGAGTGTCCAATTATTATGTCCCCACATTTTGATGTATATAAAGAACTGGCTAAAACTAACCTACAAACTCCTATAGAAATCTGCTTACTCCTATCCAACCTTAATCCTCAGAGGCTAAATTTTTTACTTAAATTTCTCTCTATAGCTAAAATTAATATATAACTCAATTATTTATATCACACCCATTTGTTTGACAATAACATCAATAAACTCATCTTTTTTTAGACCTGGGTTCTATGACTATCACCCGTGGAAGCATTTCTGGTTTGTGTAAGCTTGGCTGCTATCCCCAAAGAGTTTTCTCCTGAGTTTCTCCTGAGTTGTGTTGTCGAAACCCTACTAATCCTCTCGCCCGAGAGGAAGTTTTGTCTAGAGAAGTTGATTTAATAGTTAAGTTTTAGTTCGAGTGACACTATTTGGAGTTGGAGATATTCGATTACCTAGAGCAAGACAAGAATACCCCCCTGTGTATTCTGGGCAAATTATCCTCTGGGATATTACCCAATAAAGGAGAAAAATAGAAGAACTGTTTTGTTTGTTTACATCAGATAAATACTTGTAATAGAGAAGGTTGTCAATGTAGGGTAAATTGAATCTTAATAAATTCAATTGAATTACGGTGGATTCGGATGAGGCAGATCCTACCGAAAATTTTCATTAACATTGGGGTGAACTATATTTTCGTCTTGAATGTAATTTTCAGAGTTTGAATCAGGAAAATCGATTGGGTTCGTGTATTGATCATTCTGAGAAGAATAATTACTTTCATACAAGTATTGCTCATATTCATGATCGTCACTTGATTGGTCAAATGGATTTTCAAATTCCTCTCCAACTTGATAATGGAGCTCCGTAAATTTATTTTGCAGTCGTGTTCGAGTATTGGATGAAGAAATATCCATTGGCTCTGGCTTAAATGAGTGTTTTGAAATGGTAGTATAAATATGTTTTGATTAAATGGTAAATTTTGCATTCTGAGGATTTTGTGGTCTAAATTGGAAGTTATTCTGGAAAGGTGGTCTAATTTTTTTTTTGGAAATTTGAGGGTGAAAATCTATTTTGGAAATTGGGCATGGGTAAACTTTGAAATTGTGGTTGTCCAATTCTAGGGTTGAACGTGCTCATAGAATTTGGATTGTAAAAATTATTGAAATTAGGTTGTATATGCATTGGTAAGTATTGATAATTTGAGTTTTATTGTGGGCGTATTTGAAAGTCCTTGGGTCTTTGATTGATAGATGGAACTCTTATTTGAGAAGGCCTAAAATTGTTTTCTAAATTAAGAGAATTCCTACGGTTTTGTCAGTATAAGAAGTTTTCTTCCTCCACAACTATTGACATTGCTTTTTCCAAGCTATCAGGATTTCGAAGTCTAATATTATTTTATAAATGTCCTGTCAGTCCGCGAATAAAAGTTTTCAAAGCTGAATCATCATAACTTTTTAATAAAATAACTTTTTCTTCCGGCAAAAAATTAGGACAATTGATTTTCGATACTATTAAACTACGCGCATCTTGGCATCTCATACCAAAGTTGAGCCATTTCTGCTTCTTCTAAGACTATCATATCCAAATTATCCGCTAAATCTTGTGTGTGTGTGTGTGTGTGTGTGTGTGTGTGTGTGTGTGTGTGTGTGTGTGTGTGTGTGTGTGTGGTAGCAGGGATGGCCTCAGCCGAAGGCTATTGGTCACAGAACTTTTATTTTATTATTTTTGTCTGCTCTCTATTGAATGTGTCTAGGTTAAAGATCTATTTTTGCTTGCTTGATGAAGTTTGTTATAGAATCTAAAGTATATTTTTCTGTGCATGCCAGGAGAGAACTAATATTAAGTGGAAGAGGAAAGTTATGGTCCATTAAAGAGATGTATAAATTAGATATAGCCGCTTCATTTTTCTTACACTCTAGAAATATATGATTAGTATCACCGATCGATACGTTGTCGCAGTTGCAAAATGGAGACTGTAGAATACCCAATTTATGAAGGTGCGACGGAAAGCCACCATGGTTTAGTTTTAGTCGCGTTATAGTTGATGTGTATTTTCTACTATAATCAAACTTTGTTATGTGTGGAATATTATTTGGTAGGTTTGTATGAAGCTGGAAGTAGAAGCTTTTTGATGGTTTGCTTAGGTTGTTGTAAGCTTCTCTCCATCTGATTCTAATAGATTTTTTATGCATGCTAATTACATCACTTTGGCAGAAAAAGTTTAAGTATTCTTTTAATTTACAAGCTTCTTTTGCCTCCTGATCTGCCTTCTCGTTGCCTACAATGCCGCTGTGACCTTTTACCCATATGAGAATAATATGTTTATTATTAATTTTTAATTGGTATAGTAAGTTTCTTATTTCAAAAATTAGTTCTTGATTATAAATATTTATAGGAGACCCTTCTATAGCTTGTAAAACGGATTTTGAGTCTGTCATTATAGCAACTGTTTGAACTGGATTTAGTGTACACCATAATAAGCATTGTTTTAGTGCCAAAGCTTCGGCAGAGTAAACTGAAAAAATGTCTGCTATTCTAAATTTTTCGACATGATTTATGTTTGAAACAAAAAATGCTGCTCCTGTACCATAGTCACATTTGGATCCATCTGTATATATTTTAGTTACATTGTCTCCAAAATCATTCAGTATGGTTTTAAGAATGATGTTATTTAGATTAGGAATTTCGGTGTATAAGGGGTATGTGACGGTTGGCCGAAATATAGTACTTTTGTAACTATACTTATATATAGGGAATTTAGTACTATTTAAGATGAAAGCTTCATCATGATTGGTATTAATAAAGGCATCTGCCAAAGGAGGGGATGATTTTATTCTCCAATAAGGTACTGTAAGATTACAAGTATTTATGTAGGCGACTTTTTGGATCATTTCCGTATTAAATGCTCTATATTTAATTATTTGTTTTTCAGCTAAAAATTGTCTACGTATGTTTAATGGTGGCTCTTGAATTTCTGCCAAAACTGTGTGACGTACCTTTCTATATGTAAACTGTATACCGAATCTGAGATGTACCTCACAGGATATTTGTCGGTTTACTCAGTGAAGATGGGGAGGTTCGTTTAAGACCTCACAATTATCGGAAGGATCTTAATTGGGCGCCAGGCAAGTCAATTCCCAAATATCCCAAGACCTACTAATCACGCGACCTACTAACGCAAAAAGGAATGGTATTGAATTGACACAGAATATTCAAGAAACGATTCTATTCAGTTTTTTTTACAAACAAATAGTACACCAACGTAAGAAGGTGTAAACAGATTAAATTTATCCAATAGCACAGTGATAAGCCATAAAACCCAATAATAAATGTAACATATAAATTATTATTAATATATATATAAAAAAATAACTACCGAAATAAATAAGGAACGCTATTGTATTTCATTTATACATGGGAGGGGAGATATATCGAACATAAAAAAATTAAAATCGACTTTTTAGTATCCCGGGCTTGAGCTCATGCGCAGGTAACCAAGGAAAATGCGAATAATCAAAAATAGCTTAAGTGCCGCGCAATAGCTATCCATTAACAACCACTGTATGGTGAATTCTACTTCAGACGTTACAGTCAATCAAACAAATAGTATTTAATATGTGAATATATTTTAAGCATTTGACCGTGGTACTAACTATTCATAAATATGTGAAATAACAATCTACTATTGTATTCAAAAGTATAAGTATGAAAGCCCGACCAAATAACAATAATTTACAACCATTCATGATTTACCCTGTATAATTACGGGTGGTTCAAATTTCAACAAGAACCATAAGTTATGCGCCAAATCTCGAAACTAATTACTATTTATCCAATGTGATTAATACGTTTTAAATAAGAAATATTTGTCGTGAAATATTGAATTAAATATATATCACCGATACAGCCCCGCAGCATCAATCACCCTGTATACGAGCTGTTGACGAGTAGTCCCAGTTCCATAGAGGTGCTCCCAGTCGTATCCAAATGCGACCTTCAAACGAATAACCAAACCAAGATGGGTTACAATAGCCCAGGCGGGAAGAGAAAAAAAACCAGACGGAAAAACCCCAAATGAAAGAAAACCTATTATAGTTGCTTCCTTAGAAATATTTATAGTTTTAAGCAATCAATAAAACCAAGTAAATTTTTAAATAAGCAAATTATTTTTACCAGTTCATTAAATCAAATAAGGAAAGAATAATTAAATGCATCAACATGAGAAACTTACCTGAATATTCTATTTCTTTCAAATTTAAAAATAGTTAAGCCAAGATAATATAAACTTAGTAGTCCATGAGCTTGTACTGCTAATTATTTTACAACTAATGTGAATAAATCCATCTTACCCCAATTTAAAAAAATACATAAGCTAGGGAATACAAACGAAATGGTTCTAGAACTTTTATTTCCGCTTATTTTACTGATAATAAACTAACTTCAATTCAAATTAACATTTAAGCAGTCCCATTGACTATTAAAAATATTAAAAATCAAGACCATACAATACTTGTAAAGTTACATAAATAAATTAAATATAAATATTATAAATGAAACTAACTGTTTCTAATTAATTCCACTATTTAATTACAAAATTTATGAAAATTATTAAAGGATATTGATAATTATTTCGATATTGACATATCATCGTCAGGAGTCTCGGTAGCTTCTTGATATGTCAATATCGAAATAATTATCAATATCCTTTAATAATTTTCATAAATTTTGTAATTAAATAGTGGAATTAATTAGAAACAGTTAGTTTCATTTATAATATTAATATGAGTAGATTCCACAAAGTAAGGGTCCAAACAGTAAATTAAATTAAATATAACTTATAATAACTCACCCTATGCTAGTAAGGGGTTATAGCCTGATCCTGTCGTATCAAAAGGGGTGTATAAACCAATAACCACTCAGAAGGAAAAATCACAGGAGTCTCGGTAGCTTCTTGATAAATACTCTTATCAATTGGAATCGGTGGCAGGAAGATTTCCAACACAAGAAAATGGCGACTGGGTGAACATTAAAAATCCCATAAGGTCCAGAAATCCAGTAGAACACCAAAATATCTATTTCTACTATCCAACAACGACTGGATTTCAATAATATGTGATACAGAATGATCCCTCTTAAAGGTTGACTAAATAAAGTCAGAATTTCCAGTAGCACAATTGTACACCACAGTCCATTATGGCCATCCTCTCCCCTGCCTTTTCAAACCAACAGCTAATCAAGAGAGTACCGACGTACCAATTCCGAACTATTTATATAGTTTACGTCAATTTATTCCAACCTGTTATCACAGAAAACTTAACGATAATAGGTACTAGATACGTACTTGATACTCGTCTACTAGATGACGCTCGAAGGTAATACTCATAATATTTTTAAATAACGTTTTATTCTTATTATTACAAAGGGCAAATACAAGGGTTATTTATGATAACAAACATAAATGAAAATAATATTTATTATATCTAAGCATACTCTATCATGGCAAAACCAACGTACCAGGTAATAGGCAGCTTCAAATATACCAACCGAAATAAATCGAACAAATACAAGGTCATACCCGAAGATACTTATATTACACCACACTCTAACTGTAATTACCGTGACTCAAAAAAAAACGTAACAACTCCCCCCTTACTTGAAGAAATTTTCATAAAATTTCCCTATCGTTATCCTGCATCGGAATCTGATGCATCAGATTTTAGATCCTTCGAATTCCAGACTCCCTGAGCTTTACCATCTTCATCCCTAAGTTCGTAGGTCCATGGAGATATTCTCCTTTTGATGTAGAAGGGACCAAGGTATTTAGGGGCTAGCTTCTTTGTAAAATATCTCGCCGCATCAGACAACACATAGTTTCTACGCCAAACCAACTGATTAGGTAAATATTCCACCTGCCTACGACGTAGATTATATCGCTCACGACTTTTCTCAGCGGCCACCTCCAAACGCTCTTTGACGACGGCATACATACCCCTAAACGACTCATTTCTACTACAATCACCAAATTGAGTCCCGTCCTCTAGGCCAAGAAGAGCTTGATTATCATAATCGTCCCCCCAAAGAATAATATTACGACCAAAGTTAATGAAGTAGGGAGTGAGGTTCGTCACTTCGTGTTTAGCCGTTCGAAGAGCACAACCAATTTCGTTAATTCGTTCGTCCCAGCACCTATGGTTGTCAGACACATACATAGACATCATAGTCTTAATCACCCCGTTCGAACGTTCGGTAGGATTGGATCTAGGGTTGTAATAGGCACAGTATTGAATCCTACTTCGATATTTATTCGCCAGCTTAACGGACTCTTTGCTATGAAATTGTTTACCGTTGTCGCAAATGATCTTACGAGGAACTCCATACACCAGGAAGACTTCATTTTCAACCTTTTTACATATATTAGTAGCGGATGCAGTCCTTAAGGGGAAAAGAATAGAATACCTACTCAAGAAATCATTAATAACCAAAAGGAAACAGTTACCTTGCTTGGACCTAGGAAGAGGTCCCATTAAATCCATAGACAACAATTCGAACGGTCTACTAGCGACAGGGTGAGAGGCAATCTTATCACACGACTTACTTTGAGGAACCTTATACTGACAACAAATTTTATAACGCTTAACAAAACTAACAATGTCAGCCCTCATTTTGGGCCAGTAATATTTTTCCGCTACACGAGCGCACGTCTTAAATACACCAGGATGGCCAGCAGTGGCCGGCTCGTGGGCGGCTGCAATAACCTCGCGCCGATCAGCCTTCGGAACTACTATCTTCCAAGACTCAGTGGAAGCAGATACTTGAGGAAACTCAGAGGAAATATGTTTCCATAAACGGCCATTATTTTCTCGCCACTTACTAAACTTATGGGGAGTAGTCCTAACCCTAACTACCATGGTCTGGTACCACTTATCATCCCGATCGTAGTTTACACTATCCAGAGTCCTGTTGTCAACCTGCACTACATCGAGTACGGGTACTGCCCTAGATAAGGTATCTGAAACAACATTGTCCTTACCCTTCCTATGGACAATTTTAAAGTCAAACTGTTGCAAGCGAACTGCCCACCGGCTGAGTCGACCTGTTAAATCCTTTAAATTATGCAACCAGAGCAGGCTGTAATGGTCTGTCACCACGGTAAATGACACGCCTTCCAGGTAAGGACGCAGCTTCTCCACTGCCCAGAGAACAGCCAAACACTCTCTTTCGGTAGTGGAAAAGTTCCTTTCCTGTCGAGTAAGAGAACGACTTAAATAGCAGATGACCTTATCACCCTCGGGATAAGGTTGCGAGAGACAAGCACCAATTCCATAGCCTGAAGCGTCTGTTTGGACCACAAATGGCAGGGAATAGTCGGGACAGCTTAAAATGGGAGCCCTAACCAAACATTCTTTCAAATACCTAAATGATTTGTCACACTCGGCGGACCAGTTAAATTTTGAATTCTTCCTAAGAAGAGCTGTGATAGGGGCAACGATAGTGGAAAATTCTGGCACAAAGCGACGGTACCACGAGAATGTACCCATAACTCGACGGACTTCAGAGACACTAGAGGGGGTAGGAAGTTCTAACATAGCCTTAACCTTATCAGCATCTACATTAGGGTGGATCGAAAATATTTTATGTTTTTTTTTAGATCGGCCTAGGTCGCAAAAGTTGCTAAACTCTCATGGGAGAAGAAAAAACAAAACAAAAAATTTTTCAAAAATTTTTTCCAGGTGCCCCACCCACTCAAAATTTTTTTTAAATTTTTTTACGGCCTTGGTGGCATGATGTTTTAAACAGTCAGACAAGGATTTTAATTTAAAAAAAAATTTAAGTAAGCATTTTTTTCAGGTGCCCCACCCACTACGGGTCGTGGCATGGTGGCGTAATGTTCCAAAGATTCACATAATAATTTTTCTTTCAAATTTTTTTCTCTTGAACTTGAACTTGGAAGAGAAGAAATAGACACGTCCAGCAAGTCCCAGAACTTTGATCCACAACCATCTTCTTCTTTTTCTGGTGGATCTTCAAGAGATCAAATGAGACATAAACTTTCTACCTTTGCCAGAGAATGTGACCGTCGAATAACTCTTCTAGAAGCCCAGCTTAGTCGTCCCCTTCAATGGTTTATTTGTATGTTACATCTTAACGAACTGCCTTTACGTCATCTTTTGGTTCAGCTTGACGGTGTAACTCAGGGACCTAAAGCATTTTCGGGTGCTGTTGGTAAATCACTACAAACTTGTCACACGCTTCCTGTCACTAAGTTCGAGAAGATCGAGGCAAATCCATTTCCAGATGTAGATAGGAATATTTTGAGTACAGATCAGCGATATTTGTTGGATATTATGAAAGCTGTGTCCTCAGGAGAATGCTGTCAAGATTTAGCTGCTATTCAACCTGGACTGGTGGTGCGTTCTAGATGGCTGACGAGTGCAAACCGAATCCTTCGTCTTTATGTGGCAACTGAAAAGCCTTCCGAAAACTTGGTACATTTGGTTACTTATATTATGAAAGTATATGCCCCAATATGGTTTATTATCAAAGTAAAGCCATTGTGCATCGAAGGTCTTAAACACCTATGGAAGTTGATCGTATGCTCAAGATATATGCCGGATTGGCTTAGGAAAACAGTTGACGTTGTTATTCAAAGAAATGGATTTTTTGCACACATGGAGAATTTGCTCCTAGCTATGTTGTATGATGATAGAGTTACTATTCGAAGATTAGCTGTCTGTAGAATAATTTCTGCTAGACAGATGAATCGAAATTCTTCTGTCAGAAATTTTCGTGTGCCCAAAATAAATATGGAAGCCAAAGATTACATAGATTTAATAAATCGGGCTAAAATAAACGAGCGATTAGATCCTCCAGTTTTAAAAGGCATCTTGGATGAAGACCTAGAAAGTTTTGTATCAGATGACAACATCTCAACGAAATTTCCATATTTATCTAGCTTTCCATGCCACACACAAGGAACCGAACGGTGTGTAAAATTGGTAAGTAACCGAGGCTGCTTCGCTTGTTTGTGGACAAGAAAGAAGAGATGGATTTATAAGATCCAGGCTTGAGTCAAGAACATTGATGAAAAATTTTAATACAAAAGCAGAGTTTAGATTCAAATGATTATTTTATGTTTTATTCTATTATTTGATTTTAACATATTCGTATTTAGTTCATTATATCAGTTAGAATAATGATTTTTTCGTTTATTTTTATAATAATGTAACAAACTTAGTAAAATAGGATAATTTAAAAACTCGATTTTTATTTGGGGCACCTAAAAAAATACTCATACATGCCTAACTTTTTATCTAGGTGCTTTTTAGGCGTGACTAAAACTTTTTCTAATAGGGCAAAAAAATTTAAAAAAATAAAAAATTATCTTTTTTAAATGTGGGGGCACCTCAAGAACTAAAAAAAATAAAAAAATGTTTCCTTCAAAAACAGGCATAAATGGGTTTAGCAACTTTTGCCGATCGGGCCGATAGCAATAAAAAACTTTTATAATTTCACTATATTTTTCGATCCACCTTAATCTACATGGAGACCATTTTTGTCCACCACATAACCGAGATATTTCATCTCGGGGCTACAGAACTGGCATTTATCGACACTAACCATGATGTTGGCCTCCCTAAGGCGATGAAACACTTCTTCGAGTATAGCCAAGTGTGGTTCAAATGTCTGCGTCACTATAACAATATCATCCAAATAGACGAAGACATACGGTTCGAGGTCGTGGCCCAATACCTTATCAATTAGCCTTTGCCATGTCGCAGGGGCATTATGAAGGCCGAAGGGCATCCTTTTAAATTGAAACAACCCCCGATTCGGAACAGAAAATGCGGTGAACTTCTTAGAATCCTCTTCCAACGGAACTTGCCAATAGGCTGACTTCACATCAATGCTAGACAAGTATTTGGCGTTCCGCAACTTGTCAAGAGTGTCAGAGACCAAAGGGAGTGGATAACTGTCCCGGACAGTAACTGCATTCAGCTTTCTGAAATCAACGCAGAAGCGATAAGAACCATCCTTCTTCTTAACTAGAAGAATAGGGGAAGACCAAGGACTGTTTGAAGGCTCTACTATGCCCTGTTTCAGCATTTCGTCTAGCTCTACGTTGATTTGCTTTTGGACAACAGGATTCACCCTATAAAACCTTTGCTTAATTGGGGAGTGGTTCGTGACTATCACATGTCTAGCCTTTGTGGTACACCCTAATGTGGTACCCATTAAAGACAAATTCCTATCCAGAACTGCCTGTAAACGTGACTTTTCCAAATTATTTAAAACAGATTGACCATTAACATGCTCCAAGGTGTTAACAATTACAGGTTCACTAGAAAAGAACCACTCGTTCTGCTTCAAATCAGGCACTATGCCCATAGAGTTCCAAAAATCGATTCCTAAAATGAGTAAATGGGGCACGTCAGGAATAACAAGTGCTTCTATTAAACGAAACTGACCTTTAAGAGAAATGGGGAGTGAAACAACACCAACACTTTCACATCTACTACCATTTGCTACTGTACATGAAACATGCTGAGTTTTAACGACCTGAAGGCCTAGCTCGAGGAGAATATGTAAACCCTTACTGCCAATAATGGTGCGAGATGCTCCCGAGTCCAATAAACCTAATAACGGCTTGCCTAAAACAGTAACTTCGAGATAGGGTCGCTCATTATTAGCCGCATGCTCCAAAACATAGTCTAGAATTACTTGTAACTTGTTGGTCGAGACCTTAGTACCGACAAGCTTATCTCGACCCCTTAAGCATGTCGCTTGCCTTTTCCCTGATTTATGCAGTGAGGACAGATTTTCACCGTATACCCCTCCTTCTTACAACCATAACAAAACTTTCCTGCTTTAACTGCACAACCAATAGCCCTATGACCAGGTTTGCCGCAACGAAAACAGACAACTTCTCTAGCCTCCTCTTGTGACGAACTACCTCGACTTGGATTGGAGAACTGGCAACCTTCGATAGCACCTAACACATTACTATCAGCTTCCACATATGCTAAATCAGGTTCCAAACAAATGGTTTTCCTTGACGGTGGTACGTAATCCTGCACTGCTTGCTTCCTGGTTTCTAGCTTCCTACCTAAATCTCTTAATTGACTAATGGAAGTAACCTCAACTAGTGCCAGTTGGGTTTGATAAAAGGGTGCAATATTCCTCAACAAGATTTGCAATTTTGTATCTTCAGAAATTTGACAAGTAAGACGATTAAAGTACCCAATCATGACAGCAATATATACTCCTATCGACTCGTCAGGGCCTTGAGTTCTCCTTTTGATCTCTTCAAACAACCTCTCATTATAGTTAGGAGAGAGATATTCTTCCTTTAACAAGACAACAAGTTCATCCCACGAATTCACCTGATCCCTGTACGCCAAATAGAATTGGTACGCCCTACCAACAAATAAATCAATACCAGATTCAAGAAGTATATCTTTAGAAACATGACGAGCTACCCTAAGTTCTTCGACTCTTTCCAAGAAAGCACTCAATCACAACCCTTTCTTATCGCCAGAAAACTTCCAATCCCATTTATTTGGTAAAATCTGCTTGACATCTGTTCCTGGCGGAGAGTTCCTAATAGGAGTTGAGGTGACACCACCGCTGGAAGTACCCTGATTCAAGAAATTTAATAGTGGAGAAGGAGAAGATACTTTACCGCAGAGATCCGCTTTCCGCTGGAGATTATCAAGAAGCGTTAAAGATTTAGATAAAAGATCAGGCCGTTCTGCATGCTCCTTGGGAATTTGGTCAATCCGGTTCAACACGTGAGATAGTTTCGTACGGAGTTTCTTGAACAAACTACTACTAACCACATCATTAAAACTATTAATCAAAGACGTTAAATCAGACAATTTTGCCTTTACGGCAGCGACATCCTCATCAGCAGTAAAAGGATGAGTTGGGAAAGATAAACTATCACCACTTAGCATCAACTTAGTAGCTGTCGACAGGTTGGATCTCATTTCGCTGACTGTACCCGTACCAATTCCTCTTACCTTACACTCATATGTTAGTTCGTCTTTCTCAAGACGGTACCAGTCAATCTTACAGTCAGACATATTGACGCAAAATTCAATAAAAGGTATAAAACAATAAATGGACACTAATAACTAAACTACCAATTCCTAAAATAAGAGAATTTATAAACTAATTCGTTTTATCAGAAATAGTATATCATAATAATAAAATATGCTGGCTTAAATATTCCACTATCAATAATATGAACTAAATATAATGGCTTACCACTCAGAATTTAAAGTTATATATTTTCTTTTTAGTTGGGCCCCACGTTGGGCGCAAAAATGTGACGTACCTTTCTATATGTAAACTGTATACCGAATCTGAGATGTACCTCACAGGATATTTGTCGGTTTACTCAGTGAAGATGGGGAGGTTCGTTTAAGACCTCACAATTATCGGAAGGATCTTAATTGGGCGCTAGGCAAGTCAATTCCCAAATATCCCAAGACCTACTAATCACGCGACCTACTAACGCAAAAAGGAATGGTATTGAATTAACACAGAATATTCAAGAAACGATTCTATTCAGTTTTTTTTTACAAACAAATAGTACACCAACGTAAGAAGGTGTAAACAGATTAAATTTATCCAATAGCACAGTGATAAGCCATAAAACCCAATAATAAATGTAACATATAAATTATTATTAATACATATATAAAAAAAATAACTACCGAAATAAATAAGGAACGCTATTGTATTTCATTTATACATGGGAGGGGAGATATATCGAACATAAAAAAATTAAAATCGACTTTTTAGTATCCCGGGCTTGAGCTCATGCGCAGGTAACCAAGGAAAATGCGAATAATCAAAAATAGCTCAAGTGCCGCGCAATAGCTATCCATTAACAACCACTGTATGGTGAATTCTACTTCAGACGTTACAGTCAATCAAACAAATAGTATTTAATATGTGAATATATTTTAAGCATTTGACCGTAGTACTAACTATTCATAAATATGTGAAATAACAATCTACTATTGTATTCAAAAGTATGAGTATGAAAGCCCGACCAAATAACAATAATTTACAACCATTCATGATTTACCCTGTATAATTACGGGTGGTTCAAATTTCAACAAGTACCATAAGTTATGCGCCAAATCTCGAAACTAATTACTATTTATCCAATGTGATTAATACGTTTTAAATAAGAAATATTTGTCGTGAAATATTGAATTAAATATATATCACCGATACAGCCCCGCAGCATCAATCACCCTGTATACGAGCTGTTGACGAGTAGTCCCAGTTCCATAGAGGTGCTCCCAGTCGACCTTCAAACGAATAACCAAACCAAGATGGGTTACAATAGCCCAGGCGGGAAGAGAAAAAAAACCAGACGGAAAAACCCTAAATGAAAGAAAACCTATTATAGTTGCTTCCTTAGAAATATTTATAGTTTTAAGCAATCAATAAAACCAAGTAAATGTTTAAATAAGCAAATTATTTTTACCAGTTCATTAAATCAAATAAGGAAAGAATAATTAAATGCATCAACATGAAAAACTTACCTGAATATTCTATTTCTTTCAAATTTAAAAATAGTTAAGCCAAGATAATATAAACTTAGTAGTCCATGAGCTTGTACTGCTAATTATTTTACAACTAATGTGAATAAATCCATCTTACCCCAATTTAAAAAAATACATAAGCTAGGGAATACAAACGAAATGGTTCTAGAACTTTTATTCCCGCTTATTTTACTGATAATAAACTAACTTCAATTCAAATTAACATTTAAGCAGTCCCATTGACTATTAAAAATATTAAAAATCAAGACCATACAATACTTGTAAAGTTACATAAATAAATTAAATATAAATATTATAAATGAAACTAACTGTTTCTAATTAATTCCACTATTTAATTACAAAATTTATGAAAATTATTAAAGGATATTGATAATTATTTCGATATTGACATATCATCGTCTGGAGTCTCGGTAGCTTCTTGATATGTCAATATCGAAATAATTATCAATATCCTTTAATAATTTTCATAAATTTTGTAATTAAATAGTGTAATTAATTAGAAACAGTTAGTTTCATTTATAATATTAATATGAGTAGATTCCACAAAGTAAGGGTCCAAACAGTAAATTAAATTAAATATAACTTATAATAACTCACCCTATGCTAGTAAGGGGTTATAGCCTGATCCGGTCGTATCAAAAGGGGTGTATAAACCAATAACCACTCAGAAGGAAAAATCACAGGAGTCTCGGTAGCTTCTTGATAAATACTCTTATCAATTGGAATCGGTGGCAGGAAGATTTCCAACACAAGAAAATGGCGACTGGGTGAACATTAAAAATCCCATAAGGTCCAGAAATCCAGTAGAACACCAAAATATCTATTTCTACTATCCAACAACGACTGGATTTCAATAATATGTGATACAGAATGATCCCTCTTGAAGGTTGACTAAATAAAGTCAGAATTTCCAGTAGCACAATTGTACACCACAGTCCATTATGGCCATCCTCTCCCCTGCCTTTTCAAACCAACAGCTAATCAAGAGAGTACCGACGTACCAATTCCGAACTAACTATATAGTTTACGTCAATTTATTCCAACCTGTTATCACAGAAAACTTAACGATAATAGGTACTAGATACGTACTTGATACTCGTCTACTAGATGACGCTCGAAGGTAATACTCATAATATTTTTAAATAACGTTTTATTCTTATTATTACAAAGGGCAAATACAAGGGTTATTTATGATAACAAACATAAATGAAAATAATATTTATTATATCTAAGCATACTCTATCATGGCAAAACCAACGTACCAGGTAATAGGCAGCTTCAAATATACCAACCGAAATAAATCGAACAAATACAGGGTCATACCCGAAGATACTTATATTACACCACACTCTAACTGTAATTACCATTACTCAAAAAAAACGTAACAACTGCTTGGTTAGGAGATGATATCATTAGCCCCATACAAATTTTTAAGGCTTTATATTGAATACGATCAATAGTTAATAGATTTGTTTTAGATGTTGCACCATATAATGTACACCCATAATCCAATATGGAACGAATATAAGCCTTGTAGAATGTATACGCAAGGTTGACATCTGCTCCCCATTTTCGTTTGGAAGTTACTCTTAGCAAATTCATACCTTTTTCGCATTTTTTTTAACATATTTTACGTGGTTCGTCCATAATAATTTTGTATCCAAGACAATGCCTAGATATTTAAATTCGTCGACAAAAGGTATCGTGAAATCTAACAGGGTAGTAGCTCTAGCAGTCCTAACTCGATGTCGAGTAAAACATACCAAAACAGTCTTATCCCGAGAAACACTGAATCCCATATCATTAAACCAGTTCATTAATAGCTGCATACATTCTCTTAGGTCTTCTAAACATTCTTCATACGAATCATGGGTGAAGTAGAAACATAGGTCATCCGCGTATTGAATCATGTTACATTTATCGACTACTAACCTGTGCAGATCTGCAGTATAAATGTTAAATAAGATAGGACTCAGGATAGATCCCTGAGGTAAACCGTTATATACTGTATGTGGACCATGTAATACGTTATTATGATCTCGTAAAAATATCTTTCTGTTACGAAAGAGATTAATAATATTAGCGCAAACCGTTTTATTAATTCCAATATTTTCCATTTTATTTGCTAATATATTTAGATCAACTACATCATAAGCCCCAGTTAAATCTACAAACAAACATAGTGTGTATCGATTTTTAGAAAAACTTATTTGTATATCTGAAACTAAATGAGTTACGGCGTCTATTGTACCATGTCCTCTGCGAAAACATATTGAATATTTGGCAAAGGGGACCTACTTTCCACAAAATGTTCCAATCGAGTTTTTATCAATCTTTCAAAGGTTTTTGTATACACGATATCAACGAGATAGGACGATATGATGATGACAATCCGGGGTTTTTATTGGGTTTAAGTATGAGACAAACTATAATATTTTTGAAGCAATCAAAATACTTTTGATTCCTCCACCAGTCATTAAATAGTTGCAATAAAAAATTTTTTGCGGAAATAGGTAAATTATGAATTATTTTATAGGTAAAACCATCTAGTCCAGGAGCAGTGTTGAGACATTTTTTAATTACTAAATCCAGTTCGTCAATCGTAAAAGAAGCTGACAATTCTTCTACATGTTTAAATATAAATTTGTCAGATGTATTCACCACAAAATTAGAGGCAGATGGAGGAGCTATTTTATTTAGGATTTCATCTAATAATTCTTTTGAAATTGGTTTTTTGGGGCATTGGAAACTTTTATAATTAAGCCTTTTAACAAACTTCCAAATTTCTGTTAAAGGAGTGTTTTTATTGAGCTTATTTAGAAAGTCGATCCAACTGCCACGTTGTTTGTTTTTGAATAAACGTTTAGCTTGTGCAGCTATGTTTTGATATATTAGATAATAATTGTAATTGGAATGAGTTCTGTAATTTTTTATGGCCGTTTTCCGTTTTTCTACCATCCTTACGCATTCCTCATCCCACCAAATAGGCCTAGGAGAAATGGGAGAAAATGCCTTTGTAATGAAGTTAATTTAGTTAGTACAATAGTTATTTTTGAGTTTCCGAATATATTTTTATTTTATATTGTATATAATCCGTGATATCCTCTGACTGCTGTGTAGAAATATTTTGTTAGGAAATATCCATTCCGATTTTTAATTTAAAATTTCAAATTCCAACGGCGATATGATTATAAACAGTCATGGTTCGCCACTGTCGCGAAAGAAGTAGCGCGCAGGTCAAACTAACCAAGAGAGGTGGAAAGCCGTCTGAATCGAGGAAGGCTGGAGCGGCGAGTCGACAAGGAGTTCACTGCTGGTTGGTGAAGATATGAGTCGCTAGCATTGAACGCTCCGTCCGCCGAATTTTTTTCGATTTGTAGTCCGTTTGTTTTGGTTTTTTTTATATAGTAAATTTTGATTTTTATTTTTAAGTTGAAACCGTTGCTGTGAAGGTAAGAATTGATTGGAAACTATTTTAAGTAACCGAATTAGTGAAAAGACACCTGAAACCTAATTCTGCTTTGTGTTTTTTACCGCTTCTTTTTCATATAAAACATTTGAATTTGCTTATAAACCTTTTTCGCTTATGTCCTGCCCGCTTCGTCTCTATTATGGCTATTAACGCATGTTTATTGTACATATAACTCATAGATCACCGTATAGTAATTATATTTTTGTGCTTTTTGGATACCAGGGTATTGTTTCATTTTGTAAATTATTATTGTAA
Organism: Lochmaea crataegi; assembly: GCA_947563755.1. Lineage (NCBI taxonomy): Eukaryota > Metazoa > Arthropoda > Insecta > Coleoptera > Chrysomelidae > Lochmaea > Lochmaea crataegi. The sequence continues at coordinate 73,081,746 of OX387422.1, read as the reverse complement.
CATATATACCTACTATTGAGAGTGACTGTAGTAATAAAAACTTAACTGAACCTGTGTGTTTTTCTGACGTACTGTAGAGTGTAGAGTTTCCCTATAGTAGAGTAGTTGCTTAGCTGCACGAATTTAGCTTCACCGCATTGTGGGCCAGGAGTGTGAACGTTTGTTTCAGGAACAACAAGGACCACTACCCCAGCCGGTTTGGATATAACTAGACCCCTGGAAATTACCGTACCTCCATCTGAGGCTACCTGGAACTCTTGACGATTGAAGTCAAGGGGCCGTGGAGTTAACCACGTTAAAAATCTGGCGCCCGAGAAAGTGTAAGGTTTCGAAGGTGTCAAAAGTGGCGTGCCCTGTTGGTAAAATCCAAAGGGTAGGTAAAACGGGTCACACCTTCTTGACAGGCATCGAGCAATCTGCTGCAGAAGAAATGATCTCAAAAAATGTTGCGGCTTCATCTCTAGGATTTCTGTTATTATCAGCAAGTAATTGATTAATGTCTGCTTCCAACACATTATGGCATTTATCCCAATCTACTCGCGAGTCATTTCATTTTGTAGACGAATTTACTGTGAAGGACTTTGGGATAATCTGAATCCCGATAGCTATTGGATAATGGTCTGATCCCATAGTGTCGTCTAAAACTTCCCAAGTTAACCTGTCTACTAAAACATGCGACGTTAATGATATATCAACTGCTGAATGATTCCCCCTGGGATTGACTCTAGCAGGAGTACCGTCATTTAACACAACAAGATCTAGATAATCGATTGCCTCTGCCAAAATTTTTCCATGCCGATCATCCGGTATAGGTCCCCACATATCATGGTGAGCATTAAGGTCGCCGCAAAAAATAGAATTGCCATCAAATTGCTGAAATAAATTCAACCAATCGTTGAATTTAACGACTACATCGGGAGGTCGATATAAAGAAACTATTGATATATTTAAAGAGGACAAGGTAATTGCGCACACTTCTAGATCTTTATTAAAGGACTGTATAATCGCCATAACCATCTATTCTGCATTTTTTAATTAAGTTAAACCCTTTAAAATCAAATTTTTCGTCAGGCTTAAGCCATAGTTCTGCTACTACAATAATGTCAATATGTGTCTTATTAATAAGGTTACTCAAACTTGCTTTATTTGCTTTTAATGACCTGCTGTTCCACTGTAATACACATAATTTATTCTTCATAGTTTTAAATCCATCTTATCTGTAGGATTATCGGTATCGCAAATTTTATTAACAAATTCTCTTATTTCCGTATCTGCAAAAGTAACCGGAGTAGATGGCAAGTGTTTTTGCAATTCTTTAACAAATGTAGATAATATAAATACGGATTTTTCTTTAAAGCTCATATATTCATCCCTATACGGATTAGTATAAACTGAATTAGTCTTTAATTTTAATTGGGGAGTTTTTTTTTAGTGGCATCGTTTCTGTAATGGGGGATATTGGAGAAGATTTACGTTTTTTGGGAGAAGGAATATTGGATTTGATAACGGGTTTTCCTACGACTACTGGAGAACTTTGGAGAGTAGTATGATTCGAATTAGGTAAGGGAGGAAAGTTATCAGTGTTATTTAATACTGCAAATCGGTTATTTGTAATAATTTTAGCGTAAGCCGGGTTGATGTAAATGTTTTCAGCTTCCCTAAATGATACGTTTTGTTGTGCCATAATCTGTTTTATTTGTTTTTGTTTTGTGAATATGGGGCATTTCCGCGAGACTGAAGGATGATCGTTTGTTTTACAATATATACAGATATTGTCAGCTTTACATTCTTCCTCACGATGATTTATGTCAGTGCATTTTTTACATCTACTATCTTTAGATTTGCACTGTTTGGCCGAATGGCCGTATCGTAAACAATTGTAGCATTGCACCACTGGTTGTATGTAAGGCTTTACCTGGAAGTTACACAAGTTGATCTGTATATTTTGTGGAATTTCATTACCTAGAAATTGTACGATTATCATTTGTCTTTTGACTAGACAAGCATTTCCATCTGAATCTATTATTTTTCTTTTCATCCGTTGTACGCCTACTACTTTTTTATTGGAAATGATGGCATTCAATAAATACTCTTCATCGAAGCAAGTGTCTACCATTCTTATAAGACCTTTTTTGTGCGTATAGAATCTAGGGATATTTGCTATAAGATTGTTTTTTTGTATTACCAAATGATTGACAAGAGAATTTGCTGTTTCCAACGTCTTAAATATAACTTTTACACGATTTATTCATACTGATTTGATATCCTCAACATCTTTTTTTAAAGCGTCATCCGTAAGAAGATAATGACCTATTTTAATTGGGAATAGTCTACCAATGTTTTTTTCTTTATGTTCCACAAAAACAAAATAAGGGCCTTTATCGCCTGGACTATAACGATTTTCTAAATCTATAATATTATAAATTTCATCTTTTTTCACTTGTTCCCTATTGATACCAGATTCTTTTAAATCGAGCGGCTTATCGCCGCCCGTTTTTTCTGCCATATTCGACTAATTAGACGTTTTTCAGTTACTTTATTTTAGGTTTACAATGAATGAATCCCAAAAGTATTATTAAATATAAATTACTTATCTGAATGAAAAACTTGTTTCAGTGAAATCTCAAACACTCGAACACGTCCACTCACTATGACTGTCGAATTCGAACTGCAGCTAAATCTTACGTTTGAATTCCTCATAAAAATACTTTTATTATTGATTTTTATTTATTTATTATTAATTTTTGTACACTTTTCATATTCCTTGTATATATTTACTCTAAAATTGGATGAAATGTTAAATAGTAAAGGAATCCAAAATAAAACGACTCACTTCAATAAGTTCATTACAGTTGATTCTCTAAAACGCATAGGTGATTTTATCCTCAATCAGACCGGTAGTTGTGGAATCAGCGATGTATGACCGACTTCACAACTTCTAGCTCTTTTTTCAAACAGTTTTTACCAATATCTCCGCGGGTTTGTAAATGACTAAGACCAACCGGAAAATCACGATTTTTGTTATTTTTCTGTCGAACAATCCTACTGACTGCGCCAATTATTTTCGGATCAATTGCGAAGCTTTTTTCAAGAAAAGGCTGCAGGGTTTGACTTAGGTAAATGTCCCTCTTCTATCCAGTAGTCTCCAAGGTGTTGTGCCCTAGGATTCTGAATTGCTGTGCAGTTTGCAAGAATGTGGATGGAGGTTTCTTCTTCCATGCCACAGAATCTACATTCTTCTTCCTCGACTATTTTGAGCTTTTTCAGGTGCCCATTCAGGCGACAATGTCCCGTAAGGATGCCTGTTAAAACTCTTAGTGCAGTTTTACTTTGACTTATGCATTCATTTGATCTCAATAGGATGTAATCACCCAGAAGAATCTTTGATTGCCCAAGTCTCACTGGATCTTACCAATGGTCAGATCTTCTCTTTTCTTCGGCTTTGCCTATTTCTTCCAATATTACATTGGAGCTGGTACCGCAAAAGGGTTTCGGTCCCCAAAAAGGTGTTCCAGTCCCCCTCTTTGCTAGTTCATCTGCTATTTCATTTCCTTTTATCCCTGTGTGTCCTGGAATCCACAGTAAGGTGACTATATTGTTCTCGCCTAGTTAATTTAGTTTGCCTAGGCATTCCCACACCATTTTGAAACTGATAACACAAGATCTCAGTGCTTTAAAGGCTGCTTGACTACCGACATTATGATAATCATTTGCCTTCTATATCCTTTATCAATATTGAACTGGGCACACTTTCTAATGGCGTGAATTTCCGCTTGAAAGATACTCGGGGTTTTTCCCAAGCTTTCAGAGTGTTTGGTTCCTGGCCCGTACACTCCTATACCAGATCCTTCTATTGCTTTTGAGCCATCTGTGTACCATTGAATGGCATTCTTTCCAAGTTTGGTAATGGTATTTGGATCCCATTCCTTCTTGTTGCTTAATTCCGTAACGAATTTCTTTGAAAAATTATACTTTTTCATCATACAATCTTGTGGCATGTCCCAGGTTTTCTGATTTCTAAGAAGTCAGGAGGTGGTTTTTTTTCAATGATTCCCTCTCTACTTAGTCTGTATCTTGTTCTTTCTGCAACACTTTCCACCACCATATGTAGTGGTGTGAGGTTGAGAATAACTTCCATGGCTGCCGTTGGGCATGTTCTCATTGCTCCTGTAATGCACATACAGGCTAGTCTTTGAATTTTGGAGAGGTTTTCTCTCGTTGTCAATAGGCTAGTTCTACTACTCCACGCAATGGCTCCATAAGTGATAATTGGTCTCACTATGGCAGTGTACATCCAGCTCAGGATTTTTGGGTTGCACCCCCAATTTCTCCCTGCCAGATTCCTGCACACCATTAGAGCCATTTTTGCTTTGTATATAATCTCCTTTTCGTGTTTGTTCTACAGGTGTTTACCGTCTAGAGTCAAACCTAGATACTTGACTTCTTGTCTCCATTCAACCTCGTTCCCATCAAGTTTAATGGTTTTAAGGTTGAGCTTTATTTTCTTAGTGAAGGCTATTGAGATGGTTTTGGTGGGGTTGATGTTAAGTCCCACTTGCCTACACCAGCTATTTGTATAGTTCAGACCCTTTTGTACGATGTCACAAAGGGTATTTTCCAATTTTCCCCTGGCTGTTATGACAATATCATCAGCATATCCTTGGCAGGACATTCCAAGGTCAGTCAAACCACACAGGAGTTCTTCAACCGTCAGGCTACATTAATGGGGATGCTACTCCTCCCTGTGGACATCCTCTGGTTGAACAGATGGAGACAATGTCTTTCTTCGTCCTCGTCTCTGCTACTCTAGTGGTGAGGAGTTCCGACATCCACTTGGATGTTGTGCTGTCTACACCTCTTCTATTTAATGCTCTTTTGACAGCCTCATGAGAAGTATTGTCAAAAGCTCCTTCTATATCCAAAAAGGTGCATACTACGGCTTCTTGGTTGTCTAGAGCACCTCGGATATCCTCCGTCAGTTGTACCAGTGCAGTCTCCGTAGATCTGCCTGCCCGATAAGTATGTTGATGAGGGTGGAGAGGTAGTCTCTCTAGGATTTCCGCTCTAATGTAATTGTCAATAGCTTTTTCCATCGTTTTGAGCACAAACGATGTTAGGCTAATTGGTCTGAAGGATTTGGGGTTTGTACTACAATAACTAACGATTTTATTTTAATTTTAATACAAAAAAAAGGAGTGATAATAAGTAAAACTGCAGTGTCCACACAATTCCTGTGAGTCCATGAACACATCTGCAATTCTTATCTGTCGTATGTAGATGTATTGTGAGAATACATAACTATTATCTCGAAAACCGTCAGACTGAGGTATAGTACCTTGATAAAAAAAGTTTTTTGTAATTCAAAAAAATTAAAATAAACTGGGTGTCACATAAAATATAACCGGTTATGTATAACCGGAAGTCACCGAAAATCGAGCGTATTTTTATTCGATAAATTGATGTCGGAAACCCCTTATTACAATCTTTTTGATTTTGATTCTTATCGGCTTTGCCACAATGCCCAATGTGCTATCGAAAAAATCACACTGTATAATATATTAATAAGATCAGAGATATTTGAATTTTATTGTAAGTCAATTGCAAGAATAAAATTATGTTCTCAAAACTTATCCTTGCAGCAATATTAGTGAATAAAATTGAACATAATAATATAATCCCAATTATATTCAATTAATTATAAAAAATTTCACCCAAATCAGACGAATGGGTGATAATTAAGTCAGTATGGAATTCTCTTACCAAATATTCTAGTCACTTTTAACAAATCATCTTAGGTAATTTGCAACAACGTCGAAAAAATGTATTTCCCAATAGTATACGTATAAAAATAAATATCTTGATTACTTCGAAGATCCTTAAAGAAGATTAAGTCAAAGAATAATAAACGTCAAATACAAAGAGCTACCAAAAACCATAAATCTTATTATACCCACCGCAAAACTTCACTGCCACATTATCAAGAAAAAGGAGCTAAGTTGATTGGATAAATTTCAAAGCCAGTCCAAATAAAAAAATAAACTGTAAAATTTAATAAATCCACATCACTGTCACATTAACAAAAAAGTGGTTTGGTTGGATTAATTGGATGTTGAAAAAAAGGGCAATTAAATAAATTGATAAGAATAATCATTATAAAAGAAAGTTTAAATGTCGATAACAGACTCCAACACAAAACGGCATAAACGGAGAAGATTTTAATTTAAGAAAGAGGCCACATTTCTGGAGATTATCTATATTTATGATTTGCGTAATACATTTTTTGAAGGGATTTTCAAATGTTTATACTACGAATAGATAATTGCTTGCAAATAGTGAATAAACTGGGTAAATAAGATTTTCAAAAACTATACATTATCCATATAAGGAATTAAATCTGACTTCCCTATTTTTGTCCATTTCTGTTTTTATTTTCTACCAAGTTATTTACCTGGCCCAAATAAACCACTCTAGGTTTCATTTCCACGATATTGTGTTTCGGCTCCATTTCTTACATTTCGCCTCTATCTTTAAAATTGACGATTAAATATAGAATAGCAAATTCGCATCGGTGTAAAAATAACCCAGAAGAAAGTTTTCAGTAAGGAGACTGATGTGCAAAACTGTTCTACTTGTGCTACGACTAATAATACACAAAGAAAAAGGAAGGCTTTCATGAAAGCCTACAACACAAAATTGAAAAATTGCCTTGGTGAGTAAATATTATGCAATTTCGCCTTACCAAAGTATCATTAGTGTGAGTCTCCGGACATAACGATATTTATGATGATACACTTGCAAGGAAAGATTCATCGCGATAAAGTATGGAACCAAGTAAATATCTTTTAAACGAAACAGTTGATATTTATGAAATTTTGCAGTCAAGTGCAATGGTGCAAAATGCATCTAGTGTACATTTTTTGTCGATAATATACTTCCGGTTTAACCGGAGATACCCTCAAGTTCTTAAATTTAAATGGGACACCCTGTATATCTTTGCAGATTTTGAAAGAGCTTATTATTTCGAATTCGTACATATTAGGTTTAATGGAAATAATTTGTATAAACGAGAAATAACTCACTTTTAGTTGTAGAATAAGTAAATTTATTCACTTCAGGCTAATGAGAATAATAATTTGAACAGAATCATTCCAAATGTTGAAAATACTCGACGTTCACCTCCTGACAATATGCAGCCTATTTTCCACTTATGAACAATTCTTAATTGTTCAATTTATTTTCGTAAATTAGAATTTGACACTTGGGTAACAGTTACCTACTAAAGATTATTTCATCAAGTACATAGCTGTAGTAGATAGTTGGACTCAAAATTGAAGAAATATTTTACAACAATATAATAGTAACTGTTTGAAAATATATTATTTTGCTAAAGAATAAAAATGTAAAAAACAACATATATATATATATATATATATATATACAAACAGACAAATACTATTGAGGTTAGCAGCAAAAAAGGAAAAGTGTACTCTTTTTTTATTTCCAAGCTTTCGTAAATCTTTATTTACATCATCAGGGAACTAAAAAAGTGAGAAAAAACATAAATTATAAAGCGGTCCGCTACAACAGTTTCATAACTTACGTTAATCGAGAATGATTCCTTGATCTTAACATTGGGAAAAGTGTTAAACAGTTAGCACTGAAGAATGAGACAAGTCCAGCTTGCATGGTAAGCAATAGCTAACAGTCACATAATAAAATATATTAAAAATCATTACAAAGTTAAAATATTAAAAATGAAAGAATCCACACAAACACGTGGATTTATACATGTTATTAATTAAGCAATGATTGAAAATAGGTTAAGGACAAGTTCTTCTTTTCTTTGAAGTAGAAAAGAAGAAATCCTAAGACTATAATGACATCAACCAAAAACAATAGAAATATAAATTATTTGAAATACGAGGGAGGTACAAAAATTAGGTAGGAGCTATGATGAAATATTATTTGAATTGATATCAATTTGTTTATGAAAATTATGTTTATCCAAAGTTAATAAAAGTGAGTAAAGATTACTTAAATTTTGAATGTCTGTTTTCTTATTAATATGATCATCCTCCTGAAAAATGAAAGCCATTTCTAGAAATAATCTTTTACTATAGTTATTTTCACGGGATAAGATCTTAATCCCTTCAAAATCTATTCTATGATCTAAAGAGAAAACATGATTTGCAAGAGAACATTTTTCAGGATGTAATCTTATATCTCTTGTGGAGAGATATACGGCTAGCAAGTTTTTGAGAAGTTTGACCAATATAAGAAAGATCACAGCTATTGCAACCAATTTTATAAATCACATTACTATTATCTAATGTAGGAATTTTATCTTTTAACGGATTGTAAATAGATTTTACTACTAAGGCACTCTTACATGCAAACTTAACATTTTGTAAATATTGAGAAAAAATCTTAGTAAGTCTGGGAGTAACTTCCCTTATATATGGTAAAGAAACAATTGAAGTGGTAGGAACCCTTTCTGAAATCGAAAGAGCATCCTGATCAGCTACACCTGCTTCAACTACTGAAAGTGTAGGAATTTGTGTCATGACAGATGATGTATTGAAAATAATCTTTCTTAGTAATGATTTGGGATAGGAATTATCAAGGAACAAATTTAAAAGAATATCACGGTTCTTATTCTTAAGAATGGGGTCGGAAAGACTCATAACCCTAGCTGTCATTTGTTTAACCAAGTTAACCTTCATGCTAAATTTATGGTAAGAATTGTAGTTGAGATACCTCCCAGAGCTACATGGTTTTCTATACCAATCAATTATCATCACATTATCAGGTGTCCTGGTAAAAAGTGTATCAAGAAAAGGCACAGCCATATTTGGGTTTTCCACTTCAAGGGCGAACTGGATATAGGGATCATAACTATTACAAGTGAACAGGAGATCATCTGTGGAGTCCTTGGGACAAGCCAAGATAATATCATCGACATATTTTTTGATGAAAGGGATATTAAAAGGAAGTACCGGAATGACTACATCCAACAGATCATCCATTACGTAACAAGCCAATATGGGAGAAATGCTAGCTCCCATAGGAGTACCAAAAGTTTGTTTATAAAATTTATTATCAAAAGAAAAACACGTAGAACTGAAAAGGAAGTCAATCAACTCGATGAAAGTATCTTTGTCAATATTACACTGAACACTGATTGAGGACCAATGTTTGTGTATTGACCGTATGACTGCTTGCAAATAAACATTACTTAAAAGTGAAACCACATCCAGACTGACCAATTTGTCTTTTAATAAAAGACAAATTGATGAAATCACTAGGAAAAAATTGACATCCTATAATTCTGTTATAGCAAAATTTTACACTCTCCCAAAAATACATAAACCTACCCTAACGATGAGACCCATAGTTGCATCAATAAACTCTCCAACTGAACTTATTGCTACTTTTCTAACTGATATTTTGACAAAGGCATACAATGCTGATAATGATTATTTCAATAAGGACTCTTTTCAAGTTTTTGAACTATTTAACAGGAAGGTTCTTCCTCATGATTATGTTTTGGTCAGTCTGGATGTGGTTTCACTTTTTAGTAATGTTTATTTGCAAGCAGTCATACGGTCAATACACAAACATTGGTCCTCAATCAGTGTTCAGTGTAATATTGACAAAGATACTTTCATCGAGTTGATTGACTTCCTTTTCAGTTCTACGTGTTTTTCTTTTGATAATAAATTTTATAAACAAACTTTTGGTACTCCTATTATTGGCTTGTTACGTAATGGATGATCTGTTGGATGTAGTCATTCCGGTACTTCCTTTTAATATCCCTTTCATCAAAAAATATGTCGATGATATTATCTTGGCTTGTCCTAAGGACTCCACAGATGATCTCCTGTTCACTTTTATTAGTTATGATCCCTATATCCAGTTCACCCTTGAAGTGGAAAACCCAAATATGGCTGTGCCTTTTCTTGATACACTTTTTACCAGGACACCTGATAATGTGATGATAATTGATTGGTATAGAAAACCATGTAGCTCTGGGAGGCATCTCAACTACAATTCTCACCATAAATTTAGCATAAAGGTTAACTTGGTTAAACAAATGACAGCTAGGGTTATGAGTCTTTCCGACCCCACTTTCAAGAATAGGAACCGTGATATTCTTTTCAATTTGTTCCTTGATAATTCCTATCCCAAATCGTTACTAAGAAAGATTATTTTCAATACATCATCTGTCATGACACAAATTCCTACACTTTCAGTAGTTGAAGCAGGTGTAACTGATCAGGATGCTCTTTCGATTCCAGAAAGGGTTCCTACCACTTTAATTGTTTCTTTACCATATATAAGGGAAGTTACTCCCAGACTTACTAAGATTTTTTCTCAATATTTACAAAATGTTAAGTTTGCATGTAAGAGTGCCTTAGTAGTAAAATCTATTTACAATCCGTTAAAAGATAAAATTCCTACATTAGATAATAGTAATGTGATTTATAAAATTGGTTGCAATAGCTGTGATCTTTCTTATATTGGTCAAACTTCTCCAAAAATTGCTAGCCGTATATCTCTCCACAAGAGTGATATAAGATTACATCCTGAAAGATGTTCTCTTGCAAATCATATTTCCTCTTTAGATCATAGAATAGATTTTGAAGGGATTAAGATCTTATCCCGTGAAAATAACTATAGTAAAAGATTATTTCTAGAAATGGCTTTCATTTTTCAGGAGGATGATCATATTAATAAGAAAACAGACATTCAAAATTTAAGTAATCTTTACTCACTTTTATTAACTTTGGATGAACATAATTTTCATAAACAAATTGATATCAATTCAAATAATATTTCATCATAGCTCCTACCTAATTTTTGTACCTCCCTCGTATTTCAAATAATTTATATTTCTATTGTTTTTGGTTGATGTCATTATAGTCTTAGGATTTCTTCTTTTCTACTTCAAAGGAAAGAAGAACTTGTCCTTAACCTATTTTCAATCATTGTTTAATTAGTAACATGTATAAATCCACGTGTTTGTGTGGATTCTTTCATATTTAATATTTTAACTTTGTAATGATTTTTAATATATTTTATTATGTGACTGTTAGCTATTGCTTACAATGCAAGCTGGACTTGTCTCATTCTTCAGTGCTAACTGTTTAACACTTTTCCCAATGTTAAGATCAAGGAATCATTCTCGATTAACGTAAGTTATGAAATATAACTTATGTTTTTTCTCACTTTTGTAGTTCCCTGATGATGTAAATAAAGATTTACGAAAGCTTGGAAATTTAAAAAGAGTACACTTTTCCTTTTTTGCTGCTAACCTCAATAGTATTTGTCTGTTTGTCTCCTAATTGATCAGCAACGATCACATGCGTTTATCGCTTTTCAGCTTATATATATATATATATATATATATATATATATATATATATATATATATATATATATTGATATGGAAAGTGAAATCATACAACACATACACCAAACAAGGGTTATTTCAGTATAAAATCTAAATAAAATATAAACAAATCACCTGACAAATATTTACAACCCAAACTTTAAACGGGAATCTTTATAACTTTTCTCTAATTTATTGAAATCCTATCACATAGTTTCAGAATTTTCAAAAGCTTTGCAAAAGTTTCTTGGCTCATCATAAATCTAAAAAGAAAGAACCTGAAAATTAAAAATTATTAGTTAGTTTATAAAATCTGACACTGGTAAAAATAGAAGAAGTACACTTATGAACATATCTAACAAAGTGTGAATCTAGATTTGTCAACTCGAACGGAAGAAAAGACATGACAACTGAAATTAAAACAGATGTCAAATAATTTTAAAATTTTTTAACTAAAAGATAAAAACATTAATGAATTATTTGGATATATATATATATATATATATATATATATATATATATATATATATATATATATATATCGCTAAAAGCGATAAACGCATGTGATCGTTGCTGATCAATTAGGACACAAACAGACAAATACTATTGAGGTTAGCAGCAAAAAAGAAAAAGTGTACTCTTTTTAAATTTCCAAGCTTTCGTAAATCTTTATTTACATCATCAGGGAACTACAAAAGTGGAAAAACATAAATTATAAAGCGGTCCGCTACAACTGTTTCATAACTTACGTTAATCGAGAATGATTCCTTGATCTTAACATTGGGAAAAGTGTTAAACAGTTAGCACTGAAGAATGAGACAAGTCCAGCTTGCATTGTAAGCAATAGCTAACAGTCACATAATAAAATATATTAAAAATCATTACAAAGTTAAAATATTAAAAATGAAAGAATCCACACAAACACGTGGATTTATACATGTTATTAATTAAACAATGATTGAAAATAGGTTAAGGACAAGTTTTTCTTTTCTTTGAAGTAGAAAAGAAGAAATCCTAAGACTATAATGACATCAACCAAAAACAATAGAAATATAAATTATTTGAAATACGAGGGAGGTACAAAAATTAGGTAGGAGCTATGATGAAATATTATTTGAATTGATATCAATTTGTTTATGAAAATTATGTTCATCCAAAGTTAATGAAAGTGAGTAAAGATTACTTAAATTTTGAATGTCTGTTTTCTTAATATGATCATCCTCCTGAAAAATGAAAGCCATTTCTAGGAATAATCTTTTACTATAGTTATTTTCACGGGATAAGATCTTAATCCCTTCAAAATCTATACTATGATCTAAAGAGGAAACATGTATATATAAACATATATATATATATATACACTGTGTTCATTTGAAAAGGACCCACCCTTAATATTTCAGAAACGCGACATATTAGAAAGAAATGCCAAAACACGTCAACTTTTAACTTGAGGGGGACACTTTTTGGCGCTAATGTCATAAACGTCAGATTCAACCCTTCCTTCTGGAGATACCCCTTGAATTTTTTCAAATGGCATTGGGTATCATGTCATACCTCACCTCTGGTGAAGCGCTATCCAATCATTTTGTTTTGCCTTTGATACCAGCCTCCCATTGTTATTTAATCGTTGTTTAAAAATGGCTCTTTTTCAACTTTTATTGCCTGAATGTTAACGATGGTCACTTTGACACATGATTAAATAACAGTTATTTCTTGTTAACAGTTGTCTTTTCACTATTTGCAAATTTTTTATTCTTTAAAGAGTCTTTCGGTCATAACCTAATAAGGGGGCATACGAAAAGTTGAGAGAAAGCCAATTTTAAACAACGATTAAATAACAATGGAAGGCTGGAGTCAAAGGCAAATCAAAATTATTGAATAGAGATTTACCAGACCTTTTAAATGAGGTGTGACTTGATACCTAATGCCATTTGAGAAAATTCAAGGGGTATTTCCAGAAGGGAGGGGGTGAATCTGACGTTTATGACATGCGTTAAAGTGTCCCCCTCAAGTTAAAAGTTGACGTGTTTCGGCATTTCTTCCTAATATGTCCCATTTCTGAAATATTAAGGGTGGGTCCTTTTCAAATGAACACAGTGTATATATATATATATATATATATATATATATATATAAAATTAAGAAAGAAATCTTTTTAAGTAAAAAAATTCCTTCTTTCATTCACGGGGAAAGCAGCCAAAAAACACAAAATATATTACTTACTAAAGTTAACTCTTTTATACATTACCAAGCTTTCGGAAATCTTTGCTTCCATTTTCAAGGCTAAAATATTACAAGAAAGGAAAACCGGGTCAAAATTTTTTTTAAATTTCATTAGACAAATGTTATAACTTACACAAAAATACAAGAAAACAATTCATTTTTAAAACAATATTTAAAGTTGGTGTTATGAATTCATTATGACAACTAAATTATAATTCTATTTTAACTGAAAGTGTGGTTCTAATTCCTATCTACAATTGTAAAAACTGACATTTCGTTTTTTTAAATACGATTCCATCTTGTGGTATTTCGACTGAAGGTCTTGAAACATAATTTGTTTACGAGGGGAGTTTACAAATTACTATGATATTATTATATGTGAAATTGTTATTTTTGGTGCTAATTCACAAAATTATTATTGTTAAGGAAATGTCCATTCATTAATAACAAAGAAATTGTGGAAATTACAGTTATGTGACCATTATATTGTTGACAGCCGCCACCTGTCATTTGTAAATTATTATGGGATGACGAAATAAATCAGTAGTCAAGTGACACTCCAAAACCTCTCACGTCAGGTATTCCCAAACTACCAACCCATTCCAGCATTATATTATTGTGATGAAAACAAGAAAAATCCCCGTAGTGATTCAAAGGATTTCCACTCATATCTGATTTATTGTTCTAATTTTATGAAGATAAAAGATTCTTCAAAGAATATGATCTGGTATATATATATATATATGTAATATATATATATATATATATATGTAATTTAAGGAGAAATATTTGCCAACTATTTGTTTAATAGGAGTTTTTGTGGGGATGTGGTATTATTGCCACATCCCCACAAAAACTCCTATTATATATATATATATATATATATATATATATATATATATATATATCCTTCTATCGTTAAAGCGTCCATACATTCTGAAATCGCATTCAATAGAGCGTCCAAGTGCATACAGCGTCCGTATACGGACGCTCTATGCACACCCCTTGTAATAATTTGTCCAGGGACTTGAAATTACGTCACGAACCTACCAACAAAATTTTTGGGGGACGCTTTTTTGATCATGAAATGAACGAAAATATACGGTTCTCGAATATATTTAGTTCGCGCAACTCTCCGGCAGAGTCGCTAGGAGTATTAAGTTGTATACAGAGTATACATTTTATCTTGATAGTCATTCGCGCTTAGAGCGTCCCAAGATTTGACAACACTGCAGTTTCAGTAGAACGTTAAATTGCTTATATTGTTGAATGCAACAGTTAGAAAAATACATTTCTGGTACATTACTCAACTCTGAGTATTCTCTCAAATACACGCTCTCGCCTTTAGAGCGTCACGTCAACCACTCTCCTCTAATAACGCCGAATTAAGAGAGTCCGATACATTAACGTAAGTAAAGGTTTAGATATGAGGTAGGAAGGTCAGTCAGCTGGCGCATTTCTTTATTAATAGTATTCTACAGTGAACGGCTAAATTATGGAATATTATTATTATTTCGAGAACCGTCGAGTTTTAAGGGAAATCCCGAAACAGGTCGGTTTTTGTTGTAAAATACCCATATTATAACGTACATGGAGTAGGGATGACGTCACCGGTGTAGGTGTAGTGACGTAATCGTTAATTTTTTTAAATAGAAATCGGTATATTGTGACACCTCATTTGAACGAGAATTTAATTCCTTATTCAACGACATTACATTTTCAACTAAAATATTTTTTTAAGACTACGAAAACAATTTTTTTAATTTAAATTCAACCAAATTTCAACTAATGATTTAATTAATAATGTACTTTAAAGTAACCAAATTATGCATAACAATTATTTTAAATTAAATGTTCGAAATGCCATCCATCGGTTTCTTGACAATATGCGAATCTACGGACACATTCATCAAGTACATTGCGGATGACTTCTGGAGTAATTAGACTCTTTTCATGCCTTATTCTATCTTTCAAGTCCTGTAAGTTTTGGGGTCTATTGACATAAACTTTTGATTTTATGTAACCCCACAGGAAAAAATCTAGAGGTGTTAGATCTGGCGACCTTGCTGGCCACTCTATAAAACCTCGTCTTCCGATCCACCTCCCGGGAAAGTGATTATTTAAAAATTGACGTACTTCACGTGCGTAATGCGGAGGGGATCCATCTTGTTGAAACCAGATATTTTCACTAGGTAAATTTGAATTATTGGCATTTGGATACATGTTAGCATTAAAAAAGTTAAATAACGTCTTCCTGTTAGATTTTCTTCAAAGAAAAAAGGGCCAATGATTCTGTCATTGATGATCCCTGCCCATACATTCACTTTCTGAGGATATTGCGTGTGTGCCTCAGTCATCCAATACGGGTTTTCTTGACTCCAATATCTGCAATTTTGACGATTCACGGTACCATGTATAAAAAATGTTGCTTCATCGGAAAAAAGGATTTGATTGATGAAAAGTGGATTGGGGATACATAAATCCTGCATAATTTCAGAAAATTGAAGCCGGCGATCGGGATCGTCGTCGTTTAACTCCTGATGTAGTTGAATTTTGTAGGGATGGTATTTTTCTTTTTTTTAAATATGTAATACCGATCTTTGGGAAACTCCAGCATATTCACACATTTGTGTTGAACTACTGTGAGGATTGTCATGTACATTTAATAAAATATCAAGTTTCACATTGTCTTCAATTTTAGGACGCCCAGCGTTTGGAATATGTTTAACGTGCCCAGTTTTTCCAAATTTTCGGACTATTTTACTTACTGTACTGACGGGATATTTTGCGTTGAATAAATTGCATACCTCGTTCTGTGTTCTTTTTTTTTATCTCCGCATCCTCTAAGGATTAATATTTCTGTGTTGTGATTCATTTAGGTGAGCCATAATTTACTATTCAAAAGTAAAAATTACAATTGACAACTGATAACAATTCACAAAATCAAAACATTTACGACAATAAATATTACAGTAACTATGCCACTAACACTTGCTTGAATTAACATATGACAAAAAGTTTCAGTGTTTATGAGAGAACTTTTTGTGTCCAATATTATTTTCACTTATTTTTGCTTTTTTAAGTATTTCAGAATGTCATGGATTCAAGCATTAATTGTAATTTGATTGAATTTAAATAAAAAAAAATTGTTTTCGTACCCTCAAAAAATATTTTAGTTAAAAATGTAATGTCGTTAAATAGATAATTAAATTCTCGTTCAAATGAGGTGTCACATTATACCGATTTCTATTAAAAAAAATTAACGATTACGTCATTACACCCACACCGGTTACATCATCCCTACTCCATGTACGTTATAACATGGGCATTTTACAACAAAAATCGACCTGTTTCGGGATTACCCTTAAAACTCGACGGTTCTCGGAATAATGATAATATTCCATAATTTAGCCGTTCACTGTATAATTAATTATTGAGTAGGACATTATATACAAACTATTCTCGGTCATCTAAAAGACAAGTATAATGTCAATATTATATTATGTTGACTACCCCTAAATTTATTTGGAAGCTAAAACATCTTAAAGAAAACCACTTTAATTAGGTTATAAATCTAGATTTTATTGTTTTAATACCTAGTAAGTAGTAATTATAAAACAATGTCGAATATGGGACAAATAAAAAGTAAATTTTTACACAAAACAAAAAATAGTTTTCTACTATAAAAAATCTACATATACACAGAGAAACTTAAAAGTCCTACAATAGGTACTACAAAGTTATTCAGATTGAAAAAAAATCCTGCAGGGATACAAAAATCAAAATCATTCGAATTTAATGAACTACAGCCTTCATCTCTTACTTCTTTGTGTGTTTCCATTGCATGTACTTGTACGTATTCTTCGATCATAAAAATATTTAGTTTTCTTAAAAAAAAGAGTTAGCACGTTGTATGCTCATGGTCAGTGGACGCCGTAAACGCGAAACAATATACGCAAATTATACATGAAACAATATGAATGAATCTCTTTTTCATTTAAAATCGAAGTCCCAAGTTACTTCCCAGTTCTTAATTTCTTAGATACGTTCCTGTATATAGGGTGCGTCCAAGTAACGCATAAATTTATTATAAGCTAAATAAAAAGTACTATTAAAAATTCCCCAAAGAGGTCAATTTTCGATTTTAAATTACCAAAATAAACAAAAGAAAATTTACAATAAATGTTCAACTTGGACGTCAAAAAATAATAGTTCAATACTATTAAACGCTTTACAAAATTAGAAAAATTAATTTCCAAAGAGCAGACCGTCCACTAAGAAGCAACAACTACTTCTCGGGCTATATGTAATTCAATGTCTGTCGGGGCATATAGCCCGAGAAGTAGTTGTTGCTTCTTAGAGGACGGTCTGCTCTTTGGAAATTAATTTTTCTAATTTTGTAAAGCGTTTAATAGTATTGAACTATTATTTTTTGACGTCTATAGATCACGCTTTACTTATATGACAATTATTTACAGGTAACTGTAATTAAGTTAATGTTCAACTTGTTCATTGACCAGTAGACATGACTTAACCGGGCATTAAGGTCTACTGTAACACTTTATAGCATAGAGGGTGTTATGTTCCGTATTTATTGCCTGCCTTGGTCTTATAGCTCTCCAATAGTTGAATGAAATTAAAAAAAATTGCAAAATATACTTTTAAACAATAAAAATATATATACAGGGTGGTCCGTAAGTAATGGTCCAAAGTGAAATGGAAGATTCTTGGCCTGAAAATATTACAATCTGACGCAACTTGCTTCAATAAAATATTGATAATAAAAAAGATACAGGGTGGCAAAGTTGAAATGTCAAAAATGTTTTTTTTCGGTAAATTGAAAGATTTTGGATATACAAACGTAAAAATTTGAAGATAGGGGTTATAGTTCCTGAGAAATCATAATATCATATCCGTTTTGATGTATTTTTTAGAGGGCGCCACATGAGCTACGTTGTTGGTGTAACTGTGCACTTGACTTTTTTATCATGCCATTTCTCATGCCTTAAAACCCCCATCTCTTAATTTTTACTTTTGTATATCCAAAATCTTTCAATTTACTGAGAAAAAACATCTTTTACAGTCAAACTTTGCCACCCTGTATCTTTCCCATTATCAATATTTGATTGAAGCAAGTTGCAAGAGATTGTAATATTTTCAGACCAAAAATCTCCCATTTCACTTTGGACCATTACTTACGGACCACCCTGTATATAATACTTCATTTGTAATGGCAAATCAGCAAGAACCAACTGAAAGACTTATTGGAAAACCAACAACAGGTTGATATGACATAATTTCATTAGATTAATAACAAAAAATTCAATTTTTTTTAACAACAGAAATATTAGTACAAGGGCCAAAAGTTATTCCTTTTCCTATACACAATATTGATGTATGAAGCATAAAAGTAGCCGATATCGCCAAGAGGCAGATTTTATAAGTATTCATGAATATATAGGATGTTCCAAAATTGATTGAAGAACCCAACTAAACCCAAGTAAATATAGGGACATCCATTCTTTTTTAAATAATCAATTGTTTTAGCTGAAAAATCTTTGAAGCTAAAAAAGTGATCTTCAACACCCTGGAATTTAGAAACTATAAACATTTGACCCCAAGTGCTATAGTTTTTCGAAATCAGCTCTTCGAAGAGAATCGAAAGATATTAAGAAATACAGGGTGTTACATAAAAAATATGTGTTTGTTTCGTCACTGAATTTTGGAGCAGACTGTATGTATGAATATCTTTAAAATCTGGTCCTTGACGATATCTACTTACTTCTTTTGTTAATAATGTTGTTTCGTGGCACTAAGGATAAACGAGATATCTAGCTCCGACTGATGGATTCGAATATTATTTGAACCAGTTGATGTACCCAGATGACTTCACCTTATGCACGAGGCTATTAGTTTTCACCCAAAATTTGTTTTCTAATACTTTACTTGAAAAAAAACTAAGAAAACATTTTTTTAATAACAAAAATTTCATAACACTACACCAAGAAATGGATTCCGCGTATTAAAATACTTGATACTGCGTAATTTTTTCCATACATTCAATGTAAACCAAAATTTACAATTTTTGGGCCAGGACTGCAAAATGTTTGACATGCATCTCAATTACTTACTACATTTGAATTCTTCCATTTCATATTGTAGATAATATACAGGATTAAAGCTGAAGGAAATTCCCAAAAAAATTTTGATCCCGATTTCGGAGAAATTTTGTATAGGAGGTTTTTTGATACGAATATTTCAACAAATTTGTCAATTATTCGTTAAAAAAATTATTTCGAGTGGAAAATTGAGAAAACTGCATGAAAATGGAATTTTCCGAAAAACTGTAAATCAGATTTTAATCATTTACGAACTTAGCCTCAGTTTTTATGTTCTGAACCTACTTATAAAATTTCATTGAAAAATTCGGTAGTGTTTTTGAGTTATCGTGTTGACAACTGACCGACCGACATTTTTTTTAAATGGGTTTTTTGGACTAATATGAAACGTGTAAATCCATTCGAATCTCGAAACGACAAAATCACTCCATCACATCACTTCACTTATAGTATTTTCCCGTAACCTACAATTTTAAGGAAATAAATTATTTATCTTCGCAGGAAAAATATTAGTTCACAACTAGGGTTAAAACTTTTCACCGACAATACTCGTATCCTGAATGATCACAAATGTCACAAAAAATCATATTTTTTGTAACTTCCTACATAAATAGCTATTCTTTAACTAGTACCTAACAAACACCATATAAAATAATAACTATCATGTAATTCTGAAATTAATGCAATTTTGTGAAGAAATTGTCCATTTGAAGATTTATTTAAGTTCACTGTCTTCAATATTTTGAGTGTTTGTAACTTGTTAAATGAATACTTCTGAAATTTCATTGCAATAACATAATATCCTCCTACTTACAATAACCACATTATATTATCTTATTTGTCCTCCTATTTTCTGTAAATAGCAGATATGTACTTACTGCGGCAACAACGCAATAACAAAATTGACGCCCTAAAGGCTATCATATATACGTAATGCTGAATATAAGAGACGCCCAATTGTCCATCGACTGAAAGGGCGCCATAATGTTTATAAACTATACAGCAATGTTGTGTTTTCCGTGCCAAAGTCCTTTTTTCCATTTATTTTAACCATCCTTTATCTATATCAAAAAGTATTCATCTCAATTAACACTATATCTGCAGAAAACAACGTCGGACGCCATAAAGCACATTTTTATCTGGACGCTTTAACGATAGAAGGATGTATATATATATATATATATATATATATATATATATATATATATATATATATATATATATATATATGTTACCAGCAATCTGTATAATTCAGGTATTCCATACAATACCTAGGTAATGTATTATCCCTAGGGATTGTATAGAGTACCTGGTCCACCGGTAATGTGTAAAGTTGAGAGAAAAAGAAGGACAAAAAAAATTTTATGTTTGTTCAAACTTTATTGAAATTAACAATTAGGATACCCATTAAAGATAATCTTAATGAAAAAAGTAAGTAATATTTTGTTCTTTGTTTTTAACCGCCAGGAGATTTTGTAGTTGTAGTTTTTATCGAGAAGGGCAAGGAAAATCATTGAAGAAGCTATACAGTATTCTAAAAATGGCTTTTTCAATGATTTTCCTTGCCCTCACCGTACACTAACTGACGACAAGTAAATTCACTTCGTCTTTTACACACATTACCCGCTGCGCATTCGGTATTGTATAGAATACCTAGGTAATGTATAAAATAAATCATATTTCATACATTACCTAAACGTTTTAGGTATTGTATAGAATACCGGATTATACAGATTGCTGGTAACACATATATATATATACAGTACGAATAATTCCTTTGATAAAAAACGAAAAATACACACCATATAAGCAGAAAGCTACTGGTCGTCATCGTTATCAGTGTCACTTGTACTTGATTCACTATCACTTGTGTTAGAACTATCTACATTAATAATTAAAGGATTTACTTTCACACTTTCAATAACATTGTGTACGTTGTGGTGATCAGTCGAACATTTTCGTTATATGCTACATAAATGTTTATTTCACTAAACTATATAGACAAACTTGTTTTATTTCCGCGCAGACGTCTATTTTATTAGACTGATGTAGATCTTACATCATAAATGCCCAAATTAAAATCCACTGATCCTATTACAAGTGTTTAAACAAATTGATAATGTGTAATTCATAAATAAATAAAACACAAGAATGTTGTAATCTTCCAAAAATTAGCTATGTTCATTCATTTCAGATGTAATTCACAATATAACACACAACTAAACAGCAATAAGTTTATAATCGTATACGAAGTTTGATATTCGAAGGGTGCATGCATACCCACTCGAGTCACCACATGCGAAACAAATCGTGCACGAACCTTCCGAAAGTGATTCGAAAATACGGATAACCGATTTTCGTGTGAAATTCATTCAAATTCGTACACGAACTGTACTCGAATGATCTCGAAAATACAACCCATGATCCATATTCCACATGTCCTTTTCAATTTTTTCAACGTGACTAATGCACTTTTGCAGATAATCTTCTCGCCACAATATGATTTCACGTTCTTCAGTAAGACAAGAATTCCTACTACGCTGCTTACATTTGAAACCTATTTTATGCATAATGCACCACAACGTTGTTTTACTTATATGCGACAAATCCGCATCAGTTTTTATTAATACTAATATTTTATTTAATATAGGTACTTCATTTTTTATATAATGAATTGCGTTGTTTGTAAACTCATTGGTTCTCTTCACATTTCGTCCTGGTTTATCCTTAGGATCGCTTAAAACCTGATTTAATTTTCATTCACGTAGTACTTTGTAAATAATCGATTTTCCCACTCCAGTAATCTGTGCATTTTTTTCTATAATTCTGTCAGCACTGTTTTGCAAACAGTAAGCACTAGAAGAAGGCGTGTTTAACGACATACGATTTTCTTTCTGTACATACCGAAATACGTTTAAAATCATCGTTTTTTCGTTTAGACTTAATGATACAAATTTCGGGAGTTTACTATAATGTTCACTCATTTTCACGAAACTTGCACAAATGCAACCCTCAAAGACGGTGATTACCGAACTAAAACCATAATTAAAACTAATATCAGTACCTATAGGTCATAATGACGGAACTGTACATTAATGTTTCTTAAAATACGTAACCAGGTGTTTGTTTTTCTTCCTGCGAATTGGAGAGCAATAGATAATCTTTCTGTGTTTATTCATAACGTCAAATCGATAGTGAAAGTTTGTTTTCATTGGGGAAGGAAGCTATAATAGTAGTAATAGTACATCATTTTTTATTGGAGGTGATATACCACAAGTTTTCGTTTATAAAGTTAAAAATTGTGGTACTTACTTAAAATTATTTATTTTTCAATAGTACCTACCGAAATTTACTATTAAATTATTGTAAAATATTTCGTCAATTTTGAGTAAAACTCTGTAATATCCGATAAACACCTGTTAGTTAAGGGATTATTGCAGTCCAATACTCTATGTACTTGTTGAAATAAACTTTTTATAGATAGTACTCGTTAAGCAACATCAATGTGTTTACCTAAATGGTTTTTTCCTCTAATGTAAAAAACTTGAAAGAGGTTGATTAAAGTGCTCTTAATTGTATTATTTCTCGTTTTTACAAGTTATTCCCTCTAAGCCCAGTATGTACGAATTCGAAATAACAAGCTCTTTCAAAATCTGCAAAAATATATAGGGTGTCCATTTAAAAAGTTGAGGTATTTCCGGCTATACCGGAAGTATATTATTGACAAAAAATGTACACCAGATGCAATTTGCCCCATTGCACTTACCTGTAAAATTTCATAAATATCATCCATTCGTTTAAAAGCTATTTACTTGGTTCCATACCTTATCGCAACTCTGTATGTTGGACCAGAATCAGTTCTTGTGACCACAGATCACCTACCAATAGAAAGGCATCTGATCCGTGGCGCCTCCTATAGCGAAATTCATTTACGGGTTCTTTTTGTTAATTATCTTAGGTACGATGACATGACTAAATAGTAATGCTGTACTGAGAGGAAAATTTATTATATTATGCTCTTATTTATTGCTCTTTCAAGAACTAAAATCAATTTTTTTACAATCTCTACTAAACATAATTAATATACTCACTAGAATGATATACCTCTAAGTTACCTTTCTAGAAATTATTAGGAAGAGATAAGGAGTTTCTATGAAATAAAATATTAGAGGAATTTATTTTCGCACTTTCTCAATGCGGTTCTAAGAGTGTCCAGTTAAATATTTGTTATTATCTATGATCCGAAACGAGCTTATATTTGTGAAATAGCCTATAGACAAGATTGTTATCTTTGTTAACGTCATAAACAGTCGGAAAAAATATTCCGGTAATTTTACAGTTTTTGGTGACATGTTCAAAATTATTGCAATTCAACCTTTACTACAAAATGGCATTAGTGGTATATTTTCTAATATCTCAATTAAAGTAACTCAGCATTTGATTGATATTATATTCACAATCAAAGTTAAGCGAAATGCCAAAAAGTGGACCATAATGCCAGAAGTGAGAAAAATAAAATGATAATCATCCATTACATACAGGGTGTCAATTTTAAAACTTACTTACCTCGTGAACGAAAAGAGATTTCAAAAAAATTCCATTCTAGGGTAGAGAGGGGGAACTAGAATGACATGAGAGAGAACGCAGCCCCATCAACCCCCTATGCCCCACCTACCCCACCTACAAAAATTTAAATGGCAACCCCCTACTTGTGATGCGTTTTAGAAAGCCCGTAAAAAATGCTTTCCAGCGGTCTAAGTCATAATTATACAGGGTGTAACAAAAAAACAGAAAAATTTATTTGACAACAAAAATAACAATTAATTGTGGAACGATACTTCGCTTTGAAAGTGCAAGTACGGTCCCCATTTAAGTGTTAATGTTCTAATAATTGTATTTCAAAAAAAAAAACTTGTATGCTTTGCAGTTTTTAAACAACACATTTTGTTATTCTGTTTTGCATTTCCTTTATGTACTCAAATTATTGGTTTATTCCATACTTACCTGGAGATAATTTTAATATTTGGCTCCCAGAACGAAAGTTATTTGCAGACAGCTAACGTGTTTAATGAGAAACATCCTGAAAAACATGTAAGTCACTTGTATATCCATGATTTAGTCGCAAAATTTAGAGAGATGGGTTCAGTGGCAAATAGAAGAAGGAATGCCTCAAGAGTTCCTACTCGATGAAGCAACTAAAATTGAAGTACTTGGACAATTTGGAATAGATCATACTTTATCGACTCGTCACGTCTCTACAATAACAGGACTATCACATGAGTCGATACGGAAAGTTTTGAAGCTTCATAAATTTCTCTCCTAAAAAAAGGGAATGTCTTCCAGAATTGTCCGACCAAAGAACTCAGTTTTGTGAAATTATGACTGCAAAAATTAAGAATGAACCTAGACTTTAAAAAAATATTTTTAGTGACAGTCCTTGGACAATTTGGAATTGATCCTACTTCATCAACTCGTCACGTCTCTGCAATAACAGGACTATCCATGAGTCGGTACGGAAAGTTTTGAAGGTTCATAATTTTCACCCATATAAAATGCAATGTCTTCAAGAATTGTCAGATGACGACCCAGACCGAAGAATTCAGTTTTGTGAAATTATGACTGAAAGAATTAAGAATTAACCTAGACTTTTAAAAAATATTCGTTTTAGTGATGAGTGCACATTTTATCTAAATGGTAATGTAAATAAACAAAACTGTCGTTATTGGAATGATGAAAATCCACATCTGTTTAGAGAAAACCACACTCAGTATCCTGAGAAACTAAATGTTTGGGCAGGGGTATTAGGAGATTCTGTGATTGGCCCGTTGTTTATACCGGGAAATTTAAACGGTGAAATGTACCTCGATATGCTGGAGAACACTATTGAGCCCTTAATTGTTCTTGAATTAGAGAACCAATAGGACGGCGATGGCAATCCAGCTCTAGATGAAAATTTGTTGCACTTCCAGCAAGATGGAGCACCTCCCCATTACGCAGTAGCAGTAAGGGACTGGCTAGACAATAATTATCCAAATGGATGGATTGGAAGGGGAGGTCCCATTGAGTGGCCATCTAGGTCACCAGACTTACCGCCACCTGATTTTTTCTGTGGGGTCACCTTAACTCGGTTGTTTATAAAACTAAGCCAACCTCAATCGACGATTTATGACGAAGAATTAGTCAAGCATGTCGTGATATTACTAAAGCAACATTTACCAACGTTCGTATGGAGTTTGAAAATAGTTTGTGCTATTGTTTACAAAACAATGGAAACCATTTTGAATATTTACTAAATTAATTAACATTTTTGTAGTTCGACGTTTAACACTTTTTCATTTTGTTGTCAAATAAATTTTCCTGCTTTATTGTTACACCCTGTATGATTATGACTCAGACCATTGGAAAGCATTTTCTACGGGCTTTCTAACGACGTATCAGAAGTAGGGGGCTACCATTTAAATTTTTGTAGGTGGGATAGGTGGGGCATATGGGGTTGATGGGGGTGCGTTCTCTCTCATGTCATTTCAGTTCCCCCTTTCTACCCTAGAAACAGTTTTAACATTTTTTTGAAATCTCTCTTCGTTCACGAGGTACAGCCCATTGTAAGTTTTAAAATTGACACCCTGTACATATAAGTATGTAAAATTTTAATTGAATATAGAATTTTTTTTTATGTTCGTACATAAATGACAAACAGAAAGAACATTAAATATTAGAACTTACGGATACTTATTTTCCACTGTTTTTGCCAAGTCAAATCCAAATATTTGTTCCGTCCAAACTGAACGTTGTTATTCCTGGCTTGGAAGTATGAAGTTGTATAAAAGAATAACTACTTTATAAATGTGTCACCCTTTTTGGACGGTGTTTACTTTAGCCAATGTCAAAATGTATAAAAACATAATCTCCAAAGTAATCTATTAAAAAAGCACAAATTAGTTATTTCATTCACGTTTATTAATCCCACCCAGCATCCCTATTTACTCCCTGACAAGAAAGGGGATGGAGACAATAGTTATTTACAATAAGAGATGTTTTATTGTATAAAAATAAAACTTACCGAGTACACCAAAAATGACACTCTTTCAAAACACACTTGTACATTGTCTTTTTCAATAATTATAGTGAATGATAACAACTAATCCAAACTTGATTTCCGGCTGCTTTGCTTACTGCACACGAGACGCATTACTTTGTTTTACCGCATACGTAGAGCGTATATACAGGGGAACTGTAGGCAATTTTTAAGGCAACATAATTTTACAAGCACTCCCATCATATAAAGTTTCTTATAACAGATTCATTGAGATAAAAATAAAAATAATCAATTTAAAAGCTTTGGAACACCATCCTTAGAAATCAAATCATTTTTAGAATCTTTAAACATAAATATTTGCTTTAAAACCGATTACAATTTATCTAAATTCATTAAAAATAACAAATCTAAATCCTCAAAATTAAACAAATCAGGTGTTTATAAATTAAAATGTGGTAACGACAACAGTGACAAAATTTATATAGGTAGAACTTTTAGGAACTTTAAAACTAGAATTTCAGTACACAAACGCAGCTATGACAACAACAAATTAGATTCCAACTATTCAAATCATCTATTAACAAACCAACACACTTTCGACTCAAATTTTGATATTTTGCATGTGGAACCCAAATCCTTTAAATTAAATCTTTTAGAAGCCCTCGAGAATAACAAAAACAAATATTCAGGTAATCTGCTTAACGACCAAATAGATATCAATCATTCTCCCTTATTAAACCTTTTTACCTAGAAGATCTGATGGTTGTGAATAAATTTTCCAGGTTACTTTTTAAATTCCTTTGTAATATTCGTTGAATTCCGTATTTAGGCACTTTTTGTACTTTATTTCCATTTGAACATATTATACTACTTTTGTCAATATCTTAGAATTTCGTATTAAGGCACTATATAAATTAAAAGTTTTTCATTGTATCTTCACTAGTTTGAAAAAGCTACTGTGCAGCGAAACGCGTCACTAATTTTAAATTGAACGTCAGTTCAAAATAAAATGAAGATTTAAACAAATTAAATTGTTTTATTTCATCATTTAGTATGAATCCTCATCTATTCAATTTTCGTTGAGTTCACTTCAAAGCATAGCTCAAATCTATGCAGATTCACCGCTTGTAACGAACATTGAATATCCATTCAATGAATTGAATATTCATCAAATGAAAAGCAAAATTATAAACTATTTGTGGGTCACCTCACATACACAAATTAGAGGTAATCAGTCGACCAAGCAGCCAAAGAAGCTCACCTCAATAATCCCACAATAGTGAATAAACAACTGACACAGTGATCTAAGAGCTGTTTGAAAAATCAACAAGAAATTTGTGGTAAAAATTGTGGAATAGATCCGGAGTTAAGTTAAAACAAATGAAGCCAGTTACTTCTCCATGTAAGAACCTCAGTATTACGCGTAAACACCAAGTAATATTATCACGTCTCAGGATAGGACATACGAGATATACACTGAAGAAGATGTCCCAAAACGTACTGTGTGTCAAGTGCAGTTAAGTGTCAAACATATTATTATTGAGTGCTACAAATTTAGTAATCAGCGAAATGTACGTAATTTTAGCGATAATATCATAGAACTGCTTGGAGTCGGAAACTTAATCATGCACCTTCAAAATATCAATCTTATGCACATTCTGTAAATGATACCTAATTAAATTGTAATTATTGTACCAATTTATGTATATTTGCTGATCACCTCAGTTGTTGAAGCAAATTTCATGCTTTTTTTTCCTATTTAAATAAAAAAACGTCATTTGACAACAACTAACAAACAAAATACAGCACAACACACCCTGGCGGCCTGAACAAAACATTTTAAATTAACTCAATTAACCGTCTTCAACGATGTTCAATTATCTCGGGTTATTGCCAAACTACGTTACAGTTTTCATTAAATCCGGAATTTTAGTGACTCGACAGGCTTTCCAGAAGGCACCGCCCCGTTTCGAGTTACCCTGTCCCTTATATTTTGAGAACATAAAATTAATAACAACCTTATCTCTCACATTTTGCATACTAGCCAAAATAGTGACAAGGGCAGAAAATGAGCTTTAGCAGCCCGATACTATTAGCGAGAGTAGCGAAGCGAGGACAGCTGATAGCTACAGGCTGCTAAAGCGTTTTCTGCATGTGTTACACACAACTGTTTCTCGCCTACCAAATAAATTGAAAAATAGGAAAATATAACACAACACATTGAATTGAATTCAGAAGTGAAAATGTACGAATCTATTTATTCTTATTCCTCGACTTTAATTTACACTGACGTTTGGTGAAAATTTACGTGAATCGTTGAAGTAGACACTTTTGGTCATATTTTTATGGTTGATATAATTAATTTTCACATATGGTAGGCGAAATAGTTATTTGCGTATTTAGAGCGTAAAGTAACAGATTGCCGCTTGAGAAAGAATGTTTTCATTCATTCATATATTTGCGTTGTGCTCATCAGCCCAGGCACTTGAACTGAATCTTTGTACCATTTCCCATGTTATCTACTTCCATTCCAGAAGATTCGTGTCTTCTATAAAGGCCACTAGTTTGACTAGAGGGATTTTCAGTAGTTGTGATGGTTGTATAAATTCCTCTCCAAAGTGCTTCCGTCTAAGTTCTTGTAAGTGCTCACAGAAGCAGAGTATGTGGGTAGGTGTTTCATCATCAAGTTCACATTTTCTGCACATAGGTTCACTTACTTTGCCCATATTGTACAGATGTTTCCTCAAGGTGCAGTGTCCAGTCACCAGGTCGGTAACTGTCTTCAAATGTCTCTTACCCAGTTTCAGTAGGCTGGTTGAGAGTTCCTTGTCTACCTTGTTCAGTAAACTCTTTGTATGAAGGTGCCCTTGTGTCACCCTCCATTTGAATTGGTGTTCCCTATCTAGCCAGTTCCCGATTTCCCCTCTTATGCAATCTTTTGTGATTCCACAAAACGGTTCCGGACCTATGAAGTCTCCTTTAGAACCTTCTTTAGCTAACTGGTCCGCCATTTCATTACCTGCAATCCCCTCATGTGCCGGCACCCATATTAGAGACACTTTGTTGTCTCTTGCCAGCCTGTTGAGGGATTCTTTGCAGTTTTTCACCAGTCTAGACTTAGTTGTTGGATTACTGATAGCCTTAAGCAGAGCCTGGCTGTCAGTGAGTATTTCAATTTTTTGTCCGGTATATCCTCTTCTGATGTTTTCATCAATAAATGCTATAGCGGCAATCATCTCTGCTTGAAACACAGTCGTATATCGACCAAGGCTAAAGAACATTCTCTTTCTAGGTCCTTTTATACCAGCCCCAGTGCCATGGTTTGTTTTGGAGCCATCGGCGAACCAGATGATTTCTCCAGAATTACCTGGGTGCATCACCTGTTCCCTAGATGGGATGATGATATTCACTCGCTCAGTGAATATATTCTCTGGTGTCATGCTATCAAAACTCATGTGAAATATGGGTTCATCTAGTAATGTCCCAGTTGTATCAGTGTGTCCTTCTCGAACATTGTTCGGGGACCATAAGTCTCCCGAGTTCAGCCTAAGAATTGCCATTATTGCCTCCGCCCTTATAAAAAGTGCTAGAGGAGGAAGTCCAATAACGGCTTCCATTGATGCCGTCCCCGTGCTGTTCATTGCCCCGGTAATACCAAGAAGAGCTTGTCTTTGGATAGCAGTTAACATATTAACTGCAGAGGTCACTTCTGTCCTCCTCCACCAGACTATTGTTCCATAGGTGATCGTTGGCCTTATAACAGTTGTGTAGAGCCAGTGAACCACCTCAGGTCGTATTCCCCAGGTTTTGCCCATAACTCTCCTGCATTGCCAGAAAAGCCTAGTCGCCCTGGTAGTAATTTTTTCCAGGTGTGCCTTCCAATTCAGTTTGGAATCAAGGGTCACTCCCAGATATTTGACTTCTTTGGATATTTCTAGTTCTTCTCCGAACAACAGTACTCTATCCTGCGGGGAACTCTTCTATTCGTAAAAGCAACTAAATTGGTTTTTTTTTGGATTAACTGAAAGGTCCTGTGTAAGGCACCATTCCTCCACAATTCGCAGTGCTTCCTGTAGGAGATTCATAACCAGAATGTTGCCGCGCGACGCGGGGCGGAGCGCGGCGATCGTTCGAAAGCGGCAATCTCACTTTACGCTCGAAAAACACATATAATTTTTTCTACAGTCGCCCTTTTAACAATTAGAACAGTTTTTTACATTATTAGGAATGCTAGAATAATCGTCATTTTCGCTATTCATCATGATTAACCTTAAAAAGATCTACTGACTAGGGATGTTAAAAAATAATCGATTTTTATTTAAATCGATTATTATTTTGTTATAATCGATTTTTACTTTTCGATTTTTATGGTAATATAAATCGATTTTATAAATTACGTGTTTAAATCGATTTTCGGAAACGGCTCGTATTATTTATTGAGTATTTTCCAAAATTTTGACAACTTTTGACGATTATTAACCATTTCTCAAAATTTTGACAATTATTGACCATTTTTCAAAATTTTAACAATTATTGACCATTTTGACTGTTTTTCAAAAGTAGTGACCATTTTTCCAAATATTTGATAATTTTTGACCATTTTTCAAAATGATGACAAATTTTTAACCATTTTTGACAGTTTTTGACAATAATTGTCCATTTTTAAGAGTTTACAACAATAATTGACAGTTTTTAACCATTTTTGACCATTTTTCAAAATTATTGACCCTGTTCGATAATTATTGACAATTATGGACCATTTTTCCAAATTTTTGACCATTTTTGACAATTATTGACCATTTTTGACCATATTCCAAAATTTTTGACAATTATCAGCCATTTTTCAAAATTTTGACAATTTTTATAAATAATTGTCCATTTTTAACAATTTTTGATAGTTTTTGACAATTTTTCAAAAATTTTAACTATTTTTCAAAAAATTTGACCATTTTTCAAAATTATTGACCATTTTTGAGAGTTTTTCAAAATTTTAACAATTATTGACCAAATTATTGACCATTTTTGAGAGTTTTTCAAAATTTTAACAATTATTGACCAAATTATTGACCAATTTTGACAATAATTGTCCATTTTTGACAGTTTTGGACAGAAAATGTTTGACCATTTTTCAAATTTTTTTGACAATTATCGACCATTTTTGACAGTTTTTGACAATTTTTGACAATCATTGAACATTTTTGACAGTTTTTGACAGTTTTTGACAATTTTTGACCATTTTTGACAGTTTTTGATAAAAATTGTCCATTTTCAACAGTTTTTGACAATAATTGACAATTATTGACCATATTTCAAAATTTTTGACAATTTTCATATAATCTTATTTGATTTTTAATCTGATAAATTGTTAAATATTCACCGATTAAGTTAATTCGGAGGGCGTGGTTTGATCAAATAAGCGAGCTAAAAAGATTCCTCTTTTGCGCTAGAGCGTAAAGTAACAATCCTCGGCATTTGTCGACTTTACGATTTCATTTGAATAAAGTAATTAGTCATTTTTTCTATCACCTTTTTTCATGCCAACAAATGATTTTCTTTCTTTTGTAATCGCCGTCGTATAACGGTGTTCAGTTGAAAAAAATGTTTCGACTTTGCAAAGAAATCTTGTGTATACGGGTTGATATTCTTAGGCGCCCATATTTTAGATCGCCAAATCATATTTTTTTCTCTATTACTTATGTCATGTTCTTACATATTTTAACGTGTTTCTTATTTCTCTTTTATAAAATTAGTGGTGATTATTTATAAGAAGCACCAGCAGGCGTTGCTGTAGAGTGATGGAAGTACCGGTGAGTTTCTATAACGAATAGGTGGATGAAATGGTCCAAGTAATTCATTTTACCGGAACCTTTCTCTGGGCGTATTCTTGACTGAGGGAGTAGAGCTTCCCCTTCCACTAAAACTTTTTTAGCTGGAAAAAAAGTCAGTGTTTACAGCTGTTATTTCCGGTGGTTTTCACATGTATTATATTTATTTCAATTCACTCAATATTTTTAGTTTTAGTATTTTATGTGCCCCAGCTACTAACTCCTTCCACTTTGTGGTTCAAAGGTGTTTCCTTATTTTTTTAATAAAATTGTCCAGAAAGATTATTTTTATGGAATTATATTGATACAATAAATAGATTACATTACATGGTCTTTATATTTATATATAAAATATCTACACTAAATTTTGATATGACGGATTATTATTGTTCAATTATTTTTATCATTTTTATTTTATATTCCTTCCACAAAAGTCATTATTTTAATTTTAATTTCTCAAATGTCCAAAATATAATTAATTTCTGTTAATTTGTTCCGGTTTCAAATAATTTAAGATTAATTTGAATTTCAATTAATTAAAATGTACTTCCATTGTTCTTATTCCTCTCTCCACAATTTTAACTCTTTATACCATGAAGCTCCTCGTCAATTGGTCTTATTTTTTTTATTCTGATGAAAATATTTAAAAATTGAATTGGGTTTCTACCATTTTATATTCTCCATATTACTTATTCCATATTTCTATTTATAATTTTGTTAGAAAAATGTTTCCTCGTTCTTTAAAAATATTTCAAAAATCAACAACCTTTATCTCGCAGCGCCCCTCAATTTTTTTAGATAACATTTCTTTTTAAATTAAAATTTTCCAAAATTGATTTATCCTAAATTTGACATGCGTTAACATTTTGATTTGACTTTATCTTGTTTTTGAAATAATTGACAAAAAACTTCATTACCTGTCTTATATAATAGATCAATGGCATACAAATATTTAGTTTATTATAGTGACATATATAAAAAAAAATATTCTTAAATTTCATATCTATACAATACAGAGCATTTCAATGAAAACTATCCACCTCACATAATTCTGAAGGCGTCACTTTTATGAAAAAAGTAAAAAACACGTAAAGAATTATATAAAGGGGGGCGTCCTTTTGCTTATATTTATACGTTTTTACTTCAACCCCCTAACCCCTATGGTCACCACTCCCAATTTTTTTAATGGAGTACCCTATACATTATTGCATTGTTGGATTCTCCCCTACAAGAGGATTACAAAAATGTATAATACATAAGTGAAAAGTCAATAATTTGGGAGTTACGGATAATTCCAATTTACTAAAGGTGGGTACAGACATATAATAAAACTCCGAATCGTAACACCGTCGCGTAACAAGTCTGGACGGCACTGCGTAACAGCGCAACACCGTAGCATAGTAACATCAAGGCGTTCCATCGGTTGTCGGTTTTTTCGCTCCGCATCAAAGAAATGATACGCATTGATGTTGCACCACTTGTCCAAAACGATGTACTGTATACTACCATTGTATAAAGCTTTATACAATGATACTACTATATTTGTTGACACGCCGTATCTTCGATGCGTAACAAACAATTGTTACGCGACGGCGTTACGGTACGAAGTTTTGTTATATGTCTGTACCCACCTTATATTTTGATTCGTAACAAATCAGCAAAACAATACTAAATTATTTCATAAGGTGCTCAAATCAACTTCCATTGGTTTCCATCGAGCCCCAAATGAGTTTCGAATCTTTATGATACATTTCTTGGGTTATTTGTCGACATTCTTGAATAATTCTCTGACGTAAATCATCTATAGATGCTGGCTGAGTAGCATACATTTTTGGTTTTCAGATATTCCCATGAAAAAAGTCTAAGGGGGTTAAATCGGGTGACCTAGGTGGCCACTCCAACATTGGGCCTCGTCCACCTATCCACCGAGCAGGAGATGATTAAAAACCTTCTTACATCGAGAGCGTAATGTGGAGGTGCCCCATCTTGTTGAAACGCTAGCAAAGCTTCTGACTTGGTATCATCATTTTCTAGTATTCGGGTTATTTCGGGATCGATAGCTTCCCTGAGTAATAGGGTACAAGCATAAATTTTGCTATTGGTGGGAATTGACGCTTTATCAGGTCTCCTAACACCTTGCATGCCTATTTTTTCAAAAAAATATAACCTTTACTTTTAAAACGACTTTAAAAATCATAAAATTTAAAAGTCCGCCAAAACGCGCTCTACGTCATAAAGATGGCTGCCCCATCCGTTGACGTCACTCCATTTGTTTACGTTCTTAATCGTGTATCACGCTCTGAGTTTTTGTGACCTAATTTGTTTCTGAAAGCTTTAAAAATGGATAAAGTCGAAAAAAAAATTTTGTATTCCAAGTATTGCATTGTTCCAGAGTGTAAATCAACGTCTATTAAAACTCCAGACAAAATATTTGTTACTTTACCTGGTGGCGCAAGCAAAAATGCACTTAAGAGAAGGGCATTGTGGTTGCAAGCTATGCGTCGAAACAAAGACGATATTTCGACAAATACTACTGCTTTTGTTTGTTAAGACCATTTTAATGTAAGTACCTACTTCTATGTTGGTAATTTTTCTTCTTAAATAGTTTGAGGTTATGTACCTATCCCGTGCTATATAGCATCCGTTTCGAACGGACGTGTTTTGAATAGTAGTGCTTATCAACTAATTAAGCTGTAAAAAAATTTCAAATAAACAAAAACAACAAAATAATCAATGGAGTTAAGTTTAAAATACCAGGTAATACTGGAAATAACGATAGACTAGGGGAACCCACTGCTTATACCCTCGAATTACGGAGGAAAATCCAAAACATTATAAACGTGGCCCCAAACCACTTCGATACCTAAAACCTAGAACACCTATACACCGTTAAGGAAAAGGTTAGTGAAGTGAAACAACACAAATACAGGAAAACTAAAGGTAGGAGAAATTTTGCATTTAAAAAAACCAATAAACTTAATTCCCGAACGGGCAGAGTCTCAACTAGGGAAAAATTCCGAAATGCCAGATGGCAAGGATTGAGTAAATACTCAAAGCAAACTGAAAGCGCCTCCACCAAAACTCCGCCTTAAAAGTGTACAGAAAGCCTTCTATACACTTTTCCTTTGGATCTTGAATACCTCCGGAAGGAAACCCAAAGAGTGAGGGAGAAAAAAGAACAACTGATAAAACACAGGGACGAAATTGCGGAGCCGGTAAGCCACTACCAAATCGCTTTTCTCAACAGCGAAAAGTCGAAAAATGTGCTTAAACCAGTGATCGCAGTCGATTGTAAGGACACGACGGTGGTGCTCTCTAAACAGGTGTCCAATAGAAAATGTGTAGAGAAAGCATCATCCACGACATCTACTGATGAGAACTCCCCAAGTTTCCTAAATCAAGCCAAGAAAACTAAAACATCACAAACGAATATTGAATCGCCGAGTTTCAACATCGAAGACTTAAAAAAGTGTGTAGAAAGTTCCAAAAGTAGTTCGTCGGGCGAACATGTGCATAGAATCCACTCGAATGTATATTCTAAAAGTGTAAATAGTGATAGTTCAGTGTCAGAAAACTACATAGAAAAGTCAAAAAGGTGTACAGAAAGGGCAAACAAGTGTATGGAAAGGGTTACGACGACAGCAGAGTATATCGCAAATAGACTAAATGCAAATGAACATTTAAGAAATATGGAGGAGAAACACTCGTCTGGCTCTCCAACGGTAGCGGAGTATATAGCGAACCGTCTTAAGGCAGATGAGAAAACGAAGAACATGGAGGAGAAACACTCGTCTGGCACGTCAACGCCTGAAGGACCGATAACGCTGCAAAATGTTAAACACATAATACAAGCCGAAATACATCCAATCCACAACTCACCAAACTGGAGCGACGAAGTCGAAAGAGAGATGCAAGCATCACAGAGATTTCGACCGTCAGCTCTTATCAACAAAACAGTAATCGAAGAAGAGGATGATTTCGTCTCTCAATACAACCTACGAAGTGGGAAAGGTAAAAAGATTACGGGAAGATCCCTCAATTTTGGTCACACAGAAAACCTAGACGCAATTACGACAGGCACAATTCAAGAACACTCAAAAATGGAGACAGAGGACTTTATCTTTCCTAAAAAATCCACCTCTTATAAACAGCTCTTAAAACAGAGCGAGAAAACAACCCAACCGGTAAAAACAACCAATTTATACGAATCTCTCTCTGAACAGGAGAGTGAAGAAGAAAAAGAGGAAAGTAAGGATAAAACCTCAAAACGAAAAAGGAAGAGGACTAGAGGCCGTAGAAATGCAGCTGTAGTGGCTAGTGATGAAGAAAAGAAAACTCACGCAATCAAAACTGCCACGAAACCTACAAACAACAAAGAACCAAAAAAAGTAGAAACAAGTAAAAGGATGTGCCCGCCGATTGTGGTTGATGGACGCGTCTCAGATCACAAAAGTATGGTGAACCTCCTCAAAAAAGATATGAAAGGGACCTTCGAATTGAAATGTAATAATAAATCCATGGTCATCTTTGCTCAGAACGAAGGAGATCACAATTCCCTAAAAACCAAACTAATGGAGGAACAAATACCATTCCATTTCTACACAAAAAGGAAGGACAAAACTCAT
Source organism: Lochmaea crataegi (assembly GCA_947563755.1). NCBI lineage: Eukaryota > Metazoa > Arthropoda > Insecta > Coleoptera > Chrysomelidae > Lochmaea > Lochmaea crataegi. The sequence goes on along the minus strand of OX387422.1, from coordinate 73,044,526 downwards.
GCCTTTGTCCTGCGTGGCCTATCAGGGGATATAGAACCAGCTGACATTGTAGAAGATATGAAAACGAACTATGACATTACCACCAAAAATGTCTACAAGATGAACACGAGAGGACGACCGCTTTTCTTAATCATAACCACCCCTACCATCACTCTTGATTACCTCAACAGAAATGTTAGAGTAATCGAGAATACTAGGGTGATATGGGAGCTGAGAAAACAGCAGAAACAAATAATACAATGCCACAACTGCCAGCAATGGGGACATGCCACCTCTAACTGTGGTAGATCCCCTAGATGCTTGAAATGTGCAGAAAGCCACAGGACCTCTGATTGCACCAAGAGCCTCTCCACTCCGGCAAAATGCAGCAACTGCCAGGGGGATCATCCCGCAAATTCGGACAACTGTCCTGTTTTCATCAAAAGAAGACAATTTCTTGAAGAAAGAAGGCAGAAATCTAAACAAACGAACAATAAAAGGTTCGTAGACGCTCCAATTCCGAAAACCAACCCCTGGAACGAAAAGAAATGGGAATACACGGACATCAACCGACATCAGACTAACGACGAAAGCCAATTCCCTACACTTAGACCCACAACATCGCAAAAGAGGCCAGAACCAATGACCATCCCAACTTCCCACCCTCCACACACGTCACAACCCCCCCAAGGTGATGACATCTCAAAAATGTTAAACCTCAACAACATGTTCATGAAACTAAACGAACTGATCGACCTAGACGAGATGACAAGGGCGGTCACCGATCTCTACAATCTGCTACTAAAGGCAAGTACCAAATACGAAAAATTTATCATGTATAATAAATTCGTCCAAACTATTGACAGGTATAATTTCTAAAGTCATGCAGGGTACAGGTACAAATATTAAAGGCTCCATAAACATAATTTATCTAAATATAAGAGGAATCACCTCCAAAGTTCACGATGTAGCATATTTTTTAAAAATTTATAAACCGGACATTTTATTTATTGGGGAAACTCTACTAAATGAAACCAAAAGAATCAAAATTAAAAATAACAACTATCTATATCTTAGAGAGGATAGGGACACGCAAGGAGGCGGTATCCTTCTGGCCATTAAAAAAGGTCTAAATTTTAAAATCTTGAAAAAATACAATTCGACAATTGAACATCTTGCAATACTGTTGGATAATAAATTACCAATTATAGGTGTATACAATCCGCCAACCACCAAAATCATGGATGACGATATCAAAAACTTGATTGAAAAATATAACAAAGCACTTATAATTGGTGATTTAAACTGTAAACATCCCGATTGGGATAAAAATATATCCATACCAAATCCAAACGGAACTGTTCTCCGAAACTTTTGCGAGAATTCTGATTGCAATGTCTTTTGTACGTCGGATCCCACTTATTACCTTTTCACAGGGCAAAAACCGAGTACACTGGATATTGTAATCGGAAAAAACATTGACGTCATTAACAGACTAAGAACCCTCAAAGAACTAACATCGGACCATGACCCCATACAAATTATAATCGAACTACAACACAAGACGAAGACAGTAAACAAGACGTATTTTGACTACAAATCTACGAATTGGGCTATGTTTAGAAAATCTCTAAATAACAACACAACAAAAATAGAGGATATAAATAACAAAGACGAACTTAACACAATAATAGAGGAATTAGAGAAAAACATAATCAAAGCACGCAACGAGACCACTACCAAAATAACCAAACATAATAAAACCGACAAACTTCCGGACGAGATAGTCAACAAAATAAAACACAGAAACAAATTAAGGAAAACATGGCAAAAGACACGGGACAAGGAACATCAAGATCATATGTTGAATCTACAGAAAGAAATAAACAATGACATTACCCTCCACAGAAATACATCATGGAACAACTATTTGGAGAGTATGAACATAGACAATAGAAACATCTGGACGGCACTTAAAAAGATTAAACAACAAAAGAATGAGGACGTTAGAAGTGAACTTGGAATTGAATCGATTCTTGACTTGCTAGACAACCAAAAACTTAAATGGTTTGGTCATTTAGTAAGAATGAACAACAGGCCAGTAAAAGATGTTTGGGAAGCGCGAGCAACTACAAAAAGGAAGAGAGGAAGGCCAAAGAAAACTTGGAACCAAGTGGTTGCTGAAATATTGGAAAAAAGAGGGAAAAGTTGGGAAGAAGCCAAAAAGATGGCAAAAAACAAGAAACAATGGAGCAATTTTATATATGGAAAGGAGAAATAGATTTCCACCCTTACACCTTCGGGTACAAAAAGGGTTTAGATTATATATATATAAACAACAAAAGAAAGGTGTAGCGAAAATAATAAAGGAGGGACAGCATATAACTGACCAGAAAGAAATGGCAGAAGCTTTCGGAGAACAGTTTCAACAAAACTTTACAAATAAAATTCCCAACACAGAACTGCATACCAATAAAATCAGAGAGGTAGAGAGATTTGGGCAAAAAATCCATGCATTGCCACCCAAATCACTCACGTCTACAAAAGAAATCTACGGCATTATTGGTAGTTTAAAGGTTAAAACAGCTCCGGGTAGAGATGACATACATAACATTAGGCTAAAAAATCTTCCGCCGAAAATTATTGGCTTACTCGTGAAGATCGTAAATGTCATTCTTTCAACAGGTTACTACCCCGAAAAATACAAAACGGCAAATATTATTCCGGTGCCTAAAACACCACAAGGTAGGAGTTCCACTGAAAACTACCGCCCAATCTCGCTACTAAGTAATTTAGCTAAAATAATAGATAAAGTAATATTAAGTAGACTGGAAAGAACGGTGACTAGTTTAGATATTATACCGGAGGAACAGTTTGGGTTCAGGGCAAACCACGGATGTCCTTCGCAACTAATTCGGGTACTCAATTACGCGAGGGAAGGCTTCCGAAAGAAGCAGCCTGCAATATTGGTTTCCCTAGACATCCATAAAGCCTTTGACTCGGTCTGGATCCCGGGTTTAATGTTTAAACTAACAGAACTAGGCATTCCAGGATAACTAATATTACTTTTGAACTCATATTTAAAAGACAGAAAATTTTTCATGAGGGTAGGAAATGCCGAGGCAGGACCATATACTACAGAAGCAGGAGTACCGCAAGGCTCGGTTCTTTCTCCGACACTGTACTCGCTTTTTACAGCCGATTTTCCTGTCAGTAAGACATTACTGACAGCACTATACGCAGACGATGTCTGTCTGGTTCAAAGAGCGAGTTCAGCTGATCTTGCCCTGAAAAAAGTGGAAACTCATCTGAACAATAAATTCGTACCATACTTAAATGAAAATAAGCTGATGCTCAATACTTTGAAAACGAAGTATATGGTCCTCCGAGGTCAAATTAGAGCAAAAACTTACTTATTCAGAAATCTAAATCTACAAAATGACACTATTCAACCAGTGACAAGTATAAAATATTTAGGTTATGTGATCCAACCAAACACAAGGCACAACTTGCATATAACAGCACAAGTCCAAAAAGCAAAAGGTGTAATGGTACAGCTATACCCATTGTTAAGTCGCAGCAGCCGTTTGTCGAGCAGAAATAAAATTCTACTCTATAAACAGGTTGTGAGGCCGACAATGACGTATGGCTATCCTGTGTTCTGCTCTACCACCAAATATCTCTTCAAACGTATGCAAGTTGTGCAGAACAAATGCTTAATAATGGCAATCGGGATAGGGTTAATAGACAATAAACTACCAAATAACAATTGGCTTCATAGAACCACCAACATGCCAACGATTAAGCACTATGTGACCTCTCTAGCAGAGAGATATTACAAATATTGTCTACCTGATGGGTTACACAATGATATAGCTAATGCCCGCGCACGAAGCCACAACGGTTACAGCCTCTTTCACGCAGACCTTCAGTTGGAACTCCTACCAAGATAATCTAGTTGTAAATATAAATATACAAGATCTGTAAATAAAACATAAAATTTGTACATTTTGATACTACATAATAATGTAGGATTGGACGTGAATGGGAGTGTGTGTATGCGAGTGTAAATAGGTATGGAAGAAGAACGAATGAGTGTACATAGATTTTAAACACCACAAGCTATTTTAATTTAGGATTAGGTCAGAGCCTTTGATATGTGACCCTGTTTTTTGCTGACTTTTCAGGGAAAATACAACAGAAATTCCTGGGAATGTAAATTGTTAGGTGCGGACGGATCTATTGTAGATCATAAATATCGATAATATACGGATAATGCTGCTTGGCAAGGAGCCGTGATAAAGGGCTTTCGAGAAAATACACATACAAGAAAACGGAGCCAGAAGATCGGCGTCAGCGAGTAATACTCGCGGTATTTGTTATTATTTTTTGTGTAATAAATACTTCTTGTTATTTGTATATGTATAATTTGTAAACAAAATTTTGGGACAATAAAGAGATTATATAATAAAAAAAAGTTATGTACCTATATGTCTAGGAATCAACCATACAAACATTATTTTCTTACCAACTCAGGCCAACATGGCATCGAAATATGGTTGGTATATATTATATATAATACATAGTTTAAATCGTACTTACGATAATGCTTTAACTCCTCTTATTTCCTCTGCATTAAAGCAGCTGTTTGACTTCATAAATTCAAGCAGCATGAATGAGTCTACTTTGGGCAAGTTATCAGTTTGTGCTTGTCACTGAACACTGAACTAGTAAATGAAATATTTTCTTATAAAGTTTTAAAATATCCTCGGAAATATCGAATATTTATGTCCACTTTCCACTTTACGTTGACTTTTAGAAATAAAAAAAAAGCACACACAAACACGTAATGGTCTCAAACAAACATATAAATGATATTTTTACGTCGATGATGCAATTAATAGATAATTAAAATACAATATAAACACAAAACTACACAGAACCTGATGCAATACCGACCATATTGACAAAAGTAAACAAATGGTATGACATCACACGTATCATCGGTAGCGTTCGGAAATCCTCGGGTGGTGGTCGGAAAGTGCAATAAAATTTGAATTTTATTTTGAAATCAGGAAGTAATTTCCAATGGAAACTGGTTTATTTCCTATTATTAGTTATTTTTAATATCAACTTTACTATTACAAATTAATATCTAAGTAAAATATGAAATATGCGTGTACTCTATTGTATATAAGACTCACCATTCAAGTTTCCCTCAATAAAATATGGTCCAACAATATGGTCACCAAAAATGCCACACCAGACGTTCAATTTTTGTGGTTTTAGACTGTGGAACTCCCGCATTACGTGTGGGTCATTTTCTGTCCAATATATGCAATTATGTCTGTTCACTCCACCATTTAATGCAAATGAACATTCGTCGGAAGAGAAGATATGGTACAATAAAGCTGGAGTGTCGTGCAGTCGTTCACTCATCAATTCACAAAACTGTAGACGCTGGTCGAAATCGTCTTCATGTAGCTCTTGGACTAATTTAATTTTGTAAGGATGGAATTTGTGTTTATGTATAATTCTGAAAACACTGCTTCCAGAAACACCCACTGCACTAAAAATGTCCGATATTGATTGTGGTTCTTCTAACGTAAGTGGTCCTTGTTGTTAGCTATTCGTTGTGGTAGGTATTTTTTATTGGCAACTGATCCTGTTTCAAAAAATGTTTGCAATAATTCAATTACGTACTTATGTATGGCGGTTCTTCCGGGATGAACAGCATTAGGTTCTGGTAGACTTCGCGAACCTCGGAATTTTATGTTAATTTTAAATTTGTTTGATAGCTCACCTTAAATAAAGTAGCTTAAAACAAAAATTTCGTTGGATCATTCAGAAATTACTTTAAAAATCACGAATTTAGTTAAAAAAATGATACTTTTTCAACACTATTTAATGCTATTTTACGATGAATATTTTCACTTTAAAGTGTAAAGGTTATTATCTTCAACTAAATGTAAGTCTGTTCCACAAAAAAACTGGAACAAAATACTTAAATTTTGCCAATTTTCAGAAATATTTTTAAGCATAATTATTTTCACTCGACACTTATAGGTTATAAAACTAAACACTAAAATCTTATGTCTAGATACCTCACGTTCACAAATCATGATTGTTGTGATCAGGTGATATTTTTAGCGGCGTTGTCAAATGGTGTTTATTTTCTTTTAGTTGAATTAATTTCATATTGCAATAGATTACAGGAATATATAAAAATATAAAATGATTTGCATTTATAATCATAAAAATTGAAATACTAAGCATCCTTAGGATATAATGTTTATCTTAGATTTGCTTTATTACTTACATTAAATGTAAGAGTTTATAACAAACTTACTGCTGTACCTACCACATAGTTTTTTTCATAAATATATATATATATATATATATATATATATATATACAGTGTGAAAACCACTTATGGAATAAAATTATTTATGTCATTATTTTAGAAAATTATAAAAAATGCCGAGACACGTCAACTTTTGAATTGAGTTGTGCGTTATGTAAACATAAATTTAAACGTACAGGGTGATTCACGCAAGTATGCCATAGTCGGTGTTGTTTTTTTTTAATGAAACACCCTGCACATTTGCATATTTTTGAAATCGCCTTAATGAACCGATTTCAACAAACTAAATAATGTATGGTCAATTATGAATTATACAGGGTGAAATTTTTATTTTTACAGTTATTAAACACATACATAAAATACCTGATGTATTTGATTTTAATACATTAAAATAAATGCTCAAAATGTTCTCCACCTAGTTGTTGGCAATAGCACAGTCTCCTATAGAACTCCTCCTTAACTTTGTTTAAAGTTTGAGGTGAAATATTCCGTATTTCTGTAGTTATCATGTCTTTGAGGTCTACAATGCTAGTTGGTTGTGTTGCATATACTTTGTTCTTGAGATAACCCCACAGAAAAAAATCTAACGGCGAAAGGTCTGGCGATCTAGCTGGCCACTCAATAGTACCTCTTCGTCCAATCCATTTATTGGGGAAGATTTCATCTAAATAAGTTCTTACCATTAAAGCATAATGGGGTGTTGCCCCGTCTGCTGGAACCAAACATTTTCATTCGGTAAGCTAGGATCTATTGCGTTGGGATATAAGTTTGCCAACGCAGGAATAACTTCATTTCTAAGCATATTTAAATATTTTTCAGCTGTCAAATTTCCATCTATAAATATAGGACCAATAATATGGTCGCCTATGATACCGGCCCAAACGTTCACCTTTTGAGGGTACTGAGTATGTGCCTCACGGATCCAATTAGGATTCTCTGCTGACCAATATCTACAGTTCTGTCGGTTTACCTCTCCATTCAATGTGAATGTTGATTCTTCAGAAAAAAGAATGGTACCAAAAGCTATCTCATTTCTGTTCAGCTTATTCATCAATCTTTCGCAGAAATCCATTCTACGATCTGGATCGTCTTCTGTTAACTCCTGCACAAAAGTTAATTTGTAAGAATGAAGTTTTTCTTTATGAAGACATCTTAGAACAGTTGTATGACTAACATTATTTTCACGGGCAATTTGACGTGTACTTGAAGTGTACGTGTACAGTGTTAGAAATATTAGGCAATTCGGGATACCTGTGATTAAATAAGTTTGCCACTTCAACTTGACTTCTGCAGTTATCCCCGTACCCGATCATCATTAAAATCTCAATTCGGTGAGTCTCAGTTAAATATTTCATTGTTATGTCGACAAGGAAAGAGTGTTTGACAAAGATTTTACTTTTTCAGTATAAACTATCAACACATCAACAACTGACAGAATAGAAAACAATCCACATTATTTATCGATTTTGTCTAATTATTGGCGTTTTTAGGCAATTTTTAGGTATTTATGATAAAATTCATGGGCGTGGCAGGTTTTGTTTAATATACAAATACGTCTAATAATTACTTAGTTTAGATTTTTGATAAATCCATATTAAGCTAATTTAAAAAAGTACCAATATTTCAAGTGTAATAAATTATTAATTTTAAAATTTCACCCTGTATAATTCATAATTGACCATACATTATTCAGTTTGTTGGAATCGGTTCATTAAGAGGATTTCAAAAATATGCAAATATACAGGGTGTTTCATTACAAAAAAACACCGACTATGGCATACTTGCGTGAATCACCCTGTACATTTAAATTTATGTTTACATAACGCATAACTGAATTCAAAAGTTGACGTGTCTCGGCATTTTTTATAATTTTCTAAAATAATGACATAAAGAATTTTATTCCATAAGTGGTTTCCACACTGTATATATATATATATATATATATATATATATATTACTTTAAAATAAATGGAATGATACTTCGAAGCTTAACCTCTCTACTTTATTACATTGTTGAGTTCCATTTGGTTCATGTAAGTTAGGTTAGGTTTTGGTTCTAGTTACACTTTGATCTGTGTCAGTTGATGATTATGATGAAAACTATTGATTGTCATTAGTATTATTTATTGAGGTTATTACTATTGTTATTTACTATTTCCTTATTTGTTTTCTGTTTCTTATTTTCTGATATTGTTATAGATAGTTAAACTTTGATCGGTGTCAGTTAGTCGGGAAGCGATGATGAATTGAATTATGAAAACTATTGTTATGATTATTATTTGTAAAAGATATGTTATTCCTAATTATACTAATTCGGCACAAAAACTTTTTGGAAAACTTCATGTGAAATACAAGTTTTTGATATTTATATCTATCTATATACATACATATTCATTCCCTTCCCCTTCTCGAAAAAATATGTCTATCTATATACATAGGTACATATTTATTCCCTTCCCCTTCTCGAAAAAATATCAAATAATTTATATTTCACATGAAGTTTTCCAAACAGGAGAAGGGAATAATCCCTTACCCGTGGAATACAAATTCTTTCATATTTATGTCTATCTATCGATCTATCTATCTATATAGGTACATATTTATTCCCCTTCTCGAAAAAATATCATATAATTTTTATTTCACATGAATTTTGAAAAAAATTGGGAGTGGCGACCATAGGGGGGTGGGGTTTTAAGTTATAACATCTACATATGAGCAAAAAGACGTCCCAATTTATATGATGTTTGATGTGTTTTTTCATTTTTTCATAAAAGAGACGCCTTCAGAATTATGTGGGGTGGTTAGTTTTCATTGAAATGCTCTGGATATAATAATATACCGGGTGTAAATGAGTCATGGACCACCCCTGTAAATTTTAAATTTTGTTAGGTTGAACTGGGGTCAATTTTGAATTAGGCATACCACATTTATAAAAAGTAAAAGGAACTTCCTGATTGTTTCTACATATTTGGATTCTTCCAGTTGAAAGTTACAGGGTTACATTTATATACACTCACCGGAAAACCGGAGCAGTTGAATATTTTGAACCAAACTTCAAATTTTGATGCTTTGTGATGTTTTATTATTATAATATCTTACACACAAACAAAACAACATGTTTTACATATTTTCTAACAACAATTGAACTTTTAATTGAAGAAAAAAAAGTGATTTTGAGTGAATATCATAAAATCCATAGATCTTATTATTGCAAAGTGCATAGTTGGCCATGAACCCACCACCAACAATGCTGTTGTTGTCATTGTTGTGAGAAATCTTACAGATCGAAACACGTTTGAAAGTTGTTTTGCGTTTATTTACTTATTGTGATGCGTTTATTAATAAAAAAATATGGATGTTAATTCCAACACAGCGGCTGCTATTGTTGCGTTGCTTGAAGACGGAAGGAAGTGAGCGATATGTTGCCCGAAAGTATCATGTCTCCAATAGCACTGTGCACCATATAGTTACACGTCTTTTGGAAACTGAAGGTTACATCAGACGACCTGGAACTGGTCCCCAACGCAGAACTAGCGCTCGTGATGATCGTTTTATCATCTTACAACGTCTGCGAAATCGTCATGCTACAGCTGTTGGAATCAGAGATCGACTTCAGCACGTCCGGCAAACCAACGTAAGCGAACGGACAGTTAGACGACGACTCAGAAAAGGCAATCTTACCAGTCGTAGAACTGCAACAGGCCAAGAACGTCTTAGGCGTCATCGTATTGCGCGACTTCAGTTTGCCAGAAATCATCAGCACTGGGGTGAAAATGAATGGAGGCGCGTTTTGTTCACTGATGCGTCCAGATTTAGCCTGCGGTCTCCAGATGGTCGTGAGACAGTATGGCGAAGGCCACACGAGCGTTTTGCGGAATCTACCTTCAGATCTAGGGCAGCATACCAAGGGGACTCAGTTATGGTGTGGGCCGGAATTTCTCTGGAGGCACACACAGAATTGTACATCCTTCCGAGAGGATCCTTAACTGCTGCTAGGTACATTGAGGACGTTCTCCAAGATTTTGTTGTCCCTTATGCTGGCTTTATTGGAAATGACTTCCTCCTGAAGCATGATAATGCCCGACCTCACACCGCGAGAATCACTCAATAGTACTTAAACGAAGTAAATATTCCTGTTATGGAGTGGCCAGCGGTAAGATCGGATGTTAACCCCATATAACATGTTTGGGACATGCTTAGACGAAGGATCCGAAGTCGTATTCCTGCTCTTTTAATTTTGAATCAGTTGCGACAAGCTATTTTAGAGGAATGGGAACTTATTCCACAAGCGGATACTCGCCACATGATTTTGGAAATGCTAAGGAAGTTACAGGTAGTAATTCGATCACGTGGGGCAACACTCGTTATTAAGAATGCGGCTCCCCAGTTTTTGCTAGCAAGTCGTTACAGTTTTGATTAATTTAAGGTAATTTTTCCACAATACCAATTTGTGCGTTTTCGTCCTAGTTTTTGAAAATTGTTACAAAACACTTTTTTAAATTAAAGGTTTAATTATTAGTAGAAAATACGTAAAACATGTTGTTTTGTTTGTGTATAAGATATTATAATAATAAAACATCACGAAGCATCAAAATTTAAAGTTTGGTTCAAAATATTCAACCTGCTCCAGTTTTCGTGCCGGTGAGTGGAGTAAGCAAATCATGGAGAATTTTAAAAAAGTACTAAATCTGCATATAACGATCTCACCTGCACTTGATATGAATAAGTAAATATAGTATACCCTTAAATTATAACACATTTTGAGAAAAGTGAGAGCATTACCAAATTCATATTCACTCGACGAGACATAAATTATTTTACGATTAATTAGTAAATTAATGTACCCTAAATTTTGTTTTTTAGGTTGTGGTTACGTATGCATCAACATATGTATTGGTGGCCCTGAGTATAGACAGATACGATGCAATAAGGCATCCGATGAAGTTTTCTGGAAGCTGTAAGTATGTAATTATTAAATAAGTATGATCTATTTAGCAAAAAGATGACACCGTTTATTACATTTTGAAGATGTTGTTGTTTCTTTCGATACCCACCGTACTAAAACAATTTAAGCAACTTAAGCTAGTCAATATATGAGAAAGCTCATGAAATGTTGAAAGGAGTAAACAATATAAAGTAGCTTGGATGACTAAAAGAGCCGTTAATGAATTCAGAATAAACGTTTTGAAGGCTTGAAAAAATTAATTCAAGCGCGTGTAAAATTACAGGGTGTTTCTAAATTATTTTTTCTCAAATTGTGTAGTTTTCGTGCACTCGCAATGACTAACCACCTACTAATGACTTACATTATAACGGGGTGAAATTATCAACACCCATTTTATTCAATATCAAATCTGTTTTTCGGGATTGAGCTTTGTAAAATAAAAATATTTAAAGTCTCTGTTATCTTGAAATTTTTTTTAACTCCTGAAGTTTTTTCCTAGAACCAATAGATTCGGTGAAAAATAAAGTACTATCATAATGATTGATGGATTATATAATAAACATCGTATTTACATCTGATCGCCCCCAGCCAAAATACATAAACGTAGTCTCATCAATCGTCTAACACGCTTAAATGTTATGCGTATTTCTGCTGCATGTAATTATTGACTAGAAATCTCACTAAAATTTACTGGAACACCATCGTGCATGAACCAATGTTTTGTCTTATATTGAGTGGGATTTCCTTAAGCAGTTCAGGAAGATTATTTTGGGGAAAACTGGTGTGAGCAATTCCATGTAATGGCTGAGGCAGAAAATGTGGCCCAATTAAGTAGTCCCCTATAATTCCAATCCACACAGTAACTGAAAAAACATTTTGAAAACGGTGCTATATATTATTGTGCGGGCTTTCGTCTGCCCATAAAGGATTATTATGAAAATTTATTATGGATACTCTTGAAAAATGTGCCTCATCTGTGAACAATGTGTTTTTTAGCAATTTAGGACTTCGTTGTATGTCGTCTGTCATCCAATCAGAAAATGTTAACTCTCAGAGGAAAATCTCGATGTAAAAGAGCTTAAACACGTTGTATGTGGTGGTGGTACAATGTCTGCTCTTTTAAAACTCGCCACAGATGTTTTGCTGATATTTAATATATAAGCAAATTTTTCTAGTGCTTGTTTCTGAGTGTTGATCAATTCCATACAGAATATCTTGTACTACCCTCACATTCCTAACTTCCCGCGAACGACCAGTGCTGTTCTAATTTCTTTGTAAACTTCCAGTATCCGATAAGCATTGGTGAATACGTGCAAATAAAGAATGATGAGGGATCACTCGTTGCGGATATTTTTCCTCAAAAAGACGTCTAGCTTCTAGAGAATTACCATTTGCCAAATCATATACAAAATGCATATCGGTCATTTCAGCGTTTGAGTACATGTTACAAAATGAATATATCGAACTAATATATAGACAAATTGACGCAAAAATAGCAAACCACAAACTTACTAGTAAACTTCAATTTGTAACTCCGAGAACAGAATTTGACATCAGCCTACTAAAACTTAAACAAACATTAAGTAGACACGAATGAACTACTAAAGTAACACCAGCAGAATGTAACAGAAACGTTGAAAAAATACCATTAGTTGGTTATTGCGAGTTAGATTTTTTAAGTAAAAAAGATACTTTTTAAAAATTTTATTCAAACTTAGATGACAAGTATTGGGTACAAAGATAGAATGTGAATAAAAATTAATGAATTATTACAGTTTCCTGTGTACTGTTGAGGCGCAAATACGTCGAAACCGGTCTACAAGTTATGTTGTCCCTTCTAATTACAAACCAGAATGGTTGGTTTAAATCTTGTAGATTTACCAACCCCGTTTGACTTAGAAGTGTAATTCAATGTCTGTCGGGGCATATATCCCGGGAAGTAGTTGTTTCTTCTTAGTTGAACGGTCACTGTTTTTGAAAAATATTTTCCAAAATTTAGTTTGTAAAGCGTAGAATAATTATATTTATTCTTTGATATCTGTTGAATAAAAATTATAAAATTATGAAATAATAGAAATAGAAAAATGCTGAATATGATAAAAGATAAGGTTCATCTTAACAGTAACACGTAAGAATTCTAGCATAAGAAAGCAAAAAAAATTGACTATAAGAAAGCTGTAAAAATTTTGAATAAAGAAATTTTTGAAATTGAGAAATCATAAATCACATTTTTTCTTAATATATTATAGGAGATCAGAAGAACCACAACACTTTTTTTCAAAATTTTAGGACAATTTCCGGCGAGTTGTGATGATTCAAGAACTTATAGCTACAATTTGGTGAACAAAAAAAATATAACAAGAATCTCTTTATTTGGTAGAATTACAAACCTGTGTACATACATATGTAAAACTCGTATTGGGCGAGATTCAGTTTGCACATTGTTATATGACATAACAATAAGCATCTGCTGCATCTGTTCATGGGTCTACGCTTTTTACATGTACTCATGCAAGATATGAAAGAAAAACTGCTCCTACCCCCCTCAGGGGGCCAGCACTAACGAAACAAAATACGGCACTAAACAGCACTAACGTAGCACTAACCATACAGCAAATTAAAACCCTCTGCCCTTAAAAGGGGGGGGGGCTAGCATTTCTCCAGCCCCCCAACCACTCACCTTAAGGGGGGCCGGCACTAACGAAAATCAGTACGGCACTAAACTGCACTAACGTAGCACTAACGACACAGCAAATGTCAAGCTCCTAACAACATTTGGGGGGCTAGCATTTCCTCAGCCCCCCAACGGTACCCCGCAACAGATTAGTTTTTTTGATCGAGCATACATTCTTAATTGTTTTATTTCTTCTGAGAGTAAATCGATATTTATTTGATAAATTTTTGATGAAGTTATTGTAGTGTCATCAGGTCTACTAGCTAAATGAACTTGGCTTAAAACTAATTTACTATAATAGTTTTCTATTTCTTCTATACTTATACTAAAATAAATCTTATGATAATTGACTTCATATTTTGCCAAAACTAAATTATCTAAGATGTAACCTGGGGGTTCAATTGTTTTGACGTGAAGTGCCTGGTTGGCTATCGTCATGGTTAACCTGGAAAGATTTAGTATTTTCAATCATATGTTTACTGACTTTTTTAGATTTTTGAGAAATCTCTTTTTAAGGCAGATAGTAAATTAGTGACATAAAATGCGCGCCAGAACAGAGCCACCTGCGTTCGGAGCGCGGTGATCGAGGCTTGTCGCCACGCGCTGCAACGTTGAGAAAGCGCTTAATTGTCAATCGCGATAAGTGCCAAACGCCGGACCTGCACTAATATCGAAGTATACCAATTTGTAGAGTAAGGTTCAAAGAACTAGTACGATGTTTCAATTTTGAAAAATGTTCAGTTGGTCAAAAGTTATTAACATCGAAAGTTAAGAAAAATCGTCGATTTTTCGACTTTCAAAAATTTATAAATTTTTAAATATGCATTATACGGAAAAATGACAGGAGACCTTATCTTCTTAAAATGGGCCATATTTGCATAAGAAAAATTGTCCGAACCGAAAAAACCATTAGTTCATAATTTGTTTAGACAATTGCGATTTAAACAAAACGTACTAGTTTTTCGCAAAAACGCCGGGCATATTTGGATTCAGCGGCTCAAAATACATAAGAATACCACTGTTTTATCCTTGGCCCTATGATTGCACACGGCAGCATTGACCGCTCCCGGACTAACTTTCGAGTAATGTTTGTTTGAATTTTCGAGTATAAAATACACCGACAACGACCACTTGTTGGCCACCAAAAGCACCGATAAGCGGTTCTTTGAACTTTTTTGGGGGGCTGTTCCAAAGACGTAAGTATTTGTAAGTCTATGGATTGTTCCAACTGACTTCGTACAAAGTATACAAAGCGCTTCACCCACCCATTATTGGCCATTGATAAAAACAGCAATACATCAGAATAATTCCAAACAGAGTGAACGTGAATGAAGTTGGAGAGGGTAGAAAAAGGGCAAAACTAATGGAAGAAAAAAAAATTCATCATCCAAATGTTGAAAGGGGTGAAAAATGGTTTTTCATGATTTGCGGCGTGAATACTGTTAAAAGTTAAATGTGAAGGTGGTGAAATATTTAAAAATTCTATAACCCTTGTATGAAAAGTTTTTTACATAACCTCAAAATTTGGTAGGATTGTAGCTTTTTCAATACCAGATATTTTTTTTATCAAAAAGTTCATTAGTCTTCGAGATTTTCACGATTTTCGCGAAAAAGTCCACGGAAATTTTTTTTAATAGAGGAAATTCCGACAGGAACCATTTTTTTCAAGACTCCAACTCAAATTAAAACAAAAAACCATGCTACTTCAACATCAAAATATTGTGTAAAGTACGAAAAACTGAAAAATCAAATTCTGCTTATATTAAGATTCTCACTATTGTTAAATATCTTAAATTATTTATTAAAGTACGAGTTAGAAGTTATTATTGCCATCTTGAGTGTACACTTCCTCAGCCCTTGCTGGGAATGTTCACCTATCCCGAGCGTGTGTAAACGCAAATGGGATAAAGTCCACATTCCACCGAGTCCGGCGACGTGCGACACGTTGACGTACGTCAAATACGGCAGGCGACGGTATACGTCGTTTTTTTTGACGGCGATCAATATGGTGTATCTTTCAAGAGAATCAAAGCGTGCACTAGCAATATATTTATCAAGAAAACGCCGAAAGAGGTCTGCAAGATACTGTATTTATCCTATAAATCAGTTAGGAATTGAGTGCGGAGAATATCATCGGTTATGTCTCGTGTAATCTTCGACGTCCTGGTAAAAGTATCTTTATTAATCAAAAATTGTATGTACATTTCAAAGTTTGAAGTCACGAATACTATTTGCATCATATTTACATATAATCAATAGTTGTGGCAAATGCCTCCTTGCCGATAATCTGGCTCCGCTTCTTCAAACTTATTTTTTTGTTTCTCTCCCCATCGACGGCTCCTTGTCAAGCGACATTATCCGTCGTTATGTTGTTCATGATATGCAATCAATCCGGCCCTACCTACACAGTTATCTTATTATTTTGTTTTATCTCTGAAAAGTTAGCGAAAAAACAGAATCGCATATTAAAGGTTTTATCAAACTAGTTTATTCGAGATACTGTTTCAATTGGAACCGAAACACCAGAAGCATCCAAAAGTCGCTGTTGTATGATCCGACAAGTACTCAGAGGTTCTCTACGGGTATATAAAGTCAGATAACGATCTTGTGCGGGGAAGGTAACCCTTGGTTGTCCACTTCAAGGTCTTTTTCTCATGTTTCCAGCTGCTCAATATCTACAAATACCTACAAAACACCACGGCTAATCGGATTCAACTGATGCCTAACCCAAAACATGCGTCCACGTACCGCATCGTGACGTACGTCATTTGACGTACCCTACTAGGTGGGATGTCAACCAAGCAATTGCATAGAAAATAAAATACATGCGTTGACGTACGTACGTAACATCCTGACGTAATGTGTTGTATCGTCTCTGTTGTTTGTTGACACCTTCTGCACTTGTCCGACACGATGTTTGGATCTCTTATGACAAATTTCTTGTAATTGTTGGTATGAATTACTTGGTCTTGAATTTCCATCATAAATCCTTCTGTTTCTGGAAACAATGTTTCATCAGAGAGCCACTATTTGATGCTTCCTTGTCGACATATGGTTGATTGAGGTCGTGATAAAGTCGACCATAAACTGCTTTCTGGGCCAACTCCGCCTGTTTGTCAGATGTTGTAACGATTCCAAGTTTCTTATCAAGGTTTACAAGATCTAAGGGGGAATAGTTTTAATCTGCTTTCGCGACTAGCTCATGCAATTTGGATGTCTGAGCTTTGCCAATGAAAATTTTTTTGAGCTTAGATATTTGTTTGTGATGTAAATCAAATATGTCCGTTAGAGCTCCCCCTCCCTCTTTTTTTGGTAGTGTGGTCCTAATAACTGATGATGTCGGGTGGTGACATTTGTGTTTGGTCACCATGGTTCGCGTTGTTCTTTGAATATCTTCTAGTTCTGTTTTTGTCCACTTCAGAATTCCAAATGAGTATGTCAGGACCGGTATGGCGTAGGTGTTAATTGCTTTGGCAAGATTTCCTGCTTACAGCTGGGATTTCAATAAAGTAGTTACCCGTTGAATGAACTGACTCATTATTTTGGTTTTTGCTTGCTTTTGGTCTAGTAGCTTAGCCTAAGAAAATCCTAGATATTTGTGAGTTTCACCATTTTGCATGGCATTTATAATGTTCCCATTAGGTAGTAACACGTCTCCGTTAACGATTTTACCCTTCTCGATATTCGAGGTTTTGCACTTGTCTAATCCAAATCCCATTTGTATATCATTGGAGAATTTTTCAGTGATATTAAGATAATGTTGAATTTGACACTGGTTTGATGCGTATATTTTGGTCATCCATATATAAAAGGTGGGAAACAGTGCAGCTAGTGCTAATGTTGGCTTTGATTTTAAAGCCGTAATCCGTATCGTCAAGTAGATTGGAGAGTGGATTCATTGCCAAACAAAACCAAAATGGACTCAGGGAGTCGCTCTGGAAGATCCCCCTACGGATGGATATGTCATCAGCTTCGAGGTATTGACCATTAATTTGTAAATGAAGGTTCGTTCGCCAGTGTTTCATCGACGATTCAAGAAAAGTGACAAGAGTGGGGTGTACTTTGTAAATTTGCAAAACTTTAATAAGCCAGGAATGTGGAACGCTATCGAATGCTTTCCTGTAATGTACGAAAGCCATGTAGATGTTGCGCTGTTCCTTTTGCGCCTGTTTTAGTATTACTGAATGGATATCAGTTGTTTTTTGTAGCCTTGGTGATCTCGTCTGCACCCTTTCTATTCTTCCGAAAAGACGTTGATTTGGTCCACATGTTTATAAATACGGTTAGTTATGCAAGACGTTAATTTTTATTCATAGTTGGAAGTCATGTTATGGGTCTATACTGCGTAGGATCGTGAGGTTGGTGCGTTTCGTGATGCAAGTGGGTCGAACCCAGTATCAGAAATGATGGTGTATCTTCTGGATGTTGCAGAATATGTGAAAATGATGTTGCCATTGCTTCATGCAGACTGTCAAACTTCTTATACCAGAAGTTTTGGACATGATCAACTCTTGGTGTCTTCCAATTACTGGTGCTCTTTATAGCTTGGGTTACCTCATTTGTTGTCAAGTTAACGAAAGGCATTGGTTCAATTTTTATTTTTTCCTCCTCAGTTCTCATCCAGTGAGCGTTGGATTTATGTTCGATAGGGTTCGACCATAATGAAGACCAGTACTTCGTTAGCTCGTCTTTATTTGGAAGACTTTGGTTGTGATTGTTCACTGTACCTCTTAGTTGCCTGTAAAATAACTTCTGATTGTTATTGAATAAGTAATTATGTTGTTTCCTTCTCGTGTCAAATTATCGTGACAAACGTTTGGATTTTGCTTTAAACTTTTGCCTATTATTATTTTTATCATTATTGCCATCTTAAGTGTACACTTGCTCAGCTCTTGCTGGTAATGTTCACCTATCCCGAGCGTGTGTAAACGCAAATGGGATTAGACTCAGCAGTTACATATTTTAGAAATTTACGGACATTGTGACAAGTATTCAAAATTGCAGCCTTCTGCAGATCGATGTATGTATTTTTGTGAAGACCTAGTTTGGTGAGGCTGTCTTGAAGAGTTTTGGGAATTGGTCCCGTAGATGATACGATGACCGGCACCACCTCTACTTTCTCTGCATGCCACGTCTGTCCTACCTCAATTGCAAGATCGGTGTATTTTGCAATTTTCTCGTTGTATTTGTCTAAAATATTGTTGTTATTGGGAACAGCAACAACCACTAGAAGAACCAAGTTAGCTTTTTTATCCACAACTACAATATCGTCACCTGTCTATCGGTGATAATTGACCTATCGTAGTATAGTCTAAAATCAGCATTCTCTAAAACTGAATGTGGATGGTACTTGCAATAAGGCGTGTAGGTGTTAACTAATCCAAATTTGTTGGCCAACTTCTGATAGATGATGTTGCAATGTTGATTGTGCCTGTGTAGGTTTATCAACTATAGAGAAAGAAATGTGAGCCATTGTATGGGCGGTAAAATATTTTCGTCCATCACTTTTTGGTAGAAAGTTTAAAATATACAGTGATCATAGACCACTCCAGTGGCTATTCTCCCTTAAGAAACCAAATTCTAAATTAGTTAGATGGCGCCTTAAACTCGCTGAATACGAGAAATAATTTATAAGAAGGGTACTCAAAACAAAAACTGTGATGCTCTATCTAGAATTCAATTAAATTTAAATGAAG
Organism: Lochmaea crataegi; assembly: GCA_947563755.1. Classification (NCBI taxonomy): domain Eukaryota; kingdom Metazoa; phylum Arthropoda; class Insecta; order Coleoptera; family Chrysomelidae; genus Lochmaea; species Lochmaea crataegi. Next base: position 73,024,868 of record OX387422.1, on the reverse strand, counting down.
CAGGAGCGGGGAAAGAGTCATCAGCAGTAATATTTGATTATATGGAAGACTTCAATCTTGATCCCCAAAAATCATTAGAATCTTTAATAGTCGAAGCTGAAGACGATAAAGATTCAGAAAATAAATTAGACGAAAATGAAACTGTACATACTAATTTAGAAAATCCAGTCATAGGTATTCCGATCGTTGACGGTCCTGTAAATTTTGGTAAAAATCAAGTAATCTCTCCGAAGTTAACTATGAACCGGCACCGCCAACGGTAATTAAACTATTTGAAACAAAACGAAGATTACTTATTCAACTTTCCAAAAATAATTTCGAAAATGACGTTATTAAATTTCTTAAAGAATGTATTGTTCCAAAGGTAAAATATCACGTTTATTTTGAAGACCCCGTATATGAAAAAATAAGCGTGGTTATTCAGACACATTTCAAAAACTCAATGATTAATATGATTAAGTGAACAAAAAAGTTAATAGATGGAGATATTGAGGAAATCATAAAAAATTATCACGAGAGCAAAACCAATCACAGAGGTTTAGACGAGACAGAATCTCGGAAAAAAACATATACTATTGGCCGAATCAACGAAAGTCAATACAAACGTACATAAACGAGTGCGAAATTTGTTTACTAACAAAATACGACAGATCCCCTATTAAAACTACCTTAAATTTAACTCCCACGGCAACCAACCCATTTCAAATCGTACATATGGACTCTATAACCTTAGAGGGTACACAATTTCTAACCTTAGTCGATTCCTTCACTAAGTACGGTCAAATGTATAAGATGACATATGCAGAAGGTATAGAAACTGTTAACAATTTGATAAAATATTTTACTCATCACTGTATTCCAACGGAGATAATTTCAGATAATGGTACAGAACTAAAAAATTCACTATCGAAGAGTTATTGCAATTACATAAAATAAAAATTCATTTTATTAGTTCCCAACACCCCGAATCTAATGGTATAGCCGAAAGATTCCATTCGACCATAATCGAAGACATTAGACTATTAAATCTCCAAAACGAATACAAGAAAGATGCTATAGAACAAAAGGTTAACTATGCTCTTCTAGCATACAACAATACTATCCATTCTGTCACAAAATTAAAACCTTTTGAAAGAATAACAGGTAACACTTGCAATAATTCCGCGTTTGATATAAATATAGAACAACAATTAGTAAGCGATTATGTATCGAAACATAAAGAAAAAATTAAACTTGTTTATTCAGAAATAAATAAAAATATTCAGAAATATAAAGAAAAAGTTATTGGAAAATCAAATCAAAATCGGGAAGAATTACCCAAAGAAATACCAACTAGAGTATCTATGCGCAACAAACAAAAACAAAGCAAAACTAAACCAAAGTATCAAGTAGAAACGATTAAGTCTATAAATAAAAATAGGAAAACAGCAGAAATTAATCCTAGACACGGAAATACCGCAAATGATGTACATTTATCTAACATTAAACGACCTCGAAGGGCGTCGGCCCAGCTTTGTAGTGAAACGCTTCTGATGCGTTAGTACTTGGATGGGTGACCGCTGGGGAAACACCGTCGTAGAGCCCGTACAGCCTGCAGCGAAACACCTTAGATTACTAGGGTCAGTAGCATATCACAGCTCGCAGGCATTATACCAATGAGCACGAGGTATAATGTAGATATGCCGTCTTTCGGATGAGACGTAAAACCGAGGTCCCGAGTCCATGGATGTTGGGCTCGATAAAGATCCCTACCACTGGTTGGAACACTAGTGGGTTCGGCAAAATTTCCGGTTAGGGGTAGAGTGCTCCCGGCGTCGGTGATTAGCCTGAGTTGCAGAAATAGACCGACGTTAAATAACCGACAAAAAAAAGACCTCGAAAAAAACCTTATGTTTTTATTTCAGATTCCTCGCAGTCAGACAAGAAATAATAATAAAAGACATTACACATAATCTAGGGATTTTGCCGATACTATTAGGACCGGCAATTATACAAAAAAAGTCAACACACTTTTATTCACTTTTATGACATAACTCCTTTAATAGAAGAATATAATAATTTAGAATTGCAATATGAACATTTACAGTCTTTTATGCTAACGAATCATTATTTTTCAAATCAGAAACAGATAACTATAAAAATATGATTAATTAGAATAGAATTTTAATTAAAGAAAAATTTGAAAATTTCAATATTCACACTGAAATCGACAGAAATAAAAGAGGACTGATAAATGGCCTTGGCAGAAACTTAGATGCCGAAGATGGCAATAGAATTAATAAAATTTTAGAACATTTACAAACAAACCAAAATCAATTACTGAATCAGCTTAACATGGAATATTCCGTAAGTCATAGTATGATTAGTAGTTTTAATGGAACAGTACAAGATGAACAGGCTAACGAAATAACCTTGAAAGAAAAAATAATTTACTTAAAAAATATTGTTGATTTCAAGGATTTACTTAATCAAGTGTCATTGATTTATAAGTCAATATTAGATGTTATACAAGAAATCGAAAATTCACTGACCTTCTGTAAATTGAAGACGTTGCATCCAAGCATTATACAATCGCAAGAATTACTTAAAGAACTTGACAAAATTGCAAGTCACTATAAAGAGCAATTACCTTCTGAATTAAAATACGAAAACATTTCAAAATTTGAATCAGTTATGAAAGTAAATTGTAAGATAGATAAAAACGTCATCCAATATTTTTTGTCAATTCCCATTAATTATGAAAAACACTTCGAACTTTATCAGCTAATACCCATACCTACAAAATACGAGTCAGGGTTTGTAACAATAATTCCCAATTCAAAGTATATTTTAAAGTCTGAAGAAAATACTGTGCAGCCTTTGAATGATATGTGTATACCAGGCAAAATCTTCCAGTGTGCGAGCGATTTGCCTTCCAATACACCAATAGATTGTGAAAAGCAAATCATAATCAAGTTCAGACAACTGTAAATATTTAAAATTAGAAATTTTAGAAAGTCACATACAAGTGGTTCCAGAAATCAATCAATTTTTAACAGTTTTTCCAAAGGAAGAAGTACTAAGCATTCACTGCCCAGAACAAATCGAGACAAAGACAATCAATGGAATTTTTCTGATAGTAACAGGAAACTGTAAAATAAAATTTCACCAGCAAGAATTAGAAATCCAAGAAAAAACTTTTGGGAAACCTCTCGTTATCAATAAGCCGCACTTAGTTTCAGAAAAAACAAACATTCCAAGAATGACGATTAGATTAGAAAAAATCTTAACTTAAAAGAAATTCCCAAAAATCAAGTTGCGCCTATAATTCAAGAAAATATTAAATTATTTAATCTAAGCTCCTGGACCATTGTTTTATACGTTTTAGCTATTTCTATAACTGGCTATTTTGTCATCTGGAGACTTCAAACCAAAAAGAATAAATCTTCTAGGAAAGAAACAGAAGTCATCTCCTAAGAAGAGAAAATTATTCTTCCACAGGAGGCTTCCTTCTAAGGGGGAAGGTATTATAGTGTCAATACCCCTTAGCTTGCTAGATTATAACGTGTCACCATAGAACTTTGAACCGTATAGTGTAATTGTACTTTAGACTGTTTACTCTGCATTTTTATTAATTCATTCCAATCATGTATTTTTACCTTTACCTTCAGTCTGGAATTAATTGTTTTACCAATCGAACGTCTGTAACATGTTGTATTTTTTTGAAATAAAACTTTTTAAAAAGCACCTTACGGCTTTTCGTAATTTAAGTTGCATTTATTTAGAGTCTGCTGATAACAGCACAGGTTGTATATCTGTTCTACATTACTATATTACAACTACTTACTTGAAACCCATACTTTTCAGTATTCACCATAAAGTAGTTCTGCTGTTGGTAAAGTCAGGGATGATATTTTGTATTTTTTGTAAAATATCTACACAAAAATTACAATGAAAAATGAAAGTTATTTTTAATTCTACTATGAAAACTTACACTTAAAAGTGGCAGCTCTCTTTTCCACAATGTAAAAATCATATATCAATTCTCTAATTCTATCCAGTTCTCCATCTCTTAAATATTCTTGAACATGCTTTCTTCGTGATCTTATTTTATGAGAGGTTCCAAAAGATGTTGATGCTCCTCTGTCAATGGTTAAGCCCTCCTTTCTAATTTTACCATATGTACCCTTGGACACACCAGTGGCTTCGTTGCTTATAATATGCAGATATATTGGAGTTTTCAAACATAATAACAACAATTATAAATCAAAAAAAATAACTGCTATTGTCTAATAAAACAGATTTGCATCTTTTACAGTGTAATATATATGAAGCAGCTGTGTTTAGTATCTAGCAGCTATTAGTATAAAATACAATTTGATGCCAAAATATCTTATCGGTGATTTTGTAAAGGAATTGGAATTCCTCTTTCAGCTTCCATTTCCATAAATTTTGCAACATTTTGCACAATTTGTCTTCCTTGGCTATGAATTACTTTTCCTTTAGCACCGATCAATTTTTTAGTAAGCATGTTAGATTTAAATACACTTAAAATTAAAAACTGAGCTATCAAGTAAAGTATTTATAACAAACTAACACTTCTACACGCACTAATAAAAATAAATAAATTAAAAACTCAAACGAAGCTTAGAGGCTAGGTTCAAATATAAATATTGACCCTTTTTCAATGCAACCTGCTTGTCAATTTATATCAGTGGCATTGATCATGGCGTACCAGAAGCGTAGCCATGGCAACGACGATTTTGGATTTCTGCGACTGGCGTCACCTATGACACAAATGGGTCATTCTCTATTGAACCGGACTATAGCGACGTACTATATCACAGAGGTAACCATCTAGTTACCAGACTTTACGCGATAAATACATACAAGTGAAATATCTTTTATTTTGCAAACTTTTGTGGTGCGGATATTTCTGAATATTTTAAATGACTGGTCTATATTTTCCTCAATAATTTTAAATGCAAACTTGGAAGGCGTGGGTTTGCATTTTGAACGAAGAAAATTCAATTTTACTTAAAGATTAGTTGGAATGAATAGTCATCATCGACATCATACTTTTGCTCCCCAATCAATTAAAGCTGGATCTCGAACAAACAAGGTAATGTTCGAGTATATAAAGGAGGAAGAGTAAATAGTTTTACGAGAACACGTTGATAATTATAAATTGTACGCAGGGAAGACGATGTAATGTGTTAAAATATTGTGCTTATTTTATGTTAATATAGAGAAGAGAGAGATGAATAGATAAACCTTGTAATTTGTAATGAAGCCAAATATGTGAAAAGAAGACAAATGATTTCTAAAAAAGAATGCGTTAAATTATACAATAAATGTAAATAAAAGCAAAATAATGATAATTAAAAACATGATGGAGATATAATCAAACAAAATGTAATAAAAAGAAAAAGATTCCATAGTTCCTTTGAGCTAATTATATTTAATTATGTTTACCTACAATATATATTTTCTATTGATATTTTCAGGGAGAAGAGCAAAGTGTTTAATAATAGCTGCGTGGTTAATCAGTGTTTTATTCGCCATACCAATTTTGATCTTATACGAAGAGAAATTAATTCAAGGTAATTTTTTATTATTCATATATTTTTCCATATTTGAATTATCACAAAAATAGAGTACCTACGTCACTGCAAAACACCGAATATAGTGAATTTCCACAATCAAATTTGTTGTATACGACAGAGGGCGAGTTGTACCAACAAGGTTTAAAACATAACTAATGGTTTAAGCAAAATGGGTGTTGTACCAGACTGGATCAGTAGTGGGTAACTAGAGTTTTGGTTAAAATAATAATCCTAGTTTTCTAACCTAAGCACTTTGTGTCAGTGGATTCTGTAAATTTTTTATTTTTACCAAATTATAATAATGGAATATCCTCATTTACCAAATTTTAGTGTTGACGAAGATTTTAATGAACTTGTAAATTTACGTTCTTCTTTGGCCGTAAAGTTTTCTTACCTTTTTTATTCTTATTAATTTTCAGTAAATTAAATAATATGTAAAAGCAAACAACACTTCATGAACTGAGGGTTAGAATCGCATTAAAAATTCTTCTTTTATATTTTCTCTTTGTCAAAACGTAAGTAATTCACCCCACAGTAGTTCATTCGTCTAACATTCATTGATACCAACCTTTCAAAATGATTGAATAACAAAACTGCACGAAAACACCACTGGTACAATACACACCGGTTTAAACCTTTGTTAAATTTAACCCTATGGTTAAATAAACAAAGTTTAGCCGACTGTTGGTACAACTTGCCCAGAGGCGTTTCCGATAACCAGTGTTTTAGCTAAAAGTTTGGGCATTTAATTAAATTTCGGTAAATGGGTGATAATAATTGAATATTGTTCATGAAGGAGGAAACTACCGTTTAATTATCCTGTTTCCCCCTTCCCTTCTTTGAAAGTGTATAATTAAAATCACCCTTTAAACTTTACAAAACTTTCTTTACAAAATTGAAAATTTCTAGACAAAATTGGCTAGTTCTGGTCTAGTCCAAAATTGGTACCAATCCAATTTGTTACCGAAGCGTATTATTCTTTGTCTATAGTAACAGGAGTTTCTAAAATAACAGATTTAATCACAAACTCGCTGCTTGAAATGAGAAGTGATAACATGCTGTCCAAAATTAACGGCAACCGATCATACAACTACCAGATAATTTGGAATGGGGTGGAATCATACAGTCAGTATGGAACACTGGTATGGTTCACTGACGGATATAAAACTGATAGAGGAACAGGACATGGTGTCCAGGTGCAACGTTTACGGATCTTTGGGGAAATTTGCATCCGTATTCCTGGTGGAAATCCATGCTATCGACACGTATTTGCAAACATCGAAAGGGGGTATAGAAGACAAGGATACTTAGTATGTCCCCAGATGGCAAATCACAATATGGTCCCGGGATTAAAGGGTATTGTAGGCAATGCAGAAACAGTGCAAAAATCAAAAAAAGCCTGAAGTACCGAGTGCTTACTGTACTTACCAAATCAACCAATTTATAGTAGTTACACAGACTTCCCGCCGGTTTAAGACGCTTGTTACCGTAGTATTTCTTTAGAAATTAACCCAAATTTTGAATTTTTCTGTGAAATTCTCTTAAAATCCTTGACATGCCTCTCTTGGAATTATTATTACGTCAAATCCATAAAAACTATGCGCATCATTGTTGTGCCATTATAGAAGAGGAATTATCTTAAATAGTTAACAATATTTATTTTTTTGTTCAATTCTGGAATTGATAAAGTTATACAGGGTCGAAGTCTGAAAATGTGTACCGCCTACACCTATGGAATGAAAACGATCAAATAGGTATTTAAACACTATCACCAGATTTGAAAAGGGTGCCATTCAGTTGAATACAAATGGCTCTAAAGCAGGGACTGAGATAGGAGTACCAAGCACTCTAAAAGCTTACGAAAACCTCCAAGTATCTTTCAAGCGAAAAATCACGCCATAGGAAAGAGTGCCCTGATCAATATTGATAAAGGATATAAAAGGTAAAATATAATCATCATGTCGGATAGCCAAGCAGCCATTAAAAGTAAGATTTGTTGTAGCCAGTTCTCAAATGGTAAAGTAAGTAAAGTAGGCAAGAATAGCATAATCACCTTACTGTGGGTTCCAGGATTCACTAGAATAGAAACAAATGAAATAACAGAAAAGCTAACAAAGAAAGGGACTGAAACACCCTTTTGGGGATCAGGACCCTTTTGCGGTATCAGCACCAATGTAATATTGATAGCCAACACCGAAGAAAAGAGATGATCTGACCATTGGAAATATTTAGTAGGGCTAACACAATAGAAAATACTCTGGTAAACCACATTCAGGTGAGAACAAGTACATGCCTGTGCCAGAGTAAGACTACACTGAACGATTTGACAGGTATACGGTATACTGCCGCCTGAATGGGCACCTAAAAAAGCTCAAACTAATGGAGCAGCAAGAAGAACGCAAATTCTATGGATGGAATACATAGCAATACAGAATCCTAGGGCACTACATCTAGGAGACTACTAGATAGAAAAGGGAAACTTACCCAATCTTAAGCCTGCGGATATCCTAAATTCCTCCAGGAAATAGGACTAAATGAACTAATAGTCCCTAAGACTTTTATCATGAACTAAGTAGAAGGAAGAAGCCACACTTTTTTTAGGTCTCAGGGAATGTCACCCCATTATACATACAAAATAACTGAAAGTGTGACAGGAAAAATGAATAAAAGCTTGAAGTTTGTGAAACATTTTCCAATTTCAATGGAAGAGGAATCCTCAAAAAAAATTATCTTGGATTTGGAAATTTTGCATAGGGGGGTCATTTTGAAAAATGAGAGAAATTCGCAAAAAAAAATTGTTTTGCTCGGAGAGTTTGACGAAAGTTCAGCAAAGTTGGTATTTCAGGGAAAATATTCCTTCTTTCGAAAAATGAACATGTTTATCGGATAATTCGAGCCAAAATAGACACCAATGTGATAATTTTTATTCAAAATGAAAATAGTCCAAGTTTGTATATGTTATTAGCACAAAAGGGGTAGGACAGTACATTTTGTCAGGTCCGCTAGTATGATATAAATATAAAAAATTAGTGATGTGAAGTAAGATTGGTTTTTTAAATTTTTTCTTCATCAAAATGTATAATGTAACTAAAATGTTCTGAATAACTTTCGTTATATAATCATTTTTGCATATGTTCTTAAGCTAAATTTGATAACTTCTAAAATTTCTAGGTCAAACTCAATGTTGGATAGAATTTTCAGCACAATGGATGTGGAAACTTTACATGACATTAGTTTCCGTGAGTCTATTCTGTATACCCGCTATTATTATTACAACCTGTTACGCCATTATAATAGTAACAATATGGACAAAAAGTTCTGCAAATTTCCACAATTTCAAGAGCAAAGCGAATGGAGAAAGAGCAGGTAATATATTTTAATAATAACATATTGCAATCATATTACATAGTCTAAGACAGAATAAATGATAACCAGAACTCTCATTCTGTAGTGATGCCTTTGAGTGCAATACCGACTGTTTCATGACCTTGTGCTCGAAACAAATCCAGTATTTTTTTATAAGCATAAGTTAAACATTTTTTGTTTTACGAATACATTTCACAAATCATATTTGTGATGTAAAACATTTTATTAATCATTGTGAAATATCGATAATAAATTATAACAAAAAATGTTGATTTCTCCAAATTATAACTTCCTTATTTTCGCTAATTATGCTAACATCGGACATCCCACCAATTCTCATTCCAATAGAAACTTCTAGAAGTTCGTTTACAGCTATCACGACATTTGTCGATTTACGTTTGACATAAAATACCATTGAATGTTTAGATCAATTATATGAATTACTTGATATTTATTGCACAACCTTTCTACATAAGTAGACGGCTACTTAACTAACACGATTTCTTTCAGGCGTGTGGGAACTTGTATAAACAGTAATTACCTTTTTGTCCATTCAATCGTCTTCATATCGATTATGGTTTAAAATATAGTAATGTTGCCATATGATAAAATAAACGTAAATATGTAAATAGAATGTTTGAGAATGTTTAAAAAAAAATTCTAACAAGTCAAGTTTTAATTTCAATTAATATTAATTTATGACGTGGCCAAATCTAGTAACTTTTTGTTTCATACATTTTATATTCAAATAATAGAGAAGGAAATATTGACTCCGCCTATATCTTCGTTATTGTTTGGATCGCCAATGTATGTTTCGAGTGGGTTCTTAGGAAAGGATCCCAATTTCTGTTACAAAGTTCTATATCTGAATCGTTGAGAAGGATTGGTCTTAACCAGGTCAAGGTATGGATTTGAATGCGATCGGTTATATTTGTTCACTTTGTGTCAACATTTATTTGTTTCCTTGGCCTTGGTGTGAATTTTTATTCTCGAGAGTGAATCAACGTTAAAATTTATTCATACAAAATATCATAGTTATATTCCTAAAATTTCAACTTCCATTGAGTACATTCACTATTTTCGTCTTCGAGTGAGAAAAGTAATTAAGGCGATTTGTGAATTCACTAGATTGCATTTTTTGGCTCCATAGGTGGGGCCTAAAATATTTCTCCTTTTCAATAACCGAGTAATTTTGTTCGAAACTGTTTAGGGTCGTTGTGGCGTACGCTATTCACTCAGTCCCTGGGACAATATTGCACCAAGAGCAACATTACCTTCGTCTGTAGTTAAATGGAATGTTTTATTCAAATCTGGATATTGCAAGATCGGATAATTTATTAGTAAATTACACGTTTCAAAACCAGTTTTGTCGTGAACAAACATTGCACCTATTCTTAAGCAGTTTGTTGAAGGCTTAGTTATTCTAGCGAAGTTTTAGTTCAATCGCCTTTAGTTACCTAACAAGCCCAAAAATCCTTTAATTTGTTTAGTCGTGGTTGGTATTGGATATTTTTTATTGCTTTCACGCTCGGGGTTGGTCTCACGCCATCTGGTGATACTACGTGACCCAAATACAAGTCAAAAACAAATTCCTACCTTGACCCAATTAATACTAATCCTTCATAAAAACCTCTTATAGATCTTTATATTGAAAATATTCTCATTCCTGAGAACCCACTTGAAAAAGACATTGGAAATTCAAATAATAAAGAAGATAACGCATACAAGTATATCGTCAAGATTTACAAGACATTGCTCGCTCTGTATACAGTGGAGGATATTATCAGTTACGCGTTGAAAAGTAGCTGGAACCAAATGGCATACGTAAAAACCCCCAATATCCTTGTTCTATCGTGAAAGCTGTTTTTTCCATATTTTTCTCTTCCTTTTCGATTGGGTGGAAACCTCTTTTTTAACAGCGTGCAAAATATATTTAGAGTAGGAGTGACTTGTTCCACTGCAGCTTGGGACAGCGATGTGATGTTACAGATACTGCAGGAGCTGAGCTCTTGAAGTCAATGAAGGTGTGTATCAAAAATCTCGTCTCGATCTCATCAATTCCGAAGAAATTGAGTCTCGTTCAAGTATCGGTCTCGTCTCGTTACCGGTTGTCTTGTCTCGTCTCGCTCAATTCTAAATAATGATAATAAAATCCATAAATTATGTTTTTAAACTATATTCATAACGATATTATACAAAAATATTTTTACATATAGTACATAATTTCTTTAATTTTACACACTCTTTGTTTTATATCACAAATTACACGATGACCAATAATTTAAACATAGTAACGCTTGCATCACATCATCTTTCATTGATGTACGTGATTTTTTTCATAATCATACCTGCTGTAGAAAATAATCGGAATTTACGGAATTTTAGGAATATTGACAAATTATTACAAAATGTTTACATGGAATTAAAAATTACAAAAAATGCCTAAATTCGGAATTCAAAGAATATTAACAAAATTATTGAATAATCCTACACCTGGTAATTCATTCACAACAATCACTCCTGACCTATCTTCTAGGTAAATAAGTCTAATAAGGGGGAATGTCTGATATCTATTTGGTCGTTAAGAAGATTACCTGAATATTTGTTTTTATTTATCTCAAGAGCTTGTAGAAGGTTTGATTTAAAGGCTTATCATATTGATGAATCCTTAACCATTGTGCCGAATTTTACGACCCTATTGTATTAGAGGCGATACAGGACGTGTCGATTTAATTTTGGTAAAACCGACCTGTTTTATCATTTTATTCTACATAGGAAAAAAGAAAGACTCACCCTATATTTATAGTACTTTTGAATAAATAATGAGGCACTTTGCTCCTACGGAAAAAGAAATATGTATAGTATAGTTTTTATATTTGTAAATTCTATTTTTTCTTGAAAGATAATTTTAATTATCGCAAGTTCATAACGAACATAATAATTAATATTCTTTCAAAAAATGGCGTATTTGTAAAACAATCGATGTATAATATAGACAAAACACATTGGCGATTATAGTGGAAATTCTCTATATTTAATTATTTTATATAGGTGTTGAAAAAGAAAGCGTCAAATATAAAAAGAGTTTACTGTATGTCTGTAGTGAATAAGAGAATCTTCCGGGTAGAAAATTTCGAGCCAAAGAAACCCCTTCAATAGTACACAGGTTTATGACTCTCTAGCTCGTAGATACAAAACCGAAAGTAAGTTAACCCGTCGATCTTTTAAAAGGAATCATTCGATATTAAATCTAAAATATAATAATCTGCAAGGATAAATATTTATGATAAGTATCTATAAAAAGAGTTAACAAATTGAAGTGAAAATATGGAAAAACCATACTCTGTTAAAGATGCAATGATGTTTTGTATTGATAAGCTACGATATATTAATATGTATACTCTAAAAATTAGAGTTTTAACTTTGAGTTTTTTTTAATTTACAATGAAATGTCGCTAATGTATGGAGTAAATTCAATATTTCCAAAATAATCGACCTTTTAGAAAAATCCAAAAACAGGTCAATTTTAATTTTTAAATCGTCATCACATGATGTAGATGAAACGAACATTGCGTTACCAGTATTAACGTGGTGACGTAATCGGCAATTTTTTTAAATGCAACCATGTGTCTCAAGACCCCTCATTGTAAAGGTCTTCTTATCGTCTTTACAACGATATAATTATTTGAATATTTATTTTTACAGGGTCGACCAAAACTGTTTATTTGGTAAAATTTTAATCATAAATTCTGATCCAATGAACTAAGCTATTGTAAGGACCGCCACTGGAAATAAATCATCGTAGTGTACCCAAAAAATATTTCTGTTTTTGGATATGTTACTGATAATAGTACTAAATTCTAATTTAACACTAATTGATGTGTATCAGTCAACTGTTCAATAGTTAAAATCTTCAAATTAGCATAATTTAGTAATGAAACTTACAGAAACTGAACGAATCGAAATTTTAATGATGATAGAGTTAGAGATAGAGTAAGGACACAGAAAAAAGCTGGCAATTTATTTAATGCTACATACCCCAACCGTGAACCCATTTCTCAATCAACAATTAGTAAAATCGAGAAAAGGTTTCGAGAAACGGGCCATGTTAAAGATCTCGGATCAACTTTCGTTTAGCTGAAATCAGTTATGTAAGAAATATTCGTTTATTTACTATTTGGAACCTTTTCTAAACAGAAACAGTCGAATTTTTTTTTGCGGAAATGCATAATTTTCATTTTTTCGACTTTAGAATAGCTGAAACCAGTTACAAGAAAATACGTTTCTGTTTTACATTTTAGACAATTTTCTAAACATAGACACGCAAAAAACTTCTTGCGGAAATATATCATTTTCATTTATTGATTAAATATTGTAGAATTTAGAATGATTCGAAGGATTTACTTTCGTTTAGCTGAAATCAGTTATGTAAGAAATACTCGTTTATTTACTATTTGGAACCTTTTCCAAACAGAAAGACTCGAATTTTTTTTTTGCGGAAATGCATAATTTTCATTTTTTCGACTTCAGAATAGCTGAAACCAGTTACAAGAAAATACGTTTCCTTTTTACATTTTAGACAATTTTCTAAACATAAACACGCAAAAAACTTCTTGCGGAAATATACCATTTTCCTTTATTGATAAAAACAGGCGTGTACAAAACCGTTTGTCTCTCGAGATTTTTGAAGAGATATAGCTGATGAGAATATATATTATTCATTGATCTGTGTTAAAGGTCGGGAAGAGAATTAAACTCAATTTTTACATAAAACACAAAAAAAAAAAAAAAAAAAAAAAAAAAAAAAAAAAAAAAAAAAAAAATTTACATTGTTTATATTATTTATTATAGTTTATTTATTAGTTTCAGATATTCTAAAGTCGGGAAAAATATGCATTTCCGCAGAAAGTTTTTTGTGATTTTATATTTGGGGAGGCATCTATATACTGAAAAAACAAATTTTTTTTTGATACTGGTTTCAGCTAAAAAAAGTTCACCCAAGATCTCCTCAAAAGTGATAGAAAGTAAATTTCCGAAGACAAAAAAGTTGACGTTCTGCTTGAGTTCCAAGGAAATACCCACACCAGCTCGAGACCAATTGCGCTGGATAATAATTTACACCATTCTACTGTTGCTAGAGTGCTGAAAAAGGAGAAGTGGCATGCGTATAACGTACATTTGGTCTAAGAACTGTTAGAAGATGACTTTGATAGGAGAATCGAATTCTGTGAAACAATTATGGAACGATGTAACAGAGATCGTAATTTCATACAAAATATACTTTTTTCAGATGAAGCACCTTTTATGCTCAACGGCCATGTAGACCGCTAGACGTATCGATACTGGGCAAGTGAAAATCCCCATTGGATGCAGGAGTATAGGACACAATATCCTGAGAAGGTGAATGTTTGGGCCGGCATTATAAACAATCAAATAATAGGAACATATTTTTTTGAAGGAAGCTTGACCGGTCCTCGATATCTTCAATTTCTTCAGGATTATCTATTACCACAATTAAATCAACTATTTCCAAGTAGATGTGATTTGTGGTTTTAGCAGGATGGGGAACCCCCACATTACGCCTTTGATGTACGAACCCTACTTAAATGCTTAAATGCTTTAACGAGACCAAAAACGAGACTCTCGGTTTGCGCTGTATGTGGTCTCGGTATCGCCCATAATATTTTCAAAAATGTCTCGTCTCGTCTCGCTTTCTCGAGACAAGAAAAATCTCGCTCTAGTGTGAAGCCCTACAAATGATGTATCAGAGGGGACTACCGAGTTGTACCACGACTACCTGAGTTAATCCATTTCCGCCTTTATTGGGGATTATATTGACCATCGAGGTGGATCATTGATTAATTTATCGAGAAGGGCAAGGAAAGTCATTGATGAAGCCATTTTTTTAACACTGTATAGCTTCTTCAATGATTTTCCTTGCCCTTCTCGATAAAAAGTACAACTATAAAATAGTTGAGGTCACTAGCCACTAGACCTTATTTTAAAACCGCTGGCCCAGGAAATTCGGTGGTACAACTCGACGGTAGGATTATACCTGCCTGATATCTTGTGGTACAACTCGGCGATCCCGGTATCAGAAACTATTCGTTCCACAAACGACCTTGAAATTTCAGATTTTGAGCGTAGCTGTCAAGACCAACAACAAGTACAGATGCTACAATAAAATGCGGTTGCCCCCGTCAGTGGGTAATTTATGATCGAATTTATGAGTACCGTTCTAAACCATTCGACCAGAAACATCTTTGAATTTTAACTGTTTTACATAGAGTAGATAGATAGAATATTTGTTTTCATGGTAATACCATTTTTCACTGGAAAAGCGATTGTTTATTGATTCAAAGTGAAGTTTTCTGTAATTTTATAAAAAAAATTGAAAAATCTAGCATAGCGTAGTGCAGGCTTAAGATTAAAAAAAATACATTTTTCATAGGTAATTTTTTTAATTTTTAACATGTATATTTTTTACAGACGTAATGAAGCCAGATAACACATTTATTTGTATTAAATATTACTATTAGACGTTAATACCAATATATTTAAAATTCACATTGCTATTATATTTTCGACCACGATTAAAAACTTACTGTTTATTAGTATTTATTTATTACATATGAATTACTTAGAACTAAAGTTTAGACAAACTACAATTAGAACAGTGTTTTTTTATGACATAACATATCGGAATAGTAATTATATTTGGTATTGAATGCAGAAACCAGTTATAACGATAACTAATGACACAAATATTGAAAACCGGTCTACTAACGATTTTATGTAGAAAACGGATGATGCCATCATATAAAAGACATTACGTAGTATAATTTTGATATGTTTTGGACACGCAAATGTTTTCCAGTAATTTTTTATAAACATTTAAAACGAAAAAAACCTCCCTTTTTTAGTTTTTCTCATATAACGTAAAAAGTACCTACTAGAGCAATCTCAATTATATGTACTTATAGATAAATCGTAGGTAATTAAAATACGGTGTGTCCGAACTGCGTACCGTTTAATCCCACTGACCGAATTGCATACCAAATTTTAATCTACCTACCTTAGGATTATCGGAGCGTCCGAACTGCGTACCATTTAATCACTTATCCCAGCGTGGTATCTTAGCGGGGGGTATAACCGCCACAAACAGCACAGGGAAGGTAATAGTTCATTTAAAGAGCGTTTTGAAAATGTGAGCATTTATTATAAAAAATCACGAATTTCACAAAAATCATAATTAAGTATAAAAAATTTTTATAATACATACTACATACTACCAAATTCATAGCTAACGCATTTTACAAAACTATATCTAGATATTTTATTATTTTTGTACTGCACAAATTATGAATTAATAATTCTTGTTTATTTAAAACATCCTTAGGAATTAGGTTAGGTTAGGTTTTCCTCGAGAAAACTGAATTTAGCGTATACACCTTCACATTGCACTTTTTGTTTGTACACAACCACAATGTTTCACCAAACTTTTTTAGTTGGCGATGCTTTCGAAACTTAAAATGTTCGTAGATTATTAATGGATTTCCTCGCTTACTTAACATTTGTTTGAACTCCATTTTAATTTTCAAGCTTCAAGAAGCTTCTGGAGAGACTGACATTTCATTCGAATTAACGTCTTAAACATTCTTTTTGCGATAATTGGGTGGATGAAAATCAAAGCTAAGCTAATTGTGTAATTCCAAGTGTCGCATGCCGCTAGTCCTTTGCAAGCGACCTCCCGCAATTTACCTACCTGCCAAGTTTGAACCCCCTTGATATCTTCCGGTACGCAATTCGGTCACCTAGATAATCTTCAGTAATTACCGTTATACCTGGCAAAATTTGGTACGCAGTTCGGATATCACCTTAAAATACTATCAAAATGAGGGGACAAGCGAGTTAATCGGATAATTAGGATCCGAGAAAATTCGGAAAAACCAGAAAATTAGTCTTCGCACTTTATATGTGCAAAGAGCCGACAACGGTTACTTTTATCGTAATTACAATTGTAAATTTTTATGCGATAATTTGCAACGTGTCTGAATGCGTTGTAGATTGTCCGATTTTAAATCCTAAAACGGTTTCGAAAAGTGTAGATGTAGAGCAATAAAACGTATATTTTCGATTTGTAATAAAATTATGCAAAATTGGTCAAAAACTCCCAAGAACACCGCCGAAAATTACTGGTTATATCTATATAGTATGCCTCTTTTTGGTCCCTGCTGCCCTTCTACGCCTTCTACGTGCCCTTCCTGAGCGTATCTGATCTACTTCGCAGCATTTGATCACAAATCGAAAATATACGTTTTGTTGCTCCATGTCTGTTTTTTCCAAATCCTTGACCAAAATTCGAATGGGACAACAAACCACGTAGATTTGAAACAAAAATGAATTAATACAGTTTCCTGTAAAATTGTCGTATTTAGTAAAGCGTTTTAACAATAGATGTCGAAGAATAAAAATATATTATTCTACGCTTCACAACTAGTTTTGAAAAATATTTTTCAAAAACAGTGACCGTTTGGTTTGTGACTTAGAGGTGAGATGTCGCTATTTTCGCAACAAAAATATTTCCGTAACTGGACAATATGTACCGTTGTTGATTATAGTCACATTTCAGTCCGAGATTAACTCTCGGACGATAACATATACCCTGTACTGATGAGGCGCAATACGCCGAAACCGGTCTACAAGTTGTGTTATCCCTTCTAGTTGCAAACCAGAATGGTTGGTTTAAATCTTGTAGATTTACCAACCCCGTTTGACTTAGAAGTGTAATTCAATATCTGTCGGGGTATGTAGCCCGGGAAGTAGTTGTTTCTTCTTCGTTGAACGGTCACTGTTTTTGAAAAATATTTTTCAAAACTAGTTGTGAAGCGTAGAATAATATATTTTTATTCTTCGACATCGATTCAAAAATATTTACCTATTGCTTGGCCTATTATGATAGAGTAGTGTCTAAAAACTGTATGAGACAATTATTTATGATCGAATTGATTAAAATAGACGCATTCTACAATATTGACTGCTCGTTTTCAATTTATAACAAATTTTATTAAAAAAATAGTTCATCGTCTCAAATAGGTAGTCTTTATGCATGATACAATATTTTGATATCAATCGCTTACCTTCAAAATAAATAAGTGATTATTTATATAATAACGAAACAAAACTTCAACAAACCGCACAACTAAACAGCTCAAGTACCAATGAAAAAATGATTCACTAAAATAAACCGAAGGGATTTACTTCATAAAATTTCCTAGACAACGTGATATTTTGGAAAATCCGGTGAGAAACCATTTTCGATTTTCCCGAATTTTGCGGTCACTTCTATCTTGTCCCCTACTGTCTTCACAAATTGTCTCAGCATATTATTATTGTCAAATTTCCTATATTTATTTTACCTGTTGGCTTATGATTTACCCCTTGCTTCCCAAAAAGAGAAAACCAACATTATTTCTGACAGTGAGGTCTAAATTATTTTCAATATTATGGCTATCCGCACATAATAAGTGACCTTAGTTTGACACCGTTGGCAATTTTACTTCAAACAATTTTCTTACCCGTAGATATGTCACCTATTTGTAAATGTAATGTGTTTCAGAGACACTAAAAGAATTACTTTTTTGTAAGTACATTCTTGATTTTTAGTACATACTGTTGCATTTCATAAAATAAAATGATAAAAATGATATGACGCACCCTGTATTGAGTCAGTAATATGTGCGTCAACAGGGTTTCTTAACGATCGCTCCACCTCCTACTTTCGAAATTGTCCAGACACCACTTATGATATTTTGGACATGAAAATATACTTTATGCAATATATTATGTGTGGGAAAGAATGGTCAGAAATTGAGAACAAGTGTTTAGCAGATGTTTTTGTATCTGTGTTTAGTTTTAAATTGTAAGAAAGAAGAGAGTTACAAAAATGTAGTCATAGGGATCGGATGTCTACGCTCCGGTACCTATAGGGTGTAAGTTAAAATAGGGTTCATTAAATTTAAGATTTACCTTTATTTAGTGAAGTAAGTGTTATTGTTAAAATTGAAGTTATGCAATAAAGATATAAAAAAGCATAATTTCTGGTCCTTCGTTTTTTATGGTATCCCACCATTTTTTGGTCCAAACGAGCCGGATAGTTGGATGATTGGATATGTGGGAACTAGCTACCTATGGATAAGTCATAAATGATTATGGAAAATATGGAGAAAATGGAGCACTAACTAGGAGCTAACAAGGTAGTTTCATCGGAGACATAAGGTCAGATCTTTTTATATTATATTGTATTTGCGTAAAAGGGATAATATGTCAAGTAAAAAGGCATTGCAGAGTAAGAGACTTTCCTGTGACTTCAGCATAAAGTCGGGTTCAAACTTTAATTAGCGAATATTTGGTGAAAGTGCGATTGGGTTTCGGGAAATTTGAAGTGCTAAATAAATTAAATTTTTAAGTTGAATTTGGATACTATTCAAAACTAAAACAATAATTTAAACTCTCGTTATTGAACTTTTATGTGTAAAAATTGGGGTTCAATGCAGTGTTAGATTTTAAACTGTTTTATGTTCTAAGAATTTTACGTAACATTGGTAAAATTAAGAGATTTTGGGTATTTTAAAGTGCTATTGTTAGTTATGTAGTATCTATGTGATTTATAGTTTGCATTTTATTTGAGTCATTGGGTCGGTTATTTATGGGTTTAAGGAATTTATGGGCTATTATTATGGTTAAAAGTCAATTAGTACGTTTTATATTTAGGATGTTTTATTTTGCTTTTTAAGGATTTGGTCTTATGAAAGGTCGTTAACCTTTTAGGATAAGGGTCTTGTAATGGGATTTTTATAGGAATGCATAAAATTATGATTTTGGTTTGGGTTTAACTTAAATGATAAAAAATTATTAGTAGAGTATTTAGTTTAGTAGTTATTTGTTAAATTTGGATCTATAGTGTAAGATATAATCATGGAAGGGTATAAAAAACAAAGAGCGGTAATAAAAGGTGCAATCACGAAATTAGAAACGTTTGTATTGTCAAATATTAATGACCTAAATGTAGATGTAAGTGAATATGTTACTAGGGAAATCTTTTTACAGAAAAAATATGAAGATTACTGTAATGTTCAAACTAAAATAGAAGAACTTGGCGAGGACGAAAGTGAGGACAGGGATGAGGTCGAGTTAAAGTACCTCGCTGTTTGGTCTAAAATAAAAAAACAAATTAAGCAACTTAGTAATTTAGCAAATAGTTCGCAACAATCAGCAGGACAAAATAATACGGGTTCAATACAGGGAGCGGCTAGGTTACCCAATCTCAATACTCCAACGTTTTCAGGAAAAATTGAAGATTGGCGCACATTCATAGATCTTTTTTCTGCAATAATTAATAACAATCCAACATTAGATAATGTTCAGAAATTTTTATATTTAAAGGGGGCTTTAAGGGGTGAAGCGTTAAATCTTATAAATGATTTACCGTTAACTAACGAAAATTATGCTAATGCTTTGGAGTTATTAAATAAACGGTACGATAATAAGTTAATAGTAATAAATGCGCACTTAAAAGGTATGTTGGATATTCCTTCAATTAATAAAGGAACGGGAAGACAAATTAGATCATTTTTAACCCATATAAGGCAGCATTTAAATTCTTTGAAAGCGCCTAAATTGCCGGTAAAAGAATGGGATTTGATTTTAATTTATCTTTTCACGCAAAAATTAGATTATCAAACGCACAAGGCTTACGAGCTAGAAAAGGTAGTAGGATCGTCAGGGCTTGAGTTGCCAACCTTTAATGAGTTTTTAGATTTTCTAGAAAAGCGTTGCGGAGCGCTTGAAAATGTAGAGTTAGAATCGTATAAGGGTCTTCATTCGGGATCAAGGGATAAACAGGTAAAATCTTCTTTGTTAGTTAACAATAACCCAATGGTTATTGAGGCAAAGCCAAAATGTGACTACTGTAATCGCGAGGGTCATGCTTTAGTTAAATGTTATAAATTTGGAAATTTAGGAATAGGTGAGAAACGACAGTTTGTAAAAGGTAATAAATTTTGTTTTAATTGTTTAGGAAAATCGCATTATGCAAATCAATGTAAGTTAAGGGGATGTGGCACTTGCGGAAAACGGCATCATGGTTTATTGCATGATGAAGGGGTTAACTATAACCAAAACTTTAGGGTTAATTATATCCAAAGGTCGGGAGGTGGCCAAGGTCCAGTGGGTGGCCATGGTGGTCACCAAAATATAGCTAATAATAATAGTCAGGGTGGGCCTCAACGAGGTGGGGCTCAATCGAATTCATTATTGGGAGTGCCGGAGGCACGCGTGGATTTAGTTTCTAACAATGTTTCAAGTCAGCATCAGGTGCGAGAACAACAAAATGTTGTTGCATTGTCGCAGGTACCTAGGTCTCAGGTTTTGTTGGCAACTGCGCAGGTAAATATGGTTACCTGTGAGGGTTATATGGTTCAGGCAAGGGCTTCGTTAGATTCGGGCTCTCAGTCTAATTTCATATCTTTAAATTTTTTGAAAAAACTTCGGGGTACTAGGATTAATAGTACAAACTTGGCGATTGGTGGTATAGGTAAAAATATTAGTATGGTTGACAAGTTTGTCGATTTGTTTTTGGAGTCAAGGGTTGACAACAAATTTAGGGTTTCGGTAAATTGCGGTGTTTTAGATGAACTCACGTGTAAGTTACCACAGGTGTTGGTTGATACCAGCAAAATTAATATACCACATGAAGTAACACTGGCGGATCCAGCATTTTTTCAGCCCTCGGAGATTGATTTGTTGTTATCGGCTGATTTATATTTTCAGGCAATTCTTCCGGAAATCATTCGCTTGGGCCCAGGGTTGCCTATCCTTCAAAATACACGTCTAGGATGGATTGTGGCTGGAGCGGCTCCAATAGCTTACAATATTGGAAAACGGGGAAATTTTGGCAATGTGGAAAATTTAAGGATTAACAATCATTTAAGTGTTAATTTTTTTTGTCAGTCGGAGGTAACAGATGTAAATGATGTTATTCCAAGGTTCTGGCAACTGGAGGAAGTGACAAATCAAAGGTTTTTGTCACCTGAGGATAAAATGTGTGAAAAATTTTTTCGGGAAACGCACAAGCGACTTGGGGATGGTAGATTTCAAGTTGATTTACCATTTAAAAATAAGGATGATCATTTAAAACTAGGAAATTCGTTTAACTCGGCATTTAAAAGGTTAAGGTCTATGGAAAATAGGTTTTTGATGTATAAAGAATTTATTGATGAATATGTTGAATTAGGGCACGGAAAATATGTTGAGGATGAGAATGATATTGGGAATAGGGTGTTTTTACCGCACCATTGTGTGCTTAAGGAAGATGCAGTGACCACTAAATTACGAGTGGTGTTCGATGCAAGTAATAAAACGTCAACAGGCCTTTCCCTAAACGATATTATGCTTTCGGGGTTTCCAGTACAGCCGGAATTATTTGATATTATTTTGAGGTTTCGGACATATATTTATGTTCTTGTTACGGACATAAAAAAGATGTATCGAATGGTGCAAATTAATCCGTCTCAGCAGTTCTTGCAAAATATATTGTGGCGGGAAAATCCTAAAAAGCCTGTTAAAATAATAGAATTAAACACGGTGACTTATGGGACAAATTCAGCACCGTATTTGGCCACTCGGTGTCTAAATCAGTTAGCTTCTGAAGAAGAATTAAATTATCCAAAGGCTTGCAAGGCGATTGTGAAGCAGTGTTTTGTGGATGATATTCTTTGCGGTTCTAATTCAAGGAATGATGCTATTGAGCTTAGGGATCAATTGATAAATTTATTAAAGTCAGGTGGTTTTGAGTTACACAAATGGTGCTCCAATGATATTTCGCTTGTAAAGTCGGTTGAGACTAGTATTAATGTAGAGGAGGTTGATATATGTGCAGATTCTATTAAAAGTAAGGTTCTTGGTTTAGTTTGGCTGCCGGTTGAGGATATTCTTAAGGTGTCGTTTCCGACCGTGGAAAATAAAAATAATAAGGTAGAAAAAATCACAAAAAGGTTAGTGTTGTCAAGAATAGCTCAAATATTTGACCCTATGGGATATGTTGGACCTGTGGTTGTGGTTGCAAAAATAATTATGCAAAAAATAAGGTAAAATAGGTTGGGATGATGAATTGTCGTCAGATGTTTTTGACAAATGGATCGATTTTTCTCAAATTCTTTGTAAATTAGGTCAACTTAAAATTCCAAGGTGTATATTTGTCTCAAGTGATATTGTTTCGTTACAGGTTCATGGGTTTTCGGATACTTCATTGGCGGCGTATGGATGTTGTATTTACATTAGGGCAGTATATTCTGAAAATTCGGTCTCGTGTAATCTTATATGTTCAAAATCTCGTATAGCTCCGTTAAAAACAATTAGTTTGCCTAAACTCGAGTTATGTGGAGTTTTGTTGTTATCTCGGTTAGTTCATAAGGTTCTTTCTGCTATAGATTTAAAAATTAATGTGGTGTTTTTATACACAGATTCAAGTATTGTGTTGTGTTGGCTCAAATCTACTCCAAACCGCTGGACAACATTTGTGGCTAATAGGGTTTCTGAGGTGCAAGAGTTGACTTCGGGTTATAAATGGTATCATATAGCGTCGCAGGAAAATCCTGCGGATTTGATATCTCGTGGTATGTCAACTTCAAACATATTATCAGAAAAATTTTGGTGGCACGGGCCAAAAAATTTAATGGATTTTAATTTACGTCTTGGAGATTCGAAAAATGATTTTCTCGAAGTGATACCGGAACAGAGGAAGGTAGTTTTAAGTCAAACTGTTGTTGAACCTATTATTGACTGGAACAGATTTTCTAACTTTACCAGGTTACAACGCACTGTTGCGTATTGTTTGAGAATTTTACGTAAAAATAGGACGACTGGTGGTTTAACTATTGACGAACTTAAACATGCTACTCAAACAATAATTAGGTTGATTCAAAAGGAACATTTTCTAAAGGAAATTAGGTACCTAGGGGTGGAAAACTTAAACAGTCGAGGAAATCAATCAGTTTTTAAATCCAGTTGTATTAAGGAGTTAAATCCATTTTTGGATAAGGATGGAATTTTAAGGGTCAACGGTCGACTATCAAGGGCAGATATTGATTACAATCAAAAATTTCCAATAATACTGCCGGCTAAAAATCTTGTGACTAGGCTACTCATAAGATTAGAACATATTAAATTATTTCATGCAGGGTCTCAAGCAGTCTTGGCAAATTTTCGGTTAATGTATTGGCCTATTAATGGTCTTAGTGAAGTCAAATCAGTATTAAAAAACTGTGTTACGTGTTTTAAATTAAAGGCAAAAACTTCTTCTCAACTTATGGGAGCGCTCCCGCTTGATAGAGTTTCCATGGAGCGTCCATTTCTTAAGGTCGGTTTAGATTTTGGTGGGCCTATTAATATTAAACAGTCTAGACTTCGCGGATCAATTACATCTAAAGCTTACGTAGCGTTGTTTGTGTGCATGGGTTCCAAGGCGGTTCACATCGAACTAGTAAGCAGTTTGAGTTCGGATGCGTTTTTGCATACACTAAAAAGGTTTATTGCGCGACGCGGTCTTCCTAGTGCTATCTATAGTGATAACGCAACTAATTTTAAGGGTACTAATAATCTACTTAGGGATGTATATACGTTTTTTAGAAATAAGAAAAACTTTGATAAAATAGACGAATTTTTGATAAGTAGGGAAATAAAGCGGAAATTTATCCCTCCTGCAAGCCCTCACTGGGGAGGATTGTGGGAGGCGGGAATAAAATCAACAAAGGTTCATTTGCGTAAAGTTGTTGGTGAATTAATTTTAACGTTTGAGGAAATGACAACTGTGCTAGCTCAGATTGAGGCTATACTTAATTCTAGGCCACTTTGTCCTCTTTCTTCAGATCCGGCTGATTTAAGTTGCCTAACACCCGCTCACTTTTTAATTGGGGAACCTTTAACATCGGTACCTGAGAAGGATATATCGAACATACCTAATAATAGGTTAAAATTTTGGCAGCTTTGCACTAAAATGAAACAACATTTTTGGAAAAGATGGTCGGTAGAATATCTTTCAAGGTTACAAAATAGACCTAAGTGGTTTAAAGAATATAAAAATTTGGAAAAAGATATGATTGTGCTAGTTAAGGAAGATAATGTGCCTACATTTAAGTGGCCATTAGCTCGTATCATTGAGGTTTTTCCGGGATCTGATAATAAGGTTCGAATGGCAAAAATAAAAACTAGTGACGGAGTTTACACTCGTACGATTACGAAGTTGTGTCCGTTGCCGTTCGAGGTATAATTGAAGCGAATGCTTCAAGGGGGGGAGTATGTTGCATTTCATAAAATAAAATGATAAAAATGATATGACGCACCCTGTATTGAGTCAGTAATATGTGCGTCAACAGGGTTTCTTAACGATCGCTCCACCTCCTACTTTCGAAATTGTCCAGACACCACTTATGATATTTTGGACATGAAAATATACTTTATGCAATATATTATGTGTGGGAAAGAATGGTCAGATATTGAGAACAAGTGTTTAGCAGATGTTTTTGTATCTGTGTTTAGTTTTAAATTGTAAGAAAGAAGAGAGTTACAAAAATGTAGTCATAGGGATCGGATGTCTACGCTCCGGTACCTATAGGGTGTAAGTTAAAATAGGGTTCATTAAATTTAAGATTTACCTTTATTTAGTGAAGTAAGTGTTATTGTTAAAATTGAAGTTATGCAATAAAGATATAAAAAAGCATAATTTCTGGTCCTTCGTTTTTTATGGTATCCCACCATTTTTTGGTCCAAACGAGCCGGATAGTTGGATGATTGGATATGTGGGAACTAGCTACCTATGGATAAGTCATAAATGATTATGGAAAATATGGAGAAAATGGAGCACTAACTAGGAGCTAACAAGGTAGTTTCATCGGAGACATAAGGTCAGATCTTTTTATATTATATTGTATTTGCGTAAAAGGGATAATATGTCAAGTAAAAAGGCATTGCAGAGTAAGAGACTTTCCTGTGACTTCAGCATAAAGTCGGGTTCAAACTTTAATTAGCGAATATTTGGTGAAAGTGCGATTGGGTTTCGGGAAATTTGAAGTGCTAAATAAATTAAATTTTTAAGTTGAATTTGGATACTATTCAAAACTAAAACAATAATTTAAACTCTCGTTATTGAACTTTTATGTGTAAAAATTGGGGTTCAATGCAGTGTTAGATTTTAAACTGTTTTATGTTCTAAGAATTTTACGTAACATTGGTAAAATTAAGAGATTTTGGGTATTTTAAAGTGCTATTGTTAGTTATGTAGTATCTATGTGATTTATAGTTTGCATTTTATTTGAGTCATTGGGTCGGTTATTTATGGGTTTAAGGAATTTATGGGCTATTATTATGGTTAAAAGTCAATTAGTACGTTTTATATTTAGGATGTTTTATTTTGCTTTTTAAGGATTTGGTCTTATGAAAGGTCGTTAACCTTTTAGGATAAGGGTCTTGTAATGGGATTTTTATAGGAATGCATAAAATTATGATTTTGGTTTGGGTTTAACTTAAATGATAAAAAATTATTAGTAGAGTATTTAGTTTAGTAGTTATTTGTTAAATTTGGATCTATAGTGTAAGATATAATCATGGAAGGGTATAAAAAACAAAGAGCGGTAATAAAAGGTGCAATCACGAAATTAGAAACGTTTGTATTGTCAAATATTAATGACCTAAATGTAGATGTAAGTGAATATGTTACTAGGGAAATCTTTTTACAGAAAAAATATGAAGATTACTGTAATGTTCAAACTAAAATAGAAGAACATGGCGAGGACGAAAGTGAGGACAGGGATGAGGTCGAGTTAAAGTACCTCGCTGTTTGGTCTAAAATAAAAAAACAAATTAAGCAACTTAGTAATTTAGCAAATAGTTCGCAACAATCAGCAGGACAAAATAATACGGGTTCAATACAGGGAGCGGCTAGGTTACCCAATCTCAATACTCCAACGTTTTCAGGAAAAATTGAAGATTGGCGCACATTCATAGATCTTTTTTCTGCAATAATTAATAACAATCCAACATTAGATAATGTTCAGAAATTTTTATATTTAAAGGGGGCTTTAAGGGGTGAAGCGTTAAATCTTATAAATGATTTACCGTTAACTAACGAAAATTATGCTAATGCTTTGGAGTTATTAAATAAACGGTACGATAATAAGTTAATAGTAATAAATGCGCACTTAAAAGGTATGTTGGATATTCCTTCAATTAATAAAGGAACGGGAAGACAAATTAGATCATTTTTAACCCATATAAGGCAGCATTTAAATTCTTTGAAAGCGCCTAAATTGCCGGTAAAAGAATGGGATTTGATTTTAATTTATCTTTTCACGCAAAAATTAGATTATCAAACGCACAAGGCTTACGAGCTAGAAAAGGTAGTAGGATCGTCAGGGCTTGAGTTGCCAACCTTTAATGAGTTTTTAGATTTTTTAGAAAAGCGTTGCGGAGCGCTTGAAAATGTAGAGTTAGAATCGTATAAGGGTCTTCATTCGGGATCAAGGGATAAACAGGTAAAATCTTCTTTGTTAGTTAACAATAACCCAATGGTTATTGAGGCAAAGCCAAAATGTGACTACTGTAATCGCGAGGGTCATGCTTTAGTTAAATGTTATAAATTTGGAAATTTAGGAATAGGTGAGAAACGACAGTTTGTAAAAGGTAATAAATTTTGTTTTAATTGTTTAGGAAAATCGCATTATGCAAATCAATGTAAGTTAAGGGGATGTGGCACTTGCGGAAAACGGCATCATGGTTTATTGCATGATGAAGGGGTTAACTATAACCAAAACTTTAGGGTTAATTATATCCAAAGGTCGGGAGGTGGCCAAGGTCCAGTGGGTGGCCATGGTGGTCACCAAAATATAGCTAATAATAATAGTCAGGGTGGGCCTCAACGAGGTGGGGCTCAATCGAATTCATTATTGGGAGTGCCGGAGGCACGCGTGGATTTAGTTTCTAACAATGTTTCAAGTCAGCATCAGGTGCGAGAACAACAAAATGTTGTTGCATTGTCGCAGGTACCTAGGTCTCAGGTTTTGTTGGCAACTGCGCAGGTAAATATGGTTACCTGTGAGGGTTATATGGTTCAGGCAAGGGCTTCGTTAGATTCGGGCTCTCAGTCTAATTTCATATCTTTAAATTTTTTGAAAAAACTTCGGGGTACTAGGATTAATAGTACAAACTTGGCGATTGGTGGTATAGGTAAAAATATTAGTATGGTTGACAAGTTTGTCGATTTGTTTTTGGAGTCAAGGGTTGACAACAAATTTAGGGTTTCGGTAAATTGCGGTGTTTTAGATGAACTCACGTGTAAGTTACCACAGGTGTTGGTTGATACCAGCAAAATTAATATACCACATGAAGTAACACTGGCGGATCCAGCATTTTTTCAGCCCTCGGAGATTGATTTGTTGTTATCGGCTGATTTATATTTTCAGGCAATTCTTCCGGAAATCATTCGCTTGGGCCCAGGGTTGCCTATCCTTCAAAATACACGTCTAGGATGGATTGTGGCTGGAGCGGCTCCAATAGCTTACAATATTGGAAAACGGGGAAATTTTGGCAATGTGGAAAATTTAAGGATTAACAATCATTTAAGTGTTAATTTTTTTTGTCAGTCGGAGGTAACAGATGTAAATGATGTTATTCCAAGGTTCTGGCAACTGGAGGAAGTGACAAATCAAAGGTTTTTGTCACCTGAGGATAAAATGTGTGAAAAATTTTTTCGGGAAACGCACAAGCGACTTGGGGATGGTAGATTTCAAGTTGATTTACCATTTAAAAATAAGGATGATCATTTAAAACTAGGAAATTCGTTTAACTCGGCATTTAAAAGGTTAAGGTCTATGGAAAATAGGTTTTTGATGTATAAAGAATTTATTGATGAATATGTTGAATTAGGGCACGGAAAATATGTTGAGGATGAGAATGATATTGGGAATAGGGTGTTTTTACCGCACCATTGTGTGCTTAAGGAAGATGCAGTGACCACTAAATTACGAGTGGTGTTCGATGCAAGTAATAAAACGTCAACAGGCCTTTCCCTAAACGATATTATGCTTTCGGGGTTTCCAGTACAGCCGGAATTATTTGATATTATTTTGAGGTTTCGGACATATATTTATGTTCTTGTTACGGACATAAAAAAGATGTATCGAATGGTGCAAATTAATCCGTCTCAGCAGTTCTTGCAAAATATATTGTGGCGGGAAAATCCTAAAAAGCGAAAGAAATATCTGTCCCTATATAATCATGTGTATACATCCGAACTGTTTAAAAAATTAGGTGTATGCACCTATAATATCAAAAAGTTTAAAAATAAAAATTATTCACAACACAGGAATGCTCTGTAAGTTTTCTTTTGAAGCAGGTAACTAGACAAATGGACAATAAAATAGACCCTTCTTTATCACTATGTAGTCATGGTCATAAATCTGAGCTTGCAGTAACTTATTTTAAAAGGTTGTAAATTATAAACTGCAGAAACATTTTTAATTCAGAATTAATGCGATCACATACCTCGGTCATTTTAATTCGAATCGAGTTCTGATTTCGCCCATTATTGTT
This sequence comes from Lochmaea crataegi, assembly GCA_947563755.1. Taxonomy (NCBI): domain Eukaryota; kingdom Metazoa; phylum Arthropoda; class Insecta; order Coleoptera; family Chrysomelidae; genus Lochmaea; species Lochmaea crataegi. The sequence continues at coordinate 72,995,274 of OX387422.1, read as the reverse complement.
TATTTTACTTTACCTTTCAATCGTTCGTTACAAAAGTACCCTAATAACACAAAGTTATCCAGTGGATGTACATTGGAAAGGTGCATGTGGACTAGCATAAAATTAAAATATTATAATCCACTTGGATATCAATTTGATATAAAACTACTTAGAACCAAAAGCATAAAATAATTCGAGAATCCACTAATAATTTATATCAGTTAATTATTAATATATATTAAACGCTGTAAATAAAATTCGAAATCAAATTACAGTTCACAAATCTTTATTTCCGTATAATAGAAACAAATAAAAAAAACAATTTCAATTCAACAACAAAAGAAAAAAATAGCCGGTCGGAAAATTTTTCAAAGAATACATCCAACAATTTAATATCAAGCGGCGGTACGGAAAGTTTCGAATACACAGTTTATTTGTAAAAATAATTTACCTTATAAAATACAGCTTCCACACATAATCGTAATGCACTAAATTTTCACAACACTTTTCGGTTTATCGGTTATCGGAAGTAAGTTGAGAGAAGAGTCACGAAATAATAATTTTTCTGAATAATTGAGAGCCGGAATGAATCAGCGCTCTTCTATCAATTGTTCGCTAATTTATATCCAAAATTCTAGTTACATTTTTCGGCCGTAGCCGTGAGGAGGGAATTAAACGTGAAATTTATCTACTTACAACAAAAAGTTGTACCTATACCGAACGGCTTCGGTTTTAATTAAAATGGTGTATATACCGGGCGTCCCTTCAGTTGAAAAATTTAAATATCGGAAATGAATAAATTGTGTATGGTAGAATTTGGATTTGCGTAACTCGGACTTATAATAAAATATACAACGGTAATAACGAAAAAAAAAACAATGCGGTAGTAGAAAGGGTTGTAAAGTAACGAGTTATATACACCCTAGTGGTAAAATAAAATATATTACGGAAAAAAATAAAAATTAAACTTGCAAAAAAAATAACTCGTTACACACCCCCTTTACTTCGGTAAAAAAAAATGAATGAGCGAAAGTGCAACTTTCGGACATTACATTTTTTTTTAAACACCACCTTATACCTAACTATAAAAAAAGGTGAGAAAACAAAACTGTGATCCGGGGTGTCCCGGGACATCCGTCCCACTTGTCCACATCGGGAGCAAAACAAAATAAACGGCCTGTTGCAGTTCTCTCGGCGGTATCCGGAGATTCCACATCTCCAACAGAGATCATCCGTCAGGGTGATGAACTTGCCGGTTACCATTCGTTCTCGTGGTAGATGGGTCTCTATTGAAACTTAAAAAGGCCATTTATGGCTTAAAGCAGTCTGCCCGATCATGGTATGAAAAAATAGATAGTTTTTTTAATCATTTAGGATATAAAAAATCTACTCTAGAGCCGTGTTTATATACCAAGATGAAACATAATTTAAAAACCATTATTTCTATCTATGTTGATGATTTTTTTATCTTTACTATTGATATCTTAGAGTTAGAAGATTTAAAACTGCAGCTGAATAAAAATTTTAAGATTAAGGATTTAGGGGAGGTAAGAAATTGTTTAGGTATGAGAGTTGTGACGTTCCTCTTCTTTCCTTTCGCTCCAGCCTTGGTTTTTACCAACTGAGCACGTCACTTTGGACACCCTCGATGCAACATTTCCATTTAATGCTCGGGCGCCAGATTTTTAGCGTGGTTAACTCCACGGCCCTTTGACTTCAAGCGTCAAGAGTTCCAGGTAACCTCAGATGGAGGTACGGTCAGTTTCAGGGGTCTAGTTATATCTGATTCGGCAGACTTATTTCCAGAAAAAGGTCCGCGCTGTTCCTAAAATAAAAGTTAGTCTCCGGGCCCACACTACAGCAAAGCTAAATTCGTGCTACAAAACAACTATTCTACCATAGGAGTTTTCTAATCTGTAGTAGGTCAGTAAAACACAAAGGTTCGGTTAAATTACAATCTATTACCTTCACAAATCCAAATCATTACAGAAAAAAAAAACAACAAAAAAAACTATCCTGCGTAGTAGGCAACAATACCCTGGTATTTACAAAAAACAACCAGCAATATAAGCAAACTATTAACTAATTATACCAGCACCATACGTTTATTAGAGACGAAGCGGGCAGGACATAACCGAGAGAGGTTTATAAACATAAGCAATGTTTTTATATGAAACAGAAAAGCGGTAAAAGCAAGCTGAGCTTTTTTAAAAAAAAAGTATTTTCAATAAGCAGGTTAGTAATTGAAAGCAAGAAAACGGATTCCAGGTTGATGCTAGCAAAGTATACAACCACTTGCGATGCACCCGGTATGTAAACTGAACGTGAAAATTTGATTAAAATGTCTCACGGGATCGGAAAAGGAAGTAGGGAAGGGTTCAATCCGTGAATGAAAATATCAATGAGCCCTGGCAGGACGCCTGGAAAACCTTGATATTTTGATTCAGCGGGCTTCAAGTTCTCGAATTGAAATACCAACGAGCCCTGGCAGGACGCCTGGAAAACTTCAATATTTCAACCGAAACGGAAACGAGTACGGAAGGGTTTGATCTGTGAATAAAAATATCAATGAGACCTGGCAGGACGCCTGGAAAACCTTAATATTTTGATTCAGCGGGCTTTACGTTCTCGAATTGAAATACAAACGAGCCCTGGCAGGACGCCTGGAAAACTTCAGTATTTCAACCGAAACGGGAACGAGTACGGAAGGGTTTGATCCGTGAATAAAAATATCAATGAGCCCTGGCAGGACGCCTGGAAAACCTTAATATTTTGATTCAGCGGATTTTAAGTACTCGAATTGAAATGGAAACGAGTACGGAAGGAATATTATTAAGACTTAACTGTACGAGCTTTCGTTATATTATTGACATACAATGACACTACTAAATTAGTATAATGCTTGTTTGTAAAAATGAAATATTAATTATATTGAATGAACTTTTCGCCTAACAATCATTGAAAAGACCAGCTTTTATTTAAAATTATTATTTCCATAAAATCTTACCTTCGCAGCAAATACTTCAACTTAAAAATCAAAATTTACTATATAAAAAAAAACCAAAACAAACGGACTACAAATCGCAAAAAAAATTCGGCGGACGGAGCGTTCAATGCTAGCGACTCATATCTTCGCCAGCCAGCACTGAACTCTTTGTCCACTCGCCGCTCCAGCCTTTCTCGATTCAGACTGCTTTCCACCTCTCTTGGTTAGTTCGACCTGCGCGCTACTTGTTTCGCGACAGTGGGGAACCATGACTATTTACAATCATATCGCGGTTGGAATTTGAAATTAAAAATCGGAATGGATATTTCCTAACAAAATATTTCTACACAGAAGTCAGGGGATATCACGGATTATATACAATATTAAATGAAAATATATTCGGAAACTTAAAAATAACTATTGTCGGAAAATTAACTTCGTTACAGAGTTACTCGAGACAGAAAAAATGGTACAATCACTCTAGATCTAAAGTCACTTAGTAATCGTTTATTAAAACGATTCAATAAGACTGACTCAAAGATTGTTAATACCCCAATGGAAATTGGTTTAAACTTATCTTGAGAGAAATATACCTGTGTGCAGGTTCCATATCAACAATTAATAGGTAGTCTCATGTATTTGTCAGTTCTGACAAGGCCAGATATTTCGTATTCTGTAAGCTATCTAAATCAATTCAACGATTGTCATACTGAAACACATTGGAAGCATGCAAAATGTATATTAAGATACTTGCTGGGAACGAAAGATTATGGTCTGAGATTCACAAGAGATGATAATTATATAAAAGGTTTTGTAGATGCTAGTTGGGGTAGTAACACTCATGATAGGAAATCATATTCAGGTTTTTGCTTCCAACTTTCTAATGGCCCAATTGCATGAGAAAGCAAAAATAAAAACACAGTCGCTCTCTCAAGCACTGAAGCAGAGTACATAGCAGTCTCTTAGGCTGCTAAAGAGGCGATTTATATAAAAAACTTGTTATTCGAGATAACGGGCATTGACATAAGAATCTCATTAAATTAAATTATTTACACCCATTTGCACCGACTTTCTTAACTGTTATTTAACAAATGAACCTTTAATTTTAATAGCCACTTAAGTTTCAAATGATTTGCACCGGAACATTTAATCAAAACTTTAACTAAGGGTTCTTTATCTTTGTTACATTATGGCAACGTCGCAATAATCCAGTGACTTTTGTGTTAATTCTGTTGGAACACTGTTGTTTTTAACCTTAAAATACTAATTTTTGTCAGAGACAGAGCAGATTCTTTTTTGGTTACATTTTGCACATCAATAAAACTTTATGAATGTTTAGTTTTTCTTATTAGATGTCAATGGTCGTGGTGATTTTATAAAAGATCGATTTTTCTAACATGTCCACAGAAGCAAAAAGAATTAGGGGGCTGAATTTTAGCCCCAGGGAAATAAGTCATCTTTTTACTATAGCTCTCCAATATAAAAATATATTGGAGAATAAACAAACCAATGCTATCACAAATTCTCAAAAAAATGAAGTCTGGGTGGAAATAGCTAAGGAGTTCAACGCAACCTCACCGGATTTAAATAACCGAACCATTGACCAATTAAAGAGATGCTATGGAAACAAGAAGCAGGCAATGAGGAAGAAAAAGGCACAGAGCCGACAAGTGGTCTTGAAAACTGGTGGAGGCCTTCCACCCCCTGAAACTAAGTGAGATGATTGATTGATTGATTGATTGACGATTGATATTTATGTGGGTATAAAAATGAATAAATCAGGTACCCATTATAGTTTTGAAATAATCATATATTGATTGACGATTGATATTTATGTGGGTATAAAAATGAATAAATTAGGTACCCATTATAGTTTTGAAATAATCATATATCCTACCTTTTCTCCCTTGCAACTGAGACAAAAACTGGCACTTTTATCCCTAAAGTGTGAAAAAGAGTTATAGAGGGGTATACATTTATAGTCACTTCCTTGAAAATAATATAAAAGTTAAATTCTACAAATCCTATAGAAAGTCAATAATCAAAAAATAATTGAAAGCTCATTTTATTGCTGTTTTAATAAAATAATTGATAGGTGTTACAGTTCATTGAAATATTGAATAAATTCATTTTGTATTGAATTTAGTGGGCCTCCATCGCCTTGTGGGTCCAAGTTGATTTGTTGTGTTTGAATCAAATAATTGAGTTCCTCCTCATGAATTTTTTCAGGCATTGGGGGCTCTGGTTCATTCATGTCCCTCGCAAGGTGATGAATAACAGTTGTTGCCACAATTATGGCCATGACGGTCTCCAGCTTAAGTCTAAAGCCATAGGCAACTCAACTACTGGGAACCGTCGCTTCCATATGCCGAATACCCTTTCAATCGCATTTCTGGTGCGAATTAATGCCTCATTATAAAGATTTTCACCTCTAGTGACGGGATTTGCCAAAGGTGTCATCAAGTAGCTTCGAAGTGGATAACCATTGTCCCCTAAAAAAGAAACAACTTTTGGGTCCAACTATCTGAATATCTGTCAGAAACTTGGTTTCCTCAAAAATGAATTAAGTAAACTGTTTCTTTGCAGTTGTAATGTTGAAAAAATCAAATAAAAATCCATCTTTTGACAATTTTTACATGCATATAAGATTATCTCTGTATCCGTAAAGTTAGAAGGGTGGGTCACCTCACAGCACATCTCTTATCCTTCTTTTTGGAGGCTCTCCAATTTCAAAAATACAGTTACCTATTATCACAGTTCCTTCAAATTCTCCAGTTTCCAATCTTGCTCGTATTGACGAATTGGCAAAAATTGTGGCATCGTGTGTTGACCCAAGCCAGCGAGCAACAACATCCAGATATTTTATATTGGCATCTGTTAGACACTGAACATTCAATAAGAAGAAATAAGACATCCGGTTTCTATCCATTTCAGAATTTGCTCCACCTAAAATAGCAATGAAAATAAAATCTTAACAGAAATTGATGGAAAAAGAAAAATTTATTATTATTTTATATCAACACCTCTACTCAATTCATTTTTAGTTTCTAATTTCTCAAAAACTTACCAGGAGAATCGATGTTCACATGTGTGCAAACAATCAAGGCCAGAACTTTTGGAAATCTCGCCATATTAAAAAACTCGTTTTGGGCGTAAAGATGAAATAATTCGAGACACGTAGGCTATCACTCTACTCGCTGTAGAGACATGAACATTCATAAAGTCTGCACTATGAATGTTATGTCTACTGCTGGCATAAAACCTTAATGTTAAAAGCAGTTGGTTCATCGGTGAGAGGCTGTTATTTCTAAAATAAAATTGTTGGAGAAAATTAGTAACTATAATAAATTTTTCAGTTTTACAATATCAGGACAAAACTATCTTAACTGCTATTCTATGGCAAGAGCTAAGTACTTACCTGTCATCTGGATACTCCAACTGATCTCTCTTAGAAGTGACATGACCGTAGGTTTAGTTAATCTAAAAAAGTCCATTTGGGGCATTTCTTCGAAATAATTGGGCCTAACAAAAATCCGTCTTGGGTAGCCCATCTCTATGAAATTAAGGACTTCTAAATCATTTTCCATGAAATCATCTGCCAGAACCTCCTCATCAGAATCCATTATTTTTGCAAATTACAAATCGTCACGAAAATTGACAAAATTTTGTCGAATATTTGAGGTTAAAGAACATTTAAATTATTTTAAGGGAAGAAACTTGGTCAGTTAGCTAAAACTGCTTTGATGGACGTTTTAAGAGTCACTTAAAGTTGGTGCAAAACACAAAAGTTGTTAACGGTACTTTAAAGGACACTTAGCCTAACGGTCCTTTAAAAAGAAGTCGGTGCAAACGGCTGTTAGACACTGCAAATATGCCATCAGATGTTTTAACAAAAAGTTTGAGTCCAAATAAACATAATGAGTTTATAGAACAATTAGGTGTAGTTAAACTTGTTCAGAAGGTGTGATTGCTAAATGTAACCTTCTGTTTCCTAATTATTTATTTTTAATATTTTGATCTAGTGGGAGTGTAGGAAATAGATCAAAACATCACTAAAAATTGTACTGTCCTACACTGACACCTACCGGATACTATGAGATGAACAAAATAAAAAATGGCTAGTTATTCTTTGACAGAGTGCAATGGTAGACGTGTTTTATTTCTTATCACCTGTTACATCCATAGTGACAATAGGCTAAATCAAACGCGGCTTCGACCAATGAGAGAGAACAGATACCATCGTGTAAGGTTGGTTGCATAGTTTTGCGAGTATGTAATATGGAAACACACTGACTTCGAAATTTCAGAAGGATTATTAATGCAGTTTTATTTCGTAAATTCATTTTTATAAGGTTTTTAGTATGAATATATAAGTTGAAGTTAAACTGGCATAATATCTTCAACGATTACAATAAAAGTATTTGGTTTGGTTTGGTTTGGTTTGACTATGCAACGAGCCATACACATGGCTATCTGGCCTCCCATTGGTGGATACCGCGTTCGATTTAGCTTCTTGTATCCACAGTGTTTTAAAAGTAATTTAACCTAACAAATTTTTGATCGAAAAATTTTGGAAGTAATGAATATTATCTTCTCTGGTGACATACTGCAACGCTTCGTTTAAGTCGAAGGTTTCGTAGAACGTATTGTTGTAATTAGTCGTTCTTTAAGGGCTGATAAAAATGATTTTGAATATAATTTTTGGTATAACTCGCGTTTTAAAATCCTTCCTTCGTTTATCGCTTTTTGCAGTTACATAAAATATTTAATAAAGCGTTGCTGAAAATACTTGCACCAAGGGATTATCTTTGTAACGTATAAAGGTGAAGTTATGAAATTCAAGGAGGATGAATGAGACTTTATTCTGCAAATTTCAGAACAAATATCAAATGTTTTTGAAGTCAGCGCCTAGCGTACGGCCGCCATCTTGAACATATCACAAAGAAGCTTATTTTTTTCTCTTTCCAAAAATAATAGCAATGTATCACTTCACTTGAAAATATTGTAACAGAAATTCAACAAAGATATTAAAATTGTAATTTCAAACAAAACTGGATGGTACAGAAATTTAGAAACAAAACATTCATCACAATAAGTGCTCAAAGTGCTGGCCATTTGTTTGTTGACAATGACTTTTTTTGTGATATGATTATTTTTCGTCGACCTTTATAAAAATAGGACGAAAAACTGTCTATTATACTCGAGTCTGCAAATTGATAGCCGAGGGAAGCAAGCAGGCGAGACAATAGACAGTTATTCGCTGAGGTGCATATTACATTTTTCGTCGATCTTTACAAAAAATTACTTATTTCCGAATGAAAAATCGACTATTTTTGAAGGCAAGTAATTTTCGTCCGCACACTCTTTCCGTCCACTGTGCAAAAGATAAGTTTAATCTATTATCCATTCTTGATTATTATGAACACTAATATTCAAACCACGGTCTTATTCACACGTAAAATCTAGCGGATTTCGTAAATAATTAATTCGACAACAGCAAATGACAGTTATTGTCACAGCCATTCTCGCACCGTGCCGTATCATAGTGACTACAGCGGACGAAAAGTACTCGACGTCAAAAATAGACGATTTTTCATCTGGAAATTGGTACGTAAAATGTCATTTTTTGTAAAGATCGACGAACACATGTAATATGCACAACGGCGAATAACTGTCTATTGTCTCGCCTGCTTGCTAGTATCGGCTACGCCTCAACTATCAATTTGCAGACTCGACTATAATAGACAGTTTTTCGTCCTTGGTACATAAATAACTATTTTGTTTTAAAATATGTCTAAATCAGTTTTGTCATTTTGTGTATTGAAGTGTGTATTTATTAACCACAATTCCAATGATAAATAATAAGAAAACCTGGATAAAAACTTATGATGCTATCCTGATATCGCAGGTAATTGATTATTGGAAATTTCTCTTTCTAATATTGGTAACCAAATTTGACTACTTACATTCGGCTGAAATACTAGCTACACATTTATCTGCATTCAGTTGTATTAAGGCACTTCCTTTGATTTTTCGTCTTTTACTATTGGGTTCTTTCAATATTATGTGCGCCGAATCCCTTGAATATGATGCCCCTGTCCCCAAGCATGTTTGCAAATACCTGACTTAAAGAGCTTCCTATCTTTATTATACTTTTTGTGTCCATTTATTCAGATTTCCAATGGTCCAGATATTTCACCCAAATAAAAGTTGTCGCATCCACAGGATATTTGATATATGCAGATTTTTGAAGATTGTTCTTCATTTTTTGGTTTAGTTTTCGTTAGTATAGATCTCAGCGTATTGTTAGATTCAAAGCTAGTTCGAATATTGTATTGATTCCCAATTTTCCTAATTGTTTCTGATAAACCCTTGACATACGGTATTAAGTTTTAAGAATTTATGTCAGTTGAATTAATATTATTATTATTATTGGGTATTAACAAAGAGCCAAAATAATTGATAAAAATAATAATGAATACACCACAAGGAACACACAGAACTTAATTAAAGATTGTTGTACATTTGGTAACTGCTAGTCACCCAATAATTATGAAAAATTTAAGTTCTACCCTACTCCTTTAACTTTTTACATAGACCACCCGAGTTTGTTTAATTTATTGTTTGTTATTAGTTTGTTAATTAATTAGGTGCAATTTATGGCAACTAAAAAATTTACCATTCAATTTAATTGATCTCGTCCATCAGTCTAATTTATAATGAAGCAAAAATTTGAAAATAACATCGTGTTTTATCACGAATTTCAAAATGTTTCGAGATACTTGAGAAACTCGAGAAATCCTGGTCGAGAATTCCCGTGCTTCGAGAATTAAAAAAGGTTGAAAAACCAGAATCCCTAGTTTGACTTAAGTAATTAATATTTTTTATTTTCTAAATTGTTCTTCATTTATTTTATTATATCCTTAATTTTTGTTTATTAACTCATTTATTCTTAATAGAGGCCAAAGTAGCCTGAAAAGAATTGGGTAATGCTTTTAACCCTTTTCTTCGAAGTTATAAGGTATCCATAGGCAAAAGAACACAATACACTACAAATATATTTTCTTTTTCTTTAAAATGTTTAAAATGTACATGAAAATTGCATTTATGCTGTTCGCTCTGACATCTTATTAGCAAACTGTCACAAAATTACTGACACTGTGTTGCTTCGAATTTCACCATACTGGGCCTGCCAGCAACGGGAAGAATGCCTTGGTGTAACCTTACAAATTGAGCTCAAGCCCAAATAAGAATCAAGTTATAAAATTTAAATAATTAAAAAAAAAGTGCAAGATTATAAATTAATTTGTCTACTTGGTTACATAAGTTTCGGTTGCTCCGGTGACAACCTTAGGCCTTCGACGTCGCTCAGAACGGAGGTAGGGGTGGATCCCTCTTATTGATCTTCCGGACAAAATAGTAGACAACTTGTGTGGGCGCCAACTGAGTTTTCCACTTTGGCCTAGCACGACTAATTTCCCCCGATAACCCAGTAAAACAAGGGATGAAAATAAAAGGCAAACCTCAGCTTATGTTCCTTCTAATATCTAAATAAAAAAACATCTAATACCCTTAAGGGATATTTTACAATTAATAGCTAATGTGAACCCTAGTAAATGTCCCCCCACTTAAAGAAAATAGTGTGAACCTCTGTTACACATAAAAAAACCCAAATGATTAACAATTAAATTCCAACATATATCAGTTAATTGACCTACGTAGTGGGAAATTAATATGGCTGTTCACGTGAACCAGTAAATAAGAACGTATTAATTATATGTTCTATAAACGAACCTGAAAAGTAGCGTACAGTTTATAAAATCAGTTCCATACAAGGCGACACCGTAGTCAAGGCGTTGGTACCAAGGCAGAGACGCATGCGCAAGTGGATAAAATTATGAAAATCAAATTGTGAAAATTCACCGCAAAATATTAATTTCCACCATTACAATTGCATAATAAAATAAATCAGTAGGAACTATCTAGCTAATGTATATACATGTTGGCGTAAAGCCTAAAATAAAAATAAGTAAATAACTCAGAAAAACCCCCGATACCAGGTTACCCTCAATGTGGTCTTCTTCAAGAAGTTGTTAAAGAGTAGCAGCAAACTGCAGAAGACATCATTATCTATCCACCAGGTAGACTCCAAATCTCCCGAAGTGTGTATCTGGAGGGTGGTAAGTATACCCTGGCCCCACAGGTGAAGTGTGTATAATCTGGCCCCACAGGTGAACCCTTTTCCAAAAAGGGTCCAATACTCAAAATTTTCCTCTTACTGGACGGCTACCAACAAATAACGAACCAACAACAGCATGTGGCACACCTTCAATTTCAAAACTTCAACGTTGGCGATTTCAATCGTTTTAGTGCAATATATCCCCTATAAGGGTTTGTGAACACGGCTTCCAGAACAGGACGGAATTCTTCAACAATACGAACTCCCGTAGAACCAAAATACTAGCCGTATATTCCACAACTCATTCAGAACGAGAACCTATAAATTCCAGCAGGGGATGACTACCCAGTCATTAATAAAATTCAGATTCTAGTTCGATGCACTTTTGAAAACCAACTATCAAGATCAAGTAGGAGCACCCACCGGAAAGAAGAAGTGAGTGACACATCTTCAACTTCAATACAGAATACTACCACAGAGAAACCTAGCCGAAACATACATCCGAACTACACTGCTCACTACACCGAGCGTGTTCCGCACAGATCAAGTCATAAAGTGCTACACTTCTATGTAAGTCATGACGAACGAACGCTTTTATACAAGACCCGACTGTCACGGCCAATTGTCAATGTCATCCAACAAATAATCATTGGAAGGAAAAATAAAGTATATATATTATAAATTATTCAAATAAATTTGAGCAATAGATAGTACCACAATACCCTTCTGTCAAAGTAAACAAAGCAAGATCAAACACTCGGATTTAATATACAAAACACATGGCGATAACAGCTAATATATAATAAGTAGATGTTCATAAAATATTCGATTGCCAACCTACACAGAAGATTTCTAGCTAGTATGTATTTGCTTAAGCCAAAATATGGTAGATAAATGAAGAAAATATACCTTTAACTCAAAAGTAAAGTATGTCTATATAGATCAGTAAGTTTTATCAAACCTAATTACTACTTTAAATGTTTTAGACTTCAAGTCAAGGAGTCAGTAATAATTTATAACTGAACCCTAATAAACTTTAGCGTTTACCAAGCTGAAGCGGACAAAGTATTTGGACTACTGTGGCTACACCCCAAAGGTGATATAATCAAAGCCAGAAACATAATCAGTAGTCCCACGGTAACTAAAAACTAAAGTAAAATCCACAAGAGAGAAAATCCCTTACTACCCTTAATTATGAATTAACAAAAAGACATAACTAACATGAATCTATCTATACGGACATTTACCAGGTAGGCGCTAGTTTTATTATTTATATTACCTAGCGACAAAATATAAAATTGTTGTCAAGATGTGCAGACAGGTATGGTTACAGCCTGCACCACTTCACCGGAAGGATGATGGCAGAGTAGTCCCTAAAACTCTGGGCTGACAGAAATTATATAACTACTGAAGTACTTTCGTAGTGAACAAATGATATTAGATATATAAAGACAATATCGGTCAGGTAATTACTATATACAAATACTTAATATATACAATAGACGTAGTGACAAATTCAACCGTTACATTGGTCGACGCACAGAGGGACCTTGCATTACTACTTATTCTCATACAGTTGGTGTTATTGCATAAACAAAAAGGAAAGGGAAACCTAATATTTGAATAAACTATGACTAGTAAAGTGTTTTATTATAGTAATTTGAGCAAAGGTAACCTATATGTCAAAGAGCTAACAACTTAATAGCATCTTCGGAGAGAAAACTTGGTAAAACACTAAATTGTTTGTAGAGCAGACACATCAGTGTCGTTGCCCTCAGTAAAGGGAAGAGGGACGATTTTTACTATGGGTCTGGTGTACGTACCAGACGAAGTGCGAACTTGGACAGCACGAACTTTGCCATCCTTTCCAGGGATGATGTCCACAATTCGGGCTGAAGGCCATTTTAATGGTGGGGAATCATCATCTTAGATAAGTACCATGTCATTAATTTTTTGCAGGGTGAAGTCCATTTGGGACGATTCTGGAGTTGATTTAAATAATCCATGTCCATCTTTTCCAAAAGTTGTAATGGATAAACGTACAACGTTGCCAAAATTTCAATCGACCCTCAGGTCTAGAAGAATTGTCTAGTTCAGGGAAGGATGTGAGAGGGGCTCCGATTAAGAAGTGACCAGGTGTTAATGGCTGTAGGTCATTTGGATCACTGGAAGAGGGAAACAAGGGACGAGAATTGAGAATAGCTTCTATTTGCGTTAAAATGGTAGCAAATTGTTCAAAAGTGTAATTAGAGTTTTGAAGCATTCGGACAATATGGTGTTTGGCACTTTTAATGGCTGATTCCCAGATTCCACCCCAGTGTGGAGATTTGGGAGGAATGAAGCTCCAGTCAATGGATAAAGAAAGAAGATAATCATTAATGGGTGAGGAGTTGTTCTTTAAGAATGTATGTAAGTCTTTAATATGATTACGGGCTCCAACAAAGTTAGTACCATTGTCACTGTGAATGACAGATGGCAAACCTCTACGAGAAATAAAACGCTGTAAAGTTGCTATGAATGCTTCGGTGGACAAGTCAGACACTAGCTCAAGGTGGACTGCTTTAGTGGAAAGGCAAATGAACAGAGCTAAATAACACTTTGTAATAGGAGCCTTCCGCAGTGAAGGGGATTTTATATTAAAAGGACCTCCATAATCAACACCAACCAATTGAAACGGTCGTGAAGGCGACACACGAGGTGTGAGTAAATCGGCCATTATCTGTTTGGCTGTTATAGCTTTAAATCTATGGCAAATCAGGCAATTGTTAATAGGTTTCTTTATGTGTCTAAGGCCATCTAACGGCCAGTATTGGAGTCTGGCATTGTACAAAACATTTTGAGGACCGCTGTGTACCAAACGTCTATGTTCTCTTTGTAAGAGTAATGAAGTGAAATGTTTATGTGAAGGCAAGAGAATAGGATGTTTTTGTTGGAATGGAATATTCGCATGCTTGAGTCGACCTCCTACTCTTAATATCTTGTAGTTATCTAAAAATAAATTTAAAGATTGCATTTTTTTGTTTGATGGTGTTTTGTTTAACCTAAGTTCCTGTATTATTGAGACAAAATAATGTTGTTGTACTTGCAGTATTAAAAATCGTAAAGCAGCATCTAGCTCACCCGTAGAAAGAAGTGCAGTATCTTTCTTTTTGGTTTTCAAAATGCATACAAATCGTAAAACGTAGGCTAAATATTTAATTAATTTATTTAACGATGAACATCTTTTAATAAATTCAATCCAAAAGTTATCAGGAGATGATACAGCTGTTAGAACCTTTTTCCTTTCTTCGGGTGGGATTAATATTTCAGCAAATGTATCGTGGCCTTTTGTGTCTTGAGTAGTTTTCCACAGAAAGTCGGGTCCTGAGAACCAAAATGTTGAAGGTGGTGGCAATGGCCCAAGGGACAAAATATCTGCAGGGTTATGGTGGGAACGGATGTGACTCCAAGATTCCCGAGGAGTCAATTGTAATATTTGGGAGACACAGTTACAAACGAAAACTGACCAACGGTTGGGGATCCCTCGGACCCATGTCAGGGCTATCTGCGAGTCTGTCCAAAGAACTGATAAAGTGATGGTAAGTTGATCCTTGAGAATGCTCAGTACTCTAGAATGAAGATTAGCCAGAAGCGTCATGGCACAAATTTCCAGTTTTGGAATGGTTAATGGCTTACTAATTGGAGCAATACGGGATTTGGAAATAAGTAATTGAGATTAAGCAGTGTCATCGTCATAAATGGCTTTAAGATATATGCACCCTCCGTGATCCATTGAACTGGCATCGCAGAAACCATGCAGTTCAATATTAATGACTTTTTTATCTAATAAGGTAAATCTGGGAATATGAAGTTGAGAAAGTTGCGATATATTTTCTGTATAAAGTTGCCATTTTTTAATAACAGAAGGGTCAGTTATGGGCTCATCCCATGAAACTTTCAGTGACCAAAGCTGCTGCATAATTGCCTTCCCAAGAACAATTACAGGATTAATTATTCCCATGGGGTCAAAACATTGTGAAACGGCACTTAATGTTTTTCTTTTTGTTAAGTTATGATCAATTAATGTGGAAGGTGAACAAATTTGTAATGTGTCCGTTTTAGGGTTCCAAGATACTCCCAAAACATTTCATGGGTTTTATTCTAGATTAAGATCTTTACCTAAAGGTGAATCAATAAAATGTTTTTTTGCCATTTCTAATGAATTCGAGCAAAATTTATGTAATGTAAAACCCGCTGCATGTAAAATTTCTTTCAGATTCAAATATAAGTTTTCAAGTACCTGAACGGAGTTTGCTCCAGTTAGTACATCGTCAACATACGTCTGAGTTAATAAAGCATTTTGTGCGTCAGGGTATTGAGGATTTCTAATTGCGATTTCTTTAAGGACCCTGCACGCTAAGAATGGGGCACTTTTGTGTCCGAAAGAAACCGTAGACAACTGTATGCAAGTAAATTTTTCAAGTGAATAGTCTCTCCATAACACATTCTGCAAGAAATGAAATTTTGGATTTAACGCTATTTGGCGGTACATTTTTTCAATGTCTGCTGTCAATGCAAACTTGAAGTTTCTGAATCTTAGTAAAATTTCTAATAAGTCAGGTTGGACTCTTGGTCCTATTAAAGATATATCATTCAATGAATACTGTGATGATGATTTTGAAGAATAATCAAAAACTATACGAAGTTTCGTGGACGTGCTATTTTCTTTAATCACACACAAATGTGGTACAGAATAATTATGATCTAGTTCAGGGTTTTGAAGTGTTATTGGGACTATTTTCCCATGTCCTAATTCAATATGTTCAAATAAAAAATTTTTATACTCTTTTTTCAAGTTAATGTCTTTCTCAAGTCTTTTTTCTGAAGTAATAAATCTATGTCTCGCTGAAACAAACGAATCACCCAAGTTTTTATAAGCCTTTTCACTTACAAGAGGGAGATCAACTTGAAATCTTCCATTGGGAAGTATTTCTACGGTTGAATTGAAAAAATTTTCCGCCTGAATGTCTTCCTCAGATTGGGATTCTGTATGAGTTGGCTCTTCTTGAATCCAAATCTTTTCTAGTAGTGCATCCACACGTAGCTCTTCCCGGGCCTCGGATGACGAAGAAACGTGGAAAGAAAGGGCATTTACGGAAGAAGGTGACTTTCTCAATCAGTGGGCTGGTACTACGCCCGAAATCACAAAACCAAGATGGGTATCTAAGAGAGTAGGTCCATATTTACCTAATCGATGGATGGTGGGTTTCAACAGCGAATAATAAATATCTGCACCTATCAAGAGTTGTATTTCAGAAGGTGAGAAAAACTTTTTATCCGCAAGATACTCACTAAATTGAGCGGGGATTTTAAGAGCCTCGAAATCAATGAATACTTGTAGAAGGATCTGAGTTATTTTCTCTACCACGGCACATGTGGTGTCAAAGCTCATGGTGGGGTCTACAAGTGAATAAAAGGTAATATCAGACATTAAATTGATATCCTTACCATCACCAAATATGCCTGATACTTGTAAAGGTTGATTAAATGTAAAGCATTCTAATTTGTTTACAAGTGAAGAACAAATGAAACTATTTTGACTACCAGGGTCTGAAAGGGCTCTAGCTACTATCAGCGGGCCTCTTCCAGGGTAAATTTGAACGTTTGCTGTGGCCAAAAGCACATGGCCTCCGTTTATATTTAAAGCGGATAATTGATGTGAGGGTGGTTGAGAGTGTCTCTGGTTTTCTGTTCCAGGTGAAGATTGACTAGATGACGGTGTGGTTTGATTATTATAATTTTTTCTATCATTTGTGTTCTGAAAATTATTTGTCGAATTCAGGGTTTCATTGCTGTGATTATAATTTGATGAATGGAGTAGAAAATGATGTTTTTTGTGACAAATTGAACACGATCCAGTCGACAAACAATCGGTAATTAAATGCTTCGATCCTAAGCAACCAAAACACATTTTGTGATCCTTCACAAACTTCTGCATATCCGGCACTGACATCGCACTAAATTTTGAACATGAATAAATTTTGTGCCCGGTTTCCTTAAAGTAGCTGCAAAATTTCGGAATAAAATGTGGTGAATTTGAATTGACTGGTGAAACTCTATTTTGAAATTGTTTGGTTTTATCCCCTATATTCCTATGATTATTGTTTCCCTGAGCAAATAAAGTAACTCTATTGTTATGTTGTGATGAACTAGAATTATATGATCTTTGGAAGTTCTTGTATTGATCTGGTCTTTGATTTTGTATCGCTAAATTTTCAAGTGTATTACATTTTTTGTCTAACAAATTGAAATACGATTTTTGTTTCATTAATTCAGGGCTCTTGTCCGATTCCTCTAAGCTTTTCCGTGTATTATAGTCGAATTTAGACTTTAAAATGTGAATTAATAAGTTATCTAAAAGATCCTCTTTTTTATATCAAGATTATAAATTGACAGATGTCGAAGAATAAAAATATATTATTCTACGCTTCACAACTAGTTTTGAAAAATATTTTTCAAAAACAGTGACCGTTCAACGAAGAAGAAACAACTACTTCCCGGGCTACATGCCCCGACAGATATTGAATTACACTTCTAAGTCAAACGGGGTTGGTAAATCTACAAGATTTAAACCAACCATTCTGGTTTGCAACTAGAAGGGATAACACAACTTGTAGACCGGTTTCGGCGTATTGCGCCTCATCAGTACAAGGTATATGTTATCGTCCGAGAGTTAATCTCGGACTGAAATTTGACTATAATCAACAACGGTACATATTGTCCAGTTACGGAAATATTTTTGTTGCGAAAATAGCGACATCTCACCTCTAAGTCACAAACCAAAATTCGAACGAGACAACAAACCACGTGGATTTGAAACAAAAATGAATTAATACAGTTTCCTGTAAAATTGTCGTATTTAGTAAAGCGTTTTAACAACAGATGTCGAAGAATAAAAATATATTATTCTACGCTTCACAACTAGTTTTGAAAAATATTTTTCAAAAACAGTGACCGTTCAACGAAGAAGAAACAACTACTTCCCGGGCTACATGCCCCGACAGATATTGAATTACACTTCTAAGTCAAACGGGGTTGGTAAATCTACAAGATTTAAACCAACCATTCTGGTTTGCAACTAGAAGGGATAACACAACTTGTAGACCGGTTTCGGCGTATTGCGCCTCATCAGTACAAGGTATATGTTATCGTCCGAGAGTTAATCTCAGACTGAAATGTGACTATAATCAACAACGGTACATATTGTCCAGTTACGGAAATATTTTTGTTGCGAAAATAGCGTCATCTCACCTCTAAGTCACAAACCAAAATTCGAACGAGACAACAAACCACGTGGATTTGAAACAAAAATGAATTAATACAGTTTCCGGTAAAATTGTCGTATTTAGTAAAGCGTTTTAACAACAGATGTCGAAGAATAAAAATATATTATTCTACGCTTCACAACTAGTTTTGAAAAATATTTTTCCAAAAACAGTGACCGTTCAACGAAGAAGAAACAACTACTTCCCGGGCTACATGCCCCGACAGATATTGAATTACACTTCTAAGTCAAACGGGGTTGGTAAATCTACAAGATTTAAACCAACCATTCTGGTTTGCAACTAGAAGGGATAACACAACTTGTAGACCGGTTTCGGCGTATTGCGCCTCATCAGTACAAGGTATATGTTATCGTCCGAGAGTTAATCTCGGACTGAAATGTGACTATAATCAACAACGGTACATATTGTCCAGTTACGGAAATATTTTTGTTGCGAAAATAGCGACATCTCACCTCTAAGTCACAAACCAAAATTCGAACGAGACAACAAACCACGTGGATTTGAAACAAAAATGAATTAATACAGTTTCCTGTAAAATTGTCGTATTTAGTAAAGCGTTTTAACAACAGATGTCGAAGAATAAAAATATATTATTCTACGCTTCACAACTAGTTTTGAAAAATATTTTTCAAAAACAGTGACCGTTCAACGAAGAAGAAACAACTACTTCCCGGGCTACATGCCCCGACAGATATTGAATTACACTTCTAAGTCAAACGGGGTTGGTAAATCTACAAGATTTAAACCAACCATTCTGGTTTGCAACTAGAAGGGATAACACAACTTGTAGACCGGTTTCGGCGTATTGCGCCTCATCAGTACAAGGTATATGTTATCGTCCGAGAGTTAATCTCGGACTGAAATGTGACTATAATCAACAACGGTACATATTGTCCAGTTACGGAAATATTTTTGTTGCGAAAATAGCGACATCTCACCTCTAAGTCACAAACCAAAATTCGAACGAGACAACAAATCACGTGGATTTGAAACAAAAATGAATTAATACAGTTTCCTGTAAAATTGTCGTATTTAGTAAAGCGTTTTAACAACAGATGTCGAAGAATAAAAATATATTATTCTACGCTTCACAACTAGTTTTGAAAAATATTTTTGTTGATTATAGTCACATTTCAGTCCGAGATTAACTCTCGGACGATAACATATACCTTGTACTGATGAGGCGCAATACGCCGAAACTGGTCTACAAGTTGTGTTATCCCTTCTAGTTGCAAACCAGAATGGTTGGTTTAAATCTTGTAGATTTACCAACCCCGTTTGACTTAGAAGTGTAATTCAATATCTGTCGGGGCATGTAGCCCGGGAAGTAGTTGTTTCTTCTTCGTTGAACGGTCACTGTTTTTGAAAAATATTTTTCAAAACTAGTTGTGAAGCGTAGAATAATATATTTTTATTCTTCGACATCTGTTGTTAAAACGCTTTACTAAATACGACAATTTTACAGGAAACTGTATTAATTCATTATTATAAATTGAATTTATAGTAGCTTTTGCATTTGCAATAAAATGTCTTAACGTAACAGCATCACATCTAGTCTAATTTGTACAATTTATAATGTCATTAAATAGCGCACAAACTGTTTGTGTTCAGTCCCCATGTAAACTGGATTTATTTTTTGTTCCCCAATCTGGAAGCACATTGTACTTAGCGCGTGTGCGTGTGAAACGACTAGATGTTGATCACGCAGTTGTGATATGGCCGTCGTATTTAACTTAACTTAAGATATAATATAATTTGCTTCTGTGTAAATTAGCGCGTGGTGGAAGTTTTTACTTCTTTTACCTCTCCTAACAGACAACAGGCAGAGACAGGAGACAAGAAGATCCAACTCCAGGAAAAAGAGGTGAGTGCTAATCTGCTTCCTGTTGTCAATCAATAATTTTTTTCTCATAAAATTACTTGTTATATATATATTCAAAATACAGTCCACTTAATTCCCGGGATTTTTTGGGACATTTTCAGCCCTTAAAATCTTATAATTGGTAATTTATTAATTTTTGAACTATCAATATTAAAATAATATAAGATCATTAAATTAATGTTTTATCTATAAAAATCTCTTAATTCTATTGGTGCTTTCGCATTTCTCGCTACGTATTTTATTTGAAATAATTTCTTTCTTTTATTGGCGAAAGCAGTGGCTTGCTGTCAATAAGCTTTGGATTAAATTTTATTAAATATTCATTATATATACCGTTCCCTATAATGGCTGAAACTTCGATTTTACAGAATAAATCCTTTTAATTAGCGCTCGTCGTCACTAGCCACATTCAATTATAGTTCTGTGATCCCAAACTCTTCTACCCTGACCGTAAGACAATTGACGTCTGCCAACGGACGCTTCCATTTTTTGCACAACGCCACGTTAAACACCCCTTTTTGTTAACGACCGCCGAAGGGGACAGTTCATCTTTCGCTATCTTTCATATCTTAAGTACCTATCTTATGAATTTTGCTGTGGTAAGCACAGCCCCTAGGCTAGGATAGAACCCGAGAATACAACCCTAGGCTAGGATAGAACCCGAGAATATAACCCTAGGCTAGGATATAACCCAAGAATTTAACGCCGAGAATATAACCCTAGGCTAGAATATAACGCCGAGGATATAAACCGAAGAATTTAACCGGAGAATATAACCCCAAGAATATAGCCAAGGATAGAACCCCCAAACTACCGCCCTAGAACAGAACTCATCAGTTCGGATCAAGACCTGACTTCTTCTCCAGGAAACCACTTCATCTAAGCTAAGTACCTATAAAAGTACAAATTCCTCTATTAAATTCCGTTATTCATTTCCTGTGGCAGAATAAATTAAACTTTTGTTTTTAATTCTTTTTTTATTAAAATCCTCAACTATAAAAGTTGAGGGAGATATCGCCCGGGGTAATTTTTAGTAGTTTTTATTATTAACTTTCATTTAAATTTTACAAGGCGTTTCTACCTTTTCCGCCTTAGTTTTTTGTAGTTTTCATCGTTAAAAAGGTAGTGGCGCCCTCAACTTTTACAACCTTCCTGTAGCACTTGTGCAGCATAAACTTGGGGTCGAATCACCCTTGAGAGGAGTCTCTAGCCGGAGCCCTTCGAGCTGGTGCCCTTCGAGCTGGTGCCCTGTGAGGTACAACATTTACCGTTACAAATTGGCGCCTTTACCGTTACAAATTGGCGCCCAGCTAAAAGCAAACTTTTACCGTTACAAATTGGCGCCCATTGTTTTTGTTGCACAGTGTAGCAGTTGGGTTGGAAGGATTTTAGTTTCTTGTATTTTTGCATATTCTCTTTTTTAAAATTTTTCTTATCGTTCAATTTAGAATTTTTGCTTCCAACAACTAACTTTTTTTAATAAAATTTCACTTTTTCAAGTAAGTATCTTGTACCGACCCTGGACGTTTTTAATTTTATCTTAACTACCTGCCCTATTTAAAATGTATATTTTGGTCTACGATAACGAATATTCTCTGGGTTTAGTTTTTCAAGAGATAACGTAATATAGCACAATCTTTTGTTGCCGGAGAACGGATTTTGTTATTGATTTTTTTTTTAGGAAAGGTGAATTACATCTGATTTGTTTGCAATGTTGCCACGTTTTAAGTAAATTCTTAAGGTGTCTGTTTTCTGATAAGTTGTTATATTTTATGTAGCTGCATAGTAAAATTATCTTTTTCAGTTGAATTGTGTCTGGTTACACAAACTGAAATATCTTACCGTTTGTATCTTGTTCAGTTGAATTGTGTCGAGTTACACAAACTGAAATATCTTATCTTACCTATTGTTAATAAAGTGCAGTGTTGCCAAAGTAACAATTTATCTTTAAACTCTCTTTCTTTTTCTTGTCTAATATTGTTAATATAAAGTGCAGTGTTGCCAAATTAACAATTTATCGTAAACTATAAATATTTTGCAGTTCAGTTTTTTTGACGACAGAGAGATTGTGATGTGCTACAAAAATTTTAATGACAATTTATGATACATTTTTGATCTTGATTATCTATACATTTATATACTGATAGTTTTTATGGAGTTATTATGCAACATTTTTATTACTACGTATGACTTGTTGAAAATAAAGTACGGTTTTGTTTATTTTAATTGACATCTATCGGCAATAAGTATTTGTTGTTTTTATATCTACAGTCATTCACGTACATACAGTTTCCATATCTATATCTCGTTGCCAGGCATTTATGTTCATTCGGATTTTAGATCCTTTGCTTTCGCTAGTGCTATTTGATTAGTACTGTTGATTTAGATACCGTCTTTTATTCTTTTTCTCTCCTTTTAAATATTTTCAAGATGCAGGCCAATCATTTGAAGTCTTTTGAACTTTCATATGAAATTCAAATTAGAAATATTCCTGTCCCGGATACTGTCGAACAGAAACGTAAAGTTTTAACAGGTCTTCTTGCTAGGGAAAATGCTAATAGAAGTTTTTCGTCCCCAGTCAATTCATATTCTTTTGAGCACGATATAGTGGAAGTTACAGAAACAATCAATGACTTAACAGACATTATCAATCAATTTAGTGGAAATAAAAATGAACCAGTATTTTCCAGAATCAATTCAAGACTGACACATTTGAAAAGTAGAATTGATAGATTAAATGCCGAAAGTAATGAACAATTACTAACACAACAAGCCTTGACAAATACGCTGATACTTTTAGAAGCCGACTTTGCGACAAAAACAACTCCCACCAACAATAGAACAGAAGACACTTTACCTTCAAACACATTTCCATCCCCCACTCTTTCTGAAATCCCCCATCAAAAACACGATCCAGTTTACAAATGGAATGTTTTCTTCACTGGTAAAAATGAATCACTTCATTTATTTTTGGAAAAAGTTGAAGTCCTTAGACTTTCTAGAGGAGTTACAGAAAATGAGCTCTTTTTGCAGTCATGTGAACTTTTTAAAGACAATGCCTTCACATGGTATCTTAATAATCGTAGTAAATTTCAATCCTGGAAAGACATTGTTGCCAAATTAAAAGCTGATTTTTTGCCATATAGTTATGAGACTGATTTAGAGCTAGAGATTTCTAATCGCACTATGGGTGCTAACGAACCGGTTGCTGTATACATATCTTCAATGATTGGATTATTTAATCGCTTGTCTAGTGTTGTTGACGAACGTACTCGTGTCGCAAAGATTCGTAGGAACCTTTTACCTTCTTTTATATCGTCATTAGCACTTCATAACCCCCAAACAGTTGACGAACTAACCGAGTTGTGCAAAAGAATTGAGGAATCCCGTGTTTGGTCAGACAGATATAGATCACCATCTTATAATAATCCTAGATTGCTCGAACCAGATTTATCGTGCCTTTATGTTTCCTCCTCGTCGAATCAAAGACAAAGAACTCCCGCAAACGTTTCAGTATTAACTTCCTTGGTTTGTTGGAATTGTAACAAAACTGGTCACTCATACTCCCAATGTTTCTCGCCCAAATCTATCTTTTGCTACGGTTGTGGTGCAAAAAACACTACAAAACCAAAATTTCGTAAATGCAATCAAAAAAACTCGAGGCAGACTGGCCCACCGAATCTGGCCACTGTGTCCAGTCAAGCACAATCAACTACATCCCAGCCAGAAAACCCCAGAAGACAGAACAGACCTCCAAACAGATCTTCAAACAATCACAACCCCCCAACAAACCAAAACTAACTTTTTCAACTTCTGCTGCTGAATGGCAAAATTATCTTACCTTTGTTAAAGGTTTCCTAGCGTCCAATCATTCTAAAAATTCAGACAAACCATTACCTTTACCTATCGAACGAATTACAAATACCGTACCGAACACTAGCGACATCCAGAAAACTAAAGATAATGACAAAAACTTCTCGATTACTGACAATACAACTCCCGTACCTGTCTGTGACATGCCAGTTGCCTTACCTTCAATACAGCCAAGTACTGTTTCAATCTCCAGTAATACTTGTCCCTTATTTGCAAAAAAACCTAATGATAACAGACCTTACCTTACCGTGAAAATTTTAGACCTACCCGTTTTAGCTATGGTCGACACAGGCAGTAACTCTACTTTTCTTGGAAATCAGGGTTTCTCTTTGTTGCATTCCTTACATTTACCTATACAATATGATTCTTGTTTAAATATTACCACCGCTGACGGTGTACCTCAACAATATATGGGCTATATTACCGCACCAATGACAGTGAATGACATTACCAAGACAATCAAAATCTTGATAATACCGTCAATAACTCATAACCTTATCTTAGGAATGGACTTTTTGAGCTTATTCAAAATAGACATGAGTTTTCATGATTTGTCATACTCCTTATTATCTTCCACTTGTGTTATTAACACAATACGATCTGCTTCTACTCTCTCTATTGAAGAAAAAAACAAACTTGAGCAAACTGTAAGCTTATTTTCTTCTCTTGCCCCTTCTGACCGAATTGGTCGAACGAATTTTGTCGAACACGATATCGACACTGGTGATGCAAAACCGATTGCACAACGCCAATATCCTCTATCCCCAGTCATGCAAGGACTTTTAGTAAAAGGAGTCGACGAGATGCTACGATTAAATGTCATACAACCTTCGAACTCCCCTTGGTGTTCACCCCTTTGGGTAGTCCCAAAAAATTCTGGAGAATGCCGCGTCTGCTTCGATGGCCGAAAGCTAAATAAAGTAACCACTCCTGATTCCTATCCCATGGCTCAAGTAGACGCCATTCTTAGCAAACTCCGAGACGCTAAATTTCTCACCTCCATTGATTTGAAAAAGGCCTTTCTACAAATACCCCTTACTGAATCTTCTCGTCCCAAAACTGCTTTCGCTGTCTATGGCTTAGGTTTATTTGAATTTACGACCACTCCTTATGGTCTAATTAACGCCCCCAAAACTATGGCACGTCTAATGGACATTGTTATAGACCCTTCTTTAAGGCCCTACTGTTTTTGTTATTTGGATGACATCATTATTGCTACTCCTACCTTCGAACTTCATTTAGAAATACTTAATAAGTTATATCTTCGTCTTAAAGAGGCAAACCTTACCGTAAATTTTCAAAAATGTGAATTCTGTCGAGATTCCCTTAAATTTCTTGGTTTTGTAGTCGACAAAGCTGGTCTTCGAACAGATGAAGACAAAGTTTCCGCTATCCTTAACTACCCTGCTCCCAAAAACACTACCGAAGTCAAAAGACTTATTGGCTTAATTGGCTGGTACCGCCGATTCATCAAAGATTTCTCTACCGTTTGCTCCCCAATAACTGACCTTCTTCATGGTAGAAAAAAAGGACAACCAATTTCTTGGACCCCTGAGGCTGAAAATGCTTTTATCGAAGTCAAAAAACGACTTACTTCTAGCCCCATTCTTGCAAGCCCTGACTTTTCTAAAGAATTCATTATACAGACTGACGATAGTGACACCGGACTTGGTGCAATCTTATATCAACAATGTGATGGTATCGAACACCCTATCGCATATGCAAGCCGTACATTGAACAAAACAGAGAGAAAGTACAGTACCACTGAAAAAGAACTTTTAGGTGTAATTTTTGGTGTAGAAAAATTTAGAGGTTATGTGGAAGGAACTCATTTCACACTCGAAACTGACCATTCATCCTTACAGTATCTATCAAAACTTTCTAACCCCTCTGGACGTTTAGCTCGCCTTTCACTCAGACTATCGCAGTTTGATTTTGAAATCAAACATAGAAAAGGAACCACTATGGTTGTCAGTGATGCACTTTCCCGTTCATTTCCAGATATTTCAGTGATTGATGTCACTACCTTCAAGCCAGATACTTGGTATACCGCTATGATTGATAAAGTCAATAATAATCCCGAGTCATTCCCCACTTTTAAAGTAGAAAATAATGTCCTCTACAAACATGTCTTCTCCACAAACCCTATATCAAGTAATTTATCCAATTGGAAAATTGTAGTCCCTACCCCAAACAGGATTGATGTCCTAAAGACTTTTCATGACGATCAAACTAGCGCACATCTCGGAATTTCCAAAACCATCGCTCGAATTTCTGAAATCTACTATTGGCCAAAACTTAGAAGTACTGTATCTCGTTGTATCAATAAATGTTCCGTTTGCTTTTCCTGCAAAACCCAAAATTTACCTAAAGCTGGTATAATGGGCCAGTATAAAGACATTAATTTCCCTTGGCAATGAATCTCAGCTGATTTAATAGGTCCATACCCCAGATCCAAAAATGGCAATAGATTTGTTCTCGTTATAACAGACTAGTTTACTAAATTTTGTCTCGTCCATCCCATGCAAAATGCCACAGCTGCTGGTATTGTTAAATTTATCGAAAATCAAGTTTTTCTTATTTTTGGAGTCCCACAAATATTTTCCGTCGACAATGGCACAGTCTTTACCTCTTCCCTCTTTAAAAATTTGATGGATCAATATAAAGTACAAAAAATTTTCTACAATGCACGCTATCACCCACAAGCTAACCATACAGAACGGACAAACAAAACTATAGTTACTGCCTTACGTTGTTACATTCATGACAATTCCTCTCACAAAAATTGGGATGCATCTTTGCATAAAGTTGCGCAAGCAATAAGAACCGCAAAACATGACGTTACAGGTTACTCTCCCCGCTTTCTTGAATTTTGCCAGAAACGTACCGTTAAGTGGAGATTTTTAGGGTGCAATTTCCGAAAATGCTAAAAATTTAATCAATAATGCAGACAAATTACAACTCATTGATGACCTACAAACCCTCCCGAAACTTTTTATTGATGTACGCCAAAAGCTCAAGCAAGCCCATGACAGAAATACAAAGTATTATAATTTACGAAAAAGAGATGTAGAATATCATGTCGGTGACCGCCTATGGAAAAATAATTATGTACTTTCATCCAAAAATGATAGCTTTGCAGCAAAATTCGCCCCTAAATTTATTCCATGTATTGTCCATAAAGTAATTTCTAGACTAGTTTATAATCTGAGAGACCTTTCAGGTAATGATCTTGGAAATTGGCATGTTTCAGATCTGAAAAACCAATTTATTGACGTTGACGAAAACCTTCCAGATGACTTAGACAATGAACAAGACAATAATATTGACACAGTCAATCTAGTATAACCCTATTGCCCACTAATTCCTTTTCCTATCCCGCATTTCATTCATTCTGTTCGAAATGGATTCTATGTCATTCAAATTTTTGGCTCCTGTTGTCAAGTACCTAACTTTTTGATACCTATCGTTTCACAAACAAATGTAATTTTGCTTTTTACAACTAACGTAGAGTCACTTACTTCAGAAACCGTTTCATTCTCATGGAGTTTCGCTATCGTTCTCCTAAAAAACGGTACAATTGAGTTTTAGTTTATCATTATTATTTCCGTTTTCGTTTTCTTCCTTATTTTAGGCAACCGCGCCATTCTCTTGGAGTTTCGCTATCGTTCTCCTACAAAAACGATTCACTAGAGTTTTTTTCTTCTCTTCTCTTTCCGTTTTCTTTCTTTTAGGCAACCGTGTTACTTACCGTCCCGATTACTCAACCCATACTCAACTTGGTTCCCAACCATTTTTACCCTCCGCGTAGAAAAGGAAGTAGACCAAGCTACATTGGAGTTTATACCGTTCTCCGAACAAAACGGCTCCTTTTCTTACCCCGCATATCATTCATTCTGTTACAAAACATAAAAATACCGGCTAGACACCGTGAGAGTTCTCCATTGCGGAAATGGATTTTACGTCATTCAAATTTTTGGTCCCCCTTTTTGTTATATGTCTTTTTGTTGCCCCGAGTTTTCCTACCGTTTCTCAAACAAATAAACGGTCAATTTTGCTTTTTATAACTAACGTAGAGTCTCGATTGACGTACCGTAAGACGTTAGGCCCAATTGGACTGGGTTGGCCTTTGCTGAGTGGCGGATTGCTCTCGGTTTACAAACATAATAGGTCTGAAAAATGACTGCTTAGTCGCTCTTTCTCTTCACCTTGTCTCCTATAGCAATCTCTTCTCTTTCTCTTGCCTTCAATGGCAGTTCTTCCTTAGTTTTTAGTCGTTTTTTATCTTTAACCAGGTTGGCCACACTCTTGTAGAGTTCTGGACCGATATACCGTATTCCCTGACAGAGTCATGGATGTAGTTTTAGTAACAATACCTTTGTTCGATTTAACAAAGAGAGCATATCAACGGACTGAATGCATGTAGCTGGATTGACTTTCGGATCGATGACCAATGGCTACTGTGGACGCTAACTGGCAACCTCACCGAATGTCGATCGGGCGCTGCTGTTTCTGCCCTCTTCCTGTGCTCTCGGCGTATAAACCAGAATTCCTTTTTGTCTGATCACGTGATAAGAATCTATCGTCTTTCTTTTTATAATGTCGCCACAAACTATTCCTAACCACACATACCATTATTTCGACCTCGATCTACCTTTCAGAATCACCCTATTTATCTTCAATTCTCTTTTACCGTAAACCATTCAAAGTAAGTATCTATCTATTTCTTTCTCTCCCTTAACATACCTTTTGCGTTGCCGTATTGTGATACTTGTGAACTACCTACCGTTATCGTATATTTTAGAACCGTTCCTTGTGGAACACTATAAGTGTTGTCGCCCTGCCAATGATCTTTGCTAAGTCAAGTAGTATTTCACCCCTGGTGACGTCATTATGACAAATCTTTACTCTTTACTTAATCAAAACACACCCTACCGTACCTTATCTTATCGTTTCGCCTGCACTGAGAAATTATAGCACCCTATCGTTACCTTTCGTTCTCAGTGTGTGCTTTGTCTTATACGATGACATAACTATATGATAATCACAAGATGACAAAACTACCGTACCTTTACCTTTGACAACTGCCTTACCTTACCTTTGACAATTGCCTTACCTTTACCTTTGACAATTGCCTTACCTTACCTAAGATACATAGATTTTGCAATGATACTTCACCCCTCCTTTTATCTTATTAAGCACATTTTTCACACAAAAAAATAATTCTTCGAATCATTTTTTCCCGGAGGAGAGGGGGTGTAACATGTCTATCGACCTGTTTCGATTTTACAGAATAAATCCTTTTAATTAGCGCTCGTCGTCACTAGCCACATTCAATTATAGTTCTGTGATCCCAAACTCTTCTACCCTGACCGTAAGACAATTGACGTCTGCCAACGGACGCTTCCATTTTTTGCACAACGCCACGTTAAACACCCCTTTTTGTTAACGACCGCCGAAGGGGACAGTTCATCTTTCGCTATCTTTCATATCTTACGTACCTATCTTATGAATTTTGCTGTGGTAAGCACAGCCCCTAGGCTAGGATAGAACCCGAGAATACAACCCTAGGCTAGGATAGAACCCGAGAATATAACCCTAGGCTAGGATATAACCCAAGAATTTAACGCCGAGAATATAACCCTAGACTAGAATATAACGCCGAGGATATAAACCGAAGAATTTAACCGGAGAATATAACCCCAAGAATATAGCCAAGGATAGAACCCCCAAACTACCGCCCTAGAACAGAACTCATCAGTTCGGATCAAGACCTGACTTCTTCTCCAGGAAACCACTTCATCTAAGCTAAGTACCTATAAAAGTACAAATTCCTCTATTAAATTCCGTTATTCATTTCCTGTGGCAGAATAAATTAAACTTTTGTTTTTAATTCTTTTTTTATTAAAATCCTCAACTATAAAAGTTGAGGGAGATATCGCCCGGGGTAATTTTTAGTAGTTTTTATTATTAACTTTCATTTAAATTTTCCAAGGCGTTTCTACCTTTTCCGCCTTAGTTTTTTGTAGTTTTCATCGTTAAAAAGGTAGTGGCGCCCTCAACTTTTACAACCTTCCTGTAGCACTTGTGCAGCATAAACTTGGGGTCGAATCACCCTTGAGAGGAGTCTCTAGCCGGAGCCCTTCGAGCTGGTGCCCTGTGAGGTACAACATTTACCGTTACAAATTGGCGCCTTTACCGTTACAAATTGGCGCCCAGCTAAAAGCAAACTTTTACCGTTACAAACTAAGAAACTTAAATTACTCACCGCTCAACGACAAACTGAAATAATTACATTAAACTCTTTGTTAAAAGTTGCTAATGATACTCTCACAAATAATGGCTTGCATAATAATTTTAAATGTAGGTATAAACATATTGAAAATATTCGTGATGATTTTCTTAAAGCTCATAATGGTATAATTTCTATCGTATCTGTACAGGAAGGCGCTGACTCAGAGTCACATCGTACAGACTTTGATAACCATTATTATCATATTCAAGCTATTTATCTTCAGCTTTTCGAAGATGATACTACGTTACTCTCGATCAAAACTCTAGTCCAAATGTGACTACCTTTAGATCTTCTTGTAATGTTAGATTGCGCAAACTCACAGTTCCTGTTTTTGATGGAGATTATCAGCATTGGAAAACATTTATTGATATGTATGACTCAATGGTCCATAATAATGACTCTTTGAACTATGTAGATAAATTTAATTATATGTTGACATCAACCTCTGCAGTTGCTTATGATCTCATCTCTAGTGTACCGTTACGAAGTAATACGTATATGGTAGCATACAAAAGACGCTTTGATAAAAAACTATTAATCGCACGCTCTCATTGGCAGGCCTTGAAATTCACTTCTACGATAGAAAAATCAGACGACCATGCGGCTTTGCGTAACAGATAGTTTTGAAAAGAACTTGGCCATTTTAGAAAACTTAGGTTTTAATGTCAAGAATTGGGATTTTATACTCTATAATATGTTGTTAGACCGAATAGATAACAATACTAAAACCTGTTTTGAATTGCAATATAAGAATAATTTACCTGAAAATGAATATTACACCACGCTTATGGGGTTTTTAGAGACTCAATGTGACGCGATGGATAATGTTCGGATTTCTGAAATCGATTTCAACCCACAGGCACCTGTAAATTATGGAGGTGAAGCTACAGTAGCCTCTCCAAAACGGTTTTCTTCTCCTAAAATTAAAAGTACTCCAAAACACACTCCGCAAAAACAGAGAACTAGTAGTTCATTCGTTACACATTCTGACTCAAAAGTGAATTGTCAGTTATGTCATCAGCAACATTTAATTTACAATTGTCAACGTTTCTTAGCTAAAGCCCCTAAGGAAAGGTATGAGTTTGTAAAAACCAAGAATTGGTGTACTAACTGTCTTGGTTACAAACATAATAATTTTAATTGTCCCTCTCAACTGCGATGTAGAAAATGTTCACGCAGACATCACACTCTTTTACACTTTGATGCAACTCCTGTCTCTCAAGCTCTCCCTCATACTGCTCCCATTACTCCCGTTGCATCAGCTAGCACCTCTCATTTATCTCAACACCCTAATACTGATTCTTCAGTAAATTTACTCGCTCGCGTAGATAGTACAGTATTGCTGTCTACAGCTATGATTGATGTTAAAGATAGCCAAGGTAGGTATCACTCTGTTAGGGTCCTACTCGATAGTGCAAGTCAAAGTGACTTCATCTCCTCTAAATGCTGCAATAAACTAGGTTTGAAGAAATTTCCTCTCTCTTTAGAGATAAGAGGTGTTGGAAAAATATCTTCTCAGGCTTCACAAGGAGTCACTTGTACGATTAAACCCCGATGTGAATTAAAACCTCTACTCACTTTAGACTTTATTGTTTTACCACAAATTTGCTCGAATGTGCCCAGGGTATCTATACCCAAACATCATTTTCAGGAATTTTCAAATTTACAGCCCGCTGATCCTGAATTTATGCATTCTATCCCAGTTGACATGCTTTTGGGCGTTGACGTGTTTGCTAACATCCTCAAGGGTGGTTTTAATAAGTATTCATTTGATAAACCCATTGCTTTGGATACTATTTTTGGTTGGATAGTTATGGGAAAAGTGGATCATACATCACATCAGATATCTCATTCGTTTTGTACGTCTGCTGAACTATCTCTTGAAGATGAGGTAAAAAGGTTTTGGGAGATTGATTCCATAACCTCTCTATCACACTTATCGTCTGATGGTCTGTCAGCCGAAAAGTTGTTTTTAGACTCCGTACGTCAAGATTCTACTGGACGTTTTGTAGTGTCTCTCCCTTTTCGTCATATGCCAGATATTTTCTCTGATTCTCGGGATATTGCCCCAAGACGTTTTTTTTTTCTTTAGAACGTCGTCTCGTAAAAAATCCATCACTATATACTAAATATAAAGATTTTATGCAAGATTATTTGATCTCTGAGCATATGGAACCAATCAACACAAGTGATCTTCTCAATTCTAGTTATTATATTCCTCATCATTGTATTGCGAAGTCAGATATGACCAAATTTAGAGTCGTATTTGATGCTTCTGCGAAAGGCTCAAATAATCTTTCGTTAAATGATACCCTACTTTCAGGTCCCAAGCTTCAACAGGATATACAATCAATTCTTCTCAGATTTCGAACATATAATGTCTGTTTTACAGCTGACATAAAGCAGATGTTTCGTCAAGTGCTTGTAGAGAAGTTCCAACAAGACTATCAACGCATCTTGTGGCGCTTTACTCCCACAGATATTATTCAAGATTATGGTCTTAAAACGATAACTTATGGGGTTACTTCTTCGCCCTTCTTAGCTATACGAACGATCCTATATTTAGCCGATATGTATAAGAAATCTTACCCTCTTGCTTCTCAAAATTTATGTAAGGATATCTACGTGGATGACATAGTTTCTGGCAGTGCTTCCTTAGAAGAAGCTATTGCGATGCAAAAGGAGCTTATTGCACTTTTATCTCCTAGAGGTTTTCATTTGCGTAAGTGGTCTAGTAACAGCAGTCAATTCCTCTCGCTCTTGCCTATTTCAGATGTACAAGTTGATCTTCCTTCATTTGACTTTGATAGCGAAACTACTCTTAAAATTTTAGGACTTTGCTGGAACCCTTCTCAAGATTTCCTAAGTTATAACGTTTTGTGTAACAATGATTGCTGTACTAAGCGCTCAATACTCTCGGCCCTCGCAAAAATATTCGACCCCTTAGGATTCCTTTCTCCGGTAACGGTCTCTCTTAAAATTTTAGTCCAATCATTTTGGGCACTTGGAATTTCTTGGGACTCATCGCCACCAGAACATATTATTGATTTCTGGCGTAGTTTCAAGACCAACTTACCTGCGCTATCTGCACTTCGTATTCCTCGGCGCATAACCTCACTTCATAATTGTGTCTATGATCTTCACGGCTTCTGTGATGCTTCTGAAAAGGCCTACGCTGCTGTCATTCACTGACGGTCTGAAGACGAGCATAATTGCATTGATACACAGTTGGTATGTAGCAAAACCCGGGTTGCCCCTCTTAAGAAAATCTCCCTAACTCGTCTTGAGCTATGTGGTGCCCTTTTGTTATCGGAGCTAATACATTTTGTAAAAAACCAATTCTTTAAAAATTAGAGATGTATTTGCTTACACCGATTCCACTATTGTCCTTTGTTGGGTACGAAGCTCTCCTCACAAATGGGCTACTTTTGTGTCAAATAGGGTGACATTGATCCAAGAGAAAACTCCTCCCTCTATATGGAAACATGTTATGTCCGCAGACAACCCTGCAGACCCGGCCTCAAGAGGAATTTTTCCTCAAGGCACACTCAATAATTCCCTATGGTGGGCGGGACCTTCATGGGTACGTCAATCATACGACAGTTGTCCCAGCTCTCTATTCAAATATGAAGTATCTGATATTTCAGACGAATTGCGTAAAGTTGTTTGTTGTGTTGAATCAAGTCAACCTCCGCTTTTTAGTCTCTTATCTCGATTTTCTTCTCTGGAAAAAACACAAAGAATAATCTGTTACGTAATTAGATTTATTTCTAACACTCGTGATTCCTCAAACAAACGATTTGATTCATTTGTAGACAGGGATTTGGATAAAGCTCTTCTCTATCTTATAAAATTCACTCAATCCGACACGTTTGCTTCTGAAATCTCATTGATTAATAATAATCTTCGCTTACCAAAGTACTTGCGCAAACTGAGTCCGTTTCTAGATGATCAAGGAGTCCTCAGGGTGGCCGGTAGACTTGTTGATTCTAGCCTGTCATTTAATGGAAAACACCCAATACTTTTACCCGGTAACCATACTTTTACTTACCGGCTTATAGAGCACTATCATCGCAAACATCTTCACCCTGGACTCCAAACACTTCAATATTTACTGCTCCAGAAGTTCTGGATCCTCTCCCCAAAACGGTCGATTCGTAGAGTAATCTCTCATTGTATGAAATGTTTTAGAGTCAATCCTACTTCATCTCAGCCTCTAATGGGCAACTTACCCTCTGTTCGTGTATCTCAGGTAAAACCCTTCGGCAATGTCGGAGTAGATTATGGAGGACCATTTTATATAACTCTTGGCCGAACTCGGGGTGCAAAAACCCACAAGGCTTATATTGCCTTATTTGTCTGTATGGCCACTTAGGCTGTTCATCTAGAACTGGCTTCCGACCTTTCCACAGATGCCTTTATGGCTGCTCTTAGACGCTTTATATCTCGTAGAGGGTTTGTCCATAATATCTACAGTGATTGCGGAACCAATTTTGTTGGAGCTCGTAAACAATTGGACAATGCTATGAGAAGTGCTACTGAAAAGGAGCACATTAAGTGGCATTTCAATCCTCCTTCATCACCCAACTTCGGAGGCCTGTGGGAAGCAGGCATTAAATCGGTTAAAACTCACCTTTACAGAGTTTTAGGCAATCAGATTCTTACATACGAGGAATTTTATTCTGTCCTGGTACAGATTGAGGCTATTTTAAACTCTCGGCCGCTCTGTCCTATTAGCTCCGATCCTAATGATCTTCTGCCACTCACTCCAGCCCATTTCTTGACTTTTACTCCTGTAGGTGCTCCTGCAGACCCTGTCTTACAGGATATTAAACTGGGGCGACTCTCTCGGTGGCAGCTGATACAGCGCATGCAACAAGATTTCTGGACCAGGTGGCATCGAGAATATATTCATACGCTTCATCAGAGAAGCAAATGGACCCTCCCTGGGGTATCTATTGAGAAGGATACCCTAGTTATTTTAAAGGATGAGAATTTACCTCCTCTAAAATGGTCACTGGCTCGTGTCGTTGCGGTCCACAGCGGCGCGGATAATGTTACTCGTGTTGTCACAGTACGCACTGCAAAAGGTGAATTTAAGCGAGCCGTTTCAAAGGTCTGCGCCTTACCTCGAGATTGATTTTTTTTTGCATTTATATATTTTTTTATTAGTTTAGTTCTCTTAAATTTTATTCTTAAGTCATAATTAAATATATTTGCTAACCTCTTTCTTTTCAACTCTCGGGTAAATTTAATGTTAAGTATTTTTTTTTCTTATTATCACATGTTTGTCATTGAAACTGGAATATCAGATTTGATGACAAATAGTTTATTTATCACACTTACTTGGTGCTAAAATGTTCCATTTTGGTGGGCGGTATGTTCAGTCCCCATGTAAACTGGATTTATTTTTTGTTTCCCAATCTGGAAGCACATAGTACTTAGCGCGTGTGCGTGTGAAACGACTAGATGTTGACCACGCAGTTGTGATATGGCCGTCGTATTTAACTTAACTTAAGATATAATATAATTTGCTTCTGTGTAAATTAGCGCGTGGTGGAAGTTATTACTTCTTTTACCTCTCCTAACAGACAACAGGCAGAGAGTCGGTACCGACAATAAGATCCAACTCCAGGAAAAAGAGGTGAGTGCTAATCTGCTTCCTGTTGTCAAGCAATAATTTTTTCTCATAAAATTACTTGTTATATATATATTCAAAATACAGTCCACTTAATTCCCGACCAAACAGTTTGTCTTTCATTTATATAACGTGAATTCAACAAATCTAAGGCGGATTGAAAGTTTTGTTCGTTAACTTGTAGTTTTTCTATGAGCTTACTAGGTTCATCTCTCAAAGCATTTTTTAAATAGTGAAACTGTTCAATTTTAGACAAACGACCATTCTTCAAAATTAACGCGTCAAACAAATCCATAAAAGTATTAAATTCTGCATAATTGCCCCTAAAGACGGGCAATGAAATAGCCGGTAGCTTAAGGGAATTACTAGACATGCTACATTGAACATTTACCTCACTATTTGTTTTGTCATTATTTTGTACTTTTTGTAAACAGTTTTGTAAGTCTCTCTTTATAGCAAAATACTGGTCTTTGATATTCTCCCTCTCTCGAAGTTCATCTTCGAGAGATTCTTCTTCTACCTCTTCCTCTATGGTGTCCTGTATTTCACAATATTTGAAAAAATTCCGTTCAAATCTTGTATTCTAAATCTAATTTTTGAATTTCGGTATTTTTAAATTTTTCAAACCAATTACGCAATTTGGTTATTGATGCTTTTTGACAGGCACGTTTTCTAATTAACGTTTCCATTATTTATTTCAAGTACTACGAACGGACCGATAAAAAATTCACTTGAAAAGCTTTGAAACTGTCTTAGGTACAGACAAGGAAATTCACAATGACAAGTTATACGCATGAAATCAGTAAAATGTTTTTAAAGCACCTACATAATCACGTTCATTATGTGATTAATTCGGTTTCAACTATGACGAAATCTATTTTTCAACAATATTTAACTCAAATCTAACATTAGCATACCCGTAGTACAAAAAGAGATATTCACAAATCAAAGACCTTTCTTTTGATTTCCAATCGACTGATATATTTTCATTTATTTTCGCACCTCAACAATCAACAAAAGAAAAATCCTTAACGAGTATGCGAGTGCCCAAAAAATGTTATGTAGATCTGTGAATATCGAATGAATAAAATGAACTTACGGTTTGCTACCCGACAATCCTGATTTTCTCATTTAAAAGTAAATAAAATGCACCTCACCAACTAACAAGTATTTCAACAAATTGCACTAAATGAAAATGTTTGTCTCCAACGTAGGTATTTTCACATATTCCAAGACCATGTTAAATGTATAAACTCCATGGCACTTTAAAAGTTAGTTTTTTCCAGTAGGCAACAACTCAACAACATGAAATATTTTCAACTAGTAGGTACCTACACAATCAGCAACGTCTTCCACTATCAAGTATAATATGTATTTTCAACCCTAATGTAGGCATTTTTAAATCTCCCAAGTAAATTCGTAAATTTTTTCCATGTAAATTCATCTGTCATGCAATAGAGGCTTCGAAGGACCATGATATCTGGCTTATAATTTGAGGATGAACTCCTCCGTCGTCCCTAAATTCCTTTAAAACTCTCTTTTTCACTGGTTTAATAACTGGTTCACTTCTACTATCTAAATATATACTCACCCTTCCATATCTCACTAAGAATGAAAAATAAAACACATATTTTCCACAGTAGTGGCAAAATCATCTGTATCAACAATGTAATCATAATAGCGTATGGGTTGTTCATTATTCTCAATGTACTTTAATGTTAAGACTTCATACAACACTTTTACAATGTCTTCTATCGCTTCTTCTTCTTTATTCAGATTTGTCACTTTCTCAGGTTCTTTCTTTTGTAATTTTTTTTTAACAGTCTTTGATCTTTCTTTTTTTTTTGTTTTCGGTCTAGGTATTTTATCTAAATCATACGTTCCGTATACGTATGTATAGTTAGGTACTTTTGGAATTATATTTCTAGCACTGTCAATCAGTTTTAGTAAATCCGAAGGTCCAAGTTCTTCGTCCTCTTTAATACTATTAATTATATGGTTGGAATATTCTGATGAATCATATGTAGAAGTGAAAACATCAACAGCATGTATGCATTTCTTTAGAACAGAACTAGCTGAAGACAAAACTAAACAATCTAAATATGTTTCTTCTGTATGCTCTACTCGTTCATCAATATTCCATTCTGTATCCAAAGCATTTGCCTCTCTTAACACATCTCCTAACTCGTTCACTGCATTAAGACTAACATCGTCTGTTTCTTCAATTCCTTCGATTTTGGTTAAAATACTTCGATAAACAACTTTCCTTTGTTGTGGGTTCCGCCTCATTATGCTATAATTATTCTCTTGATCTTCATTTGAATATCTATCCACAATCTTATCAGAAAATGCTTAGATAACTGTTTATAGTATAGCTTAGATGAACTTGGAAATATGTTTGAATTTTCAACATTTTCTGTAACCAAAATTGATCTGTGTTATAATACATACATAAGTTTAATTCAGTTTTTTTATTTCAACAAAAGAATTTTTCAACGACCACTGAATACGAAAATTCTACAGAAAATTGAAGTTCGTGTATGTCATGGATAATTTTTATTTGTAACATCACTCGGGACTTTCAAAATCCAGTTGATAAGTTAAGCGTGAATCGAACCCTACTGCGATATTATTTGTATTTGAAACAAAAATAAATCAAGTTTTACTAAATTTTTTAAATGTAAATATGATTTACTTTGGTAAAGTCGAACTGTAAGCGCAAATGAGTTTCTACAAAGCATAATAAGTATCTTTTTCACATCTGCCTATCGGGGTATTCAAATTTCAAGTTAATTCTCAACTTATTCACTTATGAATATAAATCATTTATTTGCAATTCTCGATCACTGGCAATACATAAACTTACAAAGACTTCAATAACAAAATTAATCAATACATTTTAATTGTTTTCAAAATGTATGCCTCAATTCACCAACATATTAATTAGCCGAATAAGCACGGAAGATTTCAGAAACAATTTATAATAAATTTTCAACAAATGTGTTTTTGTAAACATGTTTTCGTTAGTTAACTCACATATATAATTCAGTTCACTTAATATAGTTTTGCTTAAATGGAAATCAAGAGAAGAAAAATTCATCTTGATTTTTTTTTATTTAAAAACTATCCATAAATCAATAAACCTAAGTCTTAGATTGTCATAACAATATTCACTTGTTTCTCAAGCCCAACGTAGTAAATTATGCCAACCTGGTTATACACAAAAGTTGTTAGACCAATGATTGCCGTAGATTAGACGACACCACAAGTCGGTGGACAAAAAACATGCTTTTTAACAGGACAGCAATGACAATTTTATTTGGAAATTCCATAGAGGTCTTGATAATAAAGGGATACCCACAGGGGGGCGTATTATCTTCTATGCTGAGGGACTTAGTCATAGATGAACCCCTGGAAAAATTGAACAGAAAAGGGCTCTACTGCACCCAGGGGTGCAGATGATCTGGCAATACTTGTAATCGGGATACACCATATTGGAGCTAATGCAACAAGCTCTGGAAATGATGTAGGAAGGAATGTCTAAGTGTGAATCTTGCAAAAACTCAACACAATCCCTTCACTAGAAAACGGAAGATTAAGCGACTAAAACTGCCAAGCCTCTTCAACGTGCAGCTGTGTCTGAGCTAGGAGGTCAAGTATGTGGGAGTAATTCTGGATGCAAAACTAAACTGGAATTGATACCTGCTGGACAAAACAGATGAGATAAGGAGATATGAAGCTATTGAAACTTCAGAGGCGTGTCTGTCTGTGCATAACGGGTACGATGAGAAACAGCCCGACCGCGACAATGGAAGCCATACTTAAGCAAGTATGGCTGCATTTAGGTTGGAGTGCATTTCAAATTGGCACGAAAAAGCCATAACTAACAATACAATATCCAGTTAAACATTGGTGTGGTACACTGACAAATCTAAAACTGATAGAGGAACAGGAGCTGGAGTTCACGGTACTAAATCCAGGTGCAATGTCAATGCATCTTTGGGAAAGTTTGTATCCGTATTCCTCGCGGAAATCTACGCTATCGATGTTCCAAATGAACATCGAAAGGAGGTATAGAGACCAAAAGATCCTCATACTCTTCGATAGTCAGGCCTCACTGGAATCCTTAGCATGCCTCCAGAGACCCAGTTCTTGAAAACCTGGGAGTAGAACAACCGAGAAAAAGGAAGCGTGATTTCATCGAGAATGGATGAATGGTACTCTTGAACGTGATTCTATCGAATGTCAATAGAAGGATAACTCCCTCATGCTTCTTCTGGGTGAATTGAAGGGATTAGTCGGGGAACACGGAATAATTTGACAGTTTTCTGAATTTATTTGAGGTTGTGGATCATTAACTTCACTTTTTATACCCATTACTGTTCAATTCATGTCTATTCAACTAGCTTTTGCCCGCGACTTTCGTCGAAAATGGTTCTAATAGGATTTTTAATCAGTTTTTTACGTTATTAATTTTGTCATAACATATAAACTATTATGTTAAAATGTTAAGTTAAGTTTTTCATTCAAATATCCAAGAACAAATAAAATTGAAATTTCGAATTCTTATCCGATTTAAATATTCTTTTATATTTGACATCCCAATTTTAAAGGGTATTGCATTGCACCAGGCTTTAAAGTGAGTTCAACGTTTTTTGAATAAAATCGGATTGAGTTTTGAAACGTGTCAAAATAAAATGTAATTTGAATCAAAAGCATCAAGGAGTATTGATATCAACTTAGATACAAATCACCCCTTTCCACCCCTTTTAAACCCCGTTAGGCGATCAGTTCCAATAAAATACGAAACACGTCTTCCATCCATTCTGTTAAAGAATCTTTATGCAAAATTTAAAGAAGATTGGACCAAGGAATCATGTTGTCCCATACAAACGTTTCACCTCCTTAGGGGTAGAATAGAATTTTCTGAAAATCCATTTCTTATCGGATGTCTTCGTCATACAAAGAACACACCTTCCAAGTTTCAAGTCTCTACGATCAGCGGTTTAGGCTGTGCGTTGAACCGTCAGTCAGTCATTCAGGACAAAGCATTTTATATGTATAGAAAATTACCAAAACAACTTTAAAGAGAAACTCAACTAAAAATATGAATATTTTTATGTCGTACCTTCAAAAAGCAGTAAACGAACAATAGTATATTACGTAACAAGTCCGGAAAATAGGTACTGTTTTTTCGGACTCGCAGACTTCCAGGACTCGCCTACGGCTCGTCCTGGAATCTTGTCGACTCGTCCAAAAAAAACAGTTTCCGGGCGTGTTGCGAACATGTTTTTTTCGGCAACCGTGTGGTGTATAACAAATCGATAAAACACGTTTCTTTGTAATATCTAAATGGACTTAAAATGGCGTCGATTTGAATGTTTATGTTTGTCATGATGACAAAACGCTAAAAAAGCTAATTTTTAGAACAAAATTAGGAACATTCTAATTGAATTTACTGTTTGGACCCTTACTTTGTGGAATCTACTCATATTACTATAGTGGCGGAGATTACGATATTAGTTCATTTTGCTTATTTAATTAGATTCGGTCAACATTACAGTTGAAATAAAATTCATTCGTTTAGGCCTATTAACAAGTTACATTTTCATTTTTATTAAATTAAATTAATTAAAGAAAATATAGTTTAATTTTCATAATTCAAATTTATTGACAATGAATTAATGTATATTAAGTAAAGTAAACATACCATTTAAAGGAAATATAAAATTCAATCTATAGTATCATCCTCTTCGCCGGCCATACAAGAATCAGTTAGTTGTTTTAACTAACCGAATTTACATTTATATTACCTTCATATATCAGATCGGGTATAAAATTAAATAGTAAATAAATTCCTTAGATGGACGGTGGCGCTTATGGTTTACTACCTGACTAGCATCTGTGACCTTTTCGCGTGCTGTCAGACACTAAGAAACAGACTATAACATTCTAATACTTGTTTTTAATAATATGTATATTGAAATTCGAACAATTGCTAATATTAAAGGGATTTAGTTTGTTTGAATTACAGCAACGATGTAATTCTTCCCGGCCTAGTCCGGGAAATACGTACTTTCCGGACTAGGCCGGAAAAGTGCTACGTTCTCACAGAAAAAGCGTCCGGGAAGTAGGTACTTTCCGGACGGTTGCCGAAATAGTATATTACGGACCAAGGCCAGTAAAGTAAGAAATGTCTCAGATCACATGTAATTGTCGGCCGAAGCGAAGGTGAGGTCGACAAACATGTGATCTGAGGCTTTCTTACTTACTGGCCGAGGTTTGTATACTATTTTTCTGTTCGACGGAGCCAGAAAGCGACAACTTCGTTTAGCGCGGAGGCCAGAAAGTTGATGCTCTCCGGCCGGAGGACAGAAAAAAATTTATACGTGTTCGAATTATATTTTGGCTAAGATACTTTCAATTCCACCAAAAGTTATTTCATGAATGCAATTTGACTTTTGTTAACAATTATGTCTTTTGTAACACTGACTTTCATTATTTAGAATACATTCTTTCATTTTTATTTCATTTTTATTTCATTTCATCCCAATTCCTTTTATTTAAATAAAATGAAATATAGTTAATTCAAAATTGCCGGCATATTAAGTAATAACAGCAAATAATTTATTTTTATTTTATCACTATGGAAACTTCCGCGAAAATCCAGCAGATGGTGCCACAAGACGTAAAAGGCGTTTT
This sequence comes from Lochmaea crataegi, assembly GCA_947563755.1. Classification (NCBI taxonomy): domain Eukaryota; kingdom Metazoa; phylum Arthropoda; class Insecta; order Coleoptera; family Chrysomelidae; genus Lochmaea; species Lochmaea crataegi. The sequence continues at coordinate 72,952,415 of OX387422.1, read as the reverse complement.
TGAGTTTCTAGCTATACCACAAACTAAATGTACCTACCTATTAGGATTGCTATGAATGTAACACACCTATCTAACCAACTAATAACGTAACTGTATTGAAAAAAAACTTGTAATTAACAGAAATACTCACTTAACAACAAACAACAACAAATCTCATATAAAGTAAACTCAATCAATAACAAAATTCAAATTTTTATAATTCGCATACAACCGACGTCTGCCATAAAGCGTCTGCCGCATTCCGGTTGAATACTCTGTCTATAGATACCCTAAAATTTGTAACCATTTGTGTGAGTAAGTTGTTTGTACCTAGTTATGAGTAGAACATTACTTTTCTTTACACCCAGTCGGTATAATACAAAACAAATTTTGTGAAATTTACGGAATTTCATGCATATATGTCCAAGGACCAAAAAGTTTCATACAAACTATTATCCCTTATTTCACCCCCTTGGAGGTTGAATTTTGAAAAATTCTTCCCTAGTGGATGCCTCCGTCATATGAGGAATACGTGTGCGAAATTTCAATTTTCTAGCCTTAAGGGTTTGGCCTGTGCGATGATACCTAAGTCAATCACTTTTCCTCTATTTCACCCCCTTGGGGGTTGAATTCTGAAAAATCCTTCCTTAGTGAATGCCTTCGTCATACGAGGAAAACATGTGCGAAATTACAATTTTCTAGCCCTAAGGGTTTGGCCTGTGCGATGATACCTAAGTCAATCACTTTTCCTCTCCCCAAGGGGGTGACTTGGGGGTTGAATTCTGAAAAATCCTTCCTTAGTGGATGCCTAAATCATAAGAGGAATACGTGTGCGAAATTTTGAGTTCCTAGCCCTAAGGGTTTGGCCTGTGCGTATATTTAAAACTTTCATCTCCTATTTTACCCTGTTAGGGGTTAAATTTCAGGAAACGCTTAAATACATAACTCATTATATTTGCCGTACTCAATTCATACGAAATTTCATGCAAATATGTCCAAGGAATAAAAAGTTTCATCAAACTTTGATCCCCTATTTCACCCCCTTGGGGGTTGAATTTTGAAAAATCCTTCCTTAGTGGATTTGGTTTGGTCTGTGCGTTATTTAAAACTTTCATCTCCTATTTCACCCTCTTAGGGGTTGAATTTTAGAAAACGCTGAAATACGCAACTCATTTTTGCCGTAGGTACTCAATTCATACTAAATTTTATGCAAATATGTCCAAGTAATATCTCATCCCCTATTTTACCCTCTTGGGAGTTGAATTTCAGAAAACGCTGAAATGCATAACTCATTATTTTTGCCGTACTTAATTCATACGAAATTTCATGCAAATATGTCCAAGGAACAAAAAAAAGGTGAGCGGACGTCGGACCGCCAACAGAAGCTTGCTTCTTATGCACAATAGAATGCGAGGTTGGGAAAACCATCAATAAAAATACGCGCAAAAGAATGCGATGTTGGGAATTACATTAGGCCCAGTACGTTCTACTAAGTTTTATTTTATATTTCATTGAACATTTTTTCAAAATTTCTGACAATTTTTGACCATTTTTTCAAATTTTAACAATTATTGACCATTTTTGACAATTATTGACCAATTTTGACAATTATTGATCATTTTTGACAATTTTTTAAAAACTTCCACCATTTTAGACCATTTTTCCAAATTTTTGAAATTTTTTGAAAATATTTGGCCATTATTAACCATTTTTTTAATTTTGACAGTTTTTGACAATTTTTGACCATTTTTCCAAATTTTTGACAGTTTCTATCTCTATGTCTATCTCTATCTCTCTGTCTCTCTTCCGACCGTTTGGGAATCCCTCGTGCCGGCGTGTAAGAGAGAGAGAGAGAGAGAGAGAGAGAGAGAGTAACATCACACGTTTCACGAGTTCACTAGCCTTTTCAGAAATCTGGCAACACTGTTGCGTGACGAATGCTTTTTCGTAACATTACACGTTTCACGAGTTCACTAGCCTTTTCAGAAATCTGGCAACACTGTTGCGTGACGAATGCTTCTTCGTAACATTACACGTTTCACGAGTTCACTAGCCTTCCCAAAAGTCCTATGTCGTGCAATAAGAAGCAAGCTTCAAAAAGTTTCATACAAACTTTTATCCCCTATTTCACCCCCTTGGAGGTTGAATTTTGAGAAATTCTTCCCTAGTGGATGCCTTCATCATATGAGAAATACGTGTGCGCAATTTCAATTTTCTAGCCTTAAGGGTTTGGCCTGTGCGATGATACCTAAGTCAATCACTTTTCCTTTATTTCACCCCCTCCGGGGTTGAATTCTGAAAAATCCTTCCTTAGTGGATGCCTTCTCATATGAGGAATAAGTGTGCGAAATTTCAATTTTCTCGCCATAATAAAGGGTTTGTGCGTTGATACCTAAGTCAATCACATTATTAGAAGACCTTTCCAATGAGGGGTCTTGAGACACAGTTGCTTTTAAGAAAATTGCCGATTACGTCACCACGTTAATACTGGTAACGCAATGTTCGTTACATCTAGATCATGTGATGACGATTCAAAAATTAAAATTTACATGTTTTTGAATTTTTTTCAAAAGTCGTTTATTTTGGAAATAATGAATAATGAGAAGAAACGATGTTTATCAAAAAATTCGGTTTTATGATCGGTCAAGAAATTTGGCATCGTTGTGGCTTTGTTCCCTGTTTCATGCTCCCTCCTTGATGTTCCAGAATACGAAATTATGAACTTAAGAGAACAGCGGTAGAGTAAAATAGAGGAATGATCCCCGGGGACAGTTCTATTCTATTGCCGTCAAGAATTGATGATCAGATCAGATTCAGACTGGTCTACGACTGCCTTCAAAGGCTCTCAACCCTGGCAAACCACAATAGAGTGACACTTAAGCGGGTCCCGGGGCACGAGAATATTGTAGTCAATGAAGCGGCAGATACCCTTGCAAAGCAGGGGTCTCAAACTACATTAACTGGTCCTGAACCAGCATTTGGTATTCCAAAAACTGCAGCACGGGGGGTGTACACATTGGTGAATTCAAACAAGACATCGATTGTACTGTAGCCATGAGCCAAAGAAGGAACACAGCAAACTCCTGGTCAAAAAATCCACTGGCTAAAGAAATATTAAGACTCAACAGGGGCCAAATAAGGAAAGTGACGGGATTACTCACCCTAAGGAAACACATGCATACAATTGGCATATACATATATGGAGGAACCTATCTGTCGGTTGGGGAGGAGAAAACTGCAGAGCACATTATGTGCCAGAGCTACAGCTTGGGGAATGTTCGGTTTTTGTGTTAGGCGATGAGAAACCGAGCACGGGAAGTCATGCAAGCTCGGAAAATGCATTTTTTCACGTGTGATGAAAGATACTTTCCATTATACCTCTACAAGAATTCGAAAACCTGAAAATGTTCATGATCTGCTAGCAGATTGCAAAGACGTGTATATTTTGCTCGTAGAAAATTACAATATTACTCTTTAAATAGCTAATATTTTTCAACGAAATTTTTACAGAACACTCCTCTATACCACTAGTTACTAGTGGTGTTAATAAATTTGTAAGCGCAATTACAAGCTAATTTGTGTGTAATTTGTATAATTTATTCATTATTTCTAATCAAAATACTAATTACGATAAAAACTGGAATATGTCGACCACTACTTGTCCGAACTGCCTGAAGCCTGTAGCCACTGCTGATCGCATACTCCAATGCGATGGTTGTAAGCGACCAATATAGGCTTGTACCGATGTTTCTACCGACGATCGCGTTACTAGGCAGAAAGTACGAGGTTTGTGCATTCTTTGCAATTCTTGTAGTTCAAGTGTTTTGAACATTTGCTTGAGTTTAAAACGGATATTCACAAAAAAATCAGGGATTTTGATGAAAAGTTGTCACAAATAAATGATACATTGAGCCTGTTTGACACTTTTAAGTCCACCGAATTCACCGATAATATCGCAAATGAAGCCGTAGACCGCATCACGCGCGCTAACAATATTTTAGTCATAGGCGTGCCAGAACCTTCTGGATATCACTACACTAATAAAATAAATGCGGTATTGAACACTGTCGGATGTCAAGAAGAACCAATCACCTTTTACAGAGTTGGCAAACCGAACCAATGATTCCCACGAGTGATAAAGTTGGTAATGGTTTCTGAACACCACGTTAAAAATATTCTTAGGAATAAAGCAATACTTTTGGAGAATAAGGCCACCGAGAATTTTTCATAATTGATGACAAGACCCCTATGCAACAACAACGGCTAAAGGAGCTTCGCAATGAGCTAGACACCCGAAAGAATAACGGAGAACATGATTTGACTATCAGGTACATCAATGGAACTCCCGAAATCACTAAATTTCGTTCCCAACTCTTTTAAGGACACTTTTAATGAATGGCTCTTTCTGTATACAAATTTAGACTCACTTTCCGCAAAATTTAACGAGTTCGCTGGTACCGTGCAGCTTCTTCAACCTAGTATTATTTTAATTGCAGGAACTTGGCTCAAGCCTTCAATTCCGGACTCTCTGGTTAACGTTAATGGATATACAATATATCAAAATCCTAAACCAATCGAAATGCTTGGTATACACTGAACACTGTTTACACTACCACTACACCAACACTAACACTTTACACTATCTTACGCGCGTTTCGATAACAAAGTTATCTTCTTCAGAGACTGAGTTTACCTTCAGTCTCTGAAGAAGATAACTTGGTTATCGAAACGCGCGAAAGATAGTGTAAAGTGTTAGTGTTGGTGTAGTGGTAGTGTAAACAGTGTTCAGTGTCAAGTATCGCCAACGGTTCCAGAATTCCCAACTTAGATGCTTGATATAGACGTCATTCATCTATCTTTTCACAAAAACACTTTTTTCTACAGTCGCGCGTAAAATGACTAATTACTGTATTCAAATGAAATCGTAAAGTCGACAAATGCCGAGGATCGTTACTTTACGCTCTAGCGCAAAAAAGGAATCTTTTTCGCTCGCTTATTTAATCAAACCACGCCCTCCGAATTAACTCAATTGGTGAATATTTAACAATTCATCAGATTAAAAATCAAATAAAATTATATGAAAATGGTCAAAAATGGTCAATAATTATTAATTATTGTCAAAAACTGTTAAAAATGGACAATTTTCGTCAAAAACTGTCAAAAAGTGTCAAAAATGGTCAATAATTGTCAAAAATGGTCGACAATTGTCAAAAACTTTAAGAAAAATTCGAAAAATGGTCAAACATTTTCAAAAATTGTCAAAAATAGTCAATTGTCAAAAATTTTAAATTTTTTTGAAAAATGGTCAAAAATTTTCAAAAATTGTCAAAATGGTCAATAAAGTCAATAATTGTCAAAAATGGTCGATATTTGTCAAAAACTTCAAAAAATGGTCAAACATTTTCAAAAATGGTCAATTGTCAAAAATTTTAAAGTTAAATTTGAAAAATGGTCAAAAATTGTCAAAAACTATCAAAAATGGACAATCATTGTCGAAATTGGTCAATAGTTGTCAAAAATTGTTAAAATTTTGAAAAATGGTCGGTAATTGTTAAAAACTATCAAAAATGGTCAATAATTTTGAAAAATGGTCAAAGAGTTTGAAAAATTGTTAAAATTTTTGAAAAATTATCAAAAATGGCCAATAATTGTAAATTACCTTCAAAAATGGTCAATAATGGACAATTAATGTTAAAAATTGTCAAAATTTTGAAAAATACTTGATAATTGTCAAAAAATGTTAAAGTTTTTGAAATATGGTCAAAAATGGTCAATAATTGTCAAAAATGGTCTAAAATTTTGAAAAATTGTCAAAAACTATCAAAAATGGTTAAAAGTTGTCAATTATTTTCAAAAACTCTTAAAAATGGACAATTATTGTCAATATTGGTCAATAATTGTCAAAAATTGTTAAAATTTTGAAAAATGGTCGATAATTGTCAAAAGCCATGAAAAATGGTCAAAAATTTCGAAAAATGGCCAATAATTGTCAAAAACTATCAAAATTTGTCAAAAACTGTCAAAAATGGACAATTATTGTTAGAAATTGTCCAAATTTTGAAAAATAGTTGATAATTGTCAAAAAATGTTAAAGTTTTTGAAAAATTGTCAAAAATGTTTAAAAACTATCAAGAATGGTTAAAAATTGTCAATTATTGTTAAAAACTTTTAAAAATGGACAATTATTGTCAAAAACTGTCAAAAGTGGTTAAAAATTGTCATCATTCTGAAAAATGGTCAAAAATGATCAAAAATTTGGAAAAATGGTCACTAATTTTGAAAAACAGTCGAAATGGTCAATAATTGTCAAAAATGGTCAATAATTGTTAAAATTCTGAAGAATGGTCAATAATTGTTAAAACTTTGAAAAATGATCAATAATTGTCAAAATTTTGAGAAATGGTCAATAATCGTCAAAAGTTGTCAAAATTTAGAAAAATACGAGCCGTTTCCGAAAATCGATTTGAACACGTAATTTATAAAATCGATTTTCCGAAAATCGATTAATATTACTATAAAAATCGATAACTAAAAATCGATTATTAAAAAATAATTATCGATGTATATAAAAATCGATTATTTTTCAACATCCCTAGTCAGTAGATCTTTTTAAGGTTAATCATGATGAATAGCGAAAATGACGATTATTCTAGCACTCCTAAGATAATATAAAAAACTGTTTTAATTATTAAAAGGGCGACTGTAGAAAAAATTATGTGTGTTTTTCGAGCGTAAAGTAAAATTGCCGCTTTCGAAAGATCGCCGCGCTCCGCTCCATGTCGCGCGGCAACATTCTTTCTCAAGCGATAATCTGTTACTTTACGCTCTAAATACACAAATAACTATTTCTCTTGATTTAGTATATCTTTATCGCTCTCCTCATACTCAACTAGTTCAGGACAACATTTTATTTGAGAAACTCGAAAATCTTATCATTGCTGGGGACTTCAATTTTCCAGAGATCGCCTGGCCTATAATTACATTATTGGATGCGATAAAGTCCCATAATTTGTTTAAAAATTTTGACGCAAACTCAAATCTCACTCAACTTATCACAGAACCTAAAAGAATCAGAATTAACAACCAACCTTCAACTTTAGATCTCGTCCTAACTAACGATGAACAGTTGATTTCTTCCCTTGACCGATTGGTAAATCAGACCATGCAGTTATTATAGCCCGAGTCATATGGACACATAACCATGTAGCTGCTTACTAGACATTTCTCACGGAAACTTACTAGATTATTTTTATTATATTACATTTGTCAAAATCAGCAAAAACATTTCAACACGTGTATAACATCCTGTTAACACGAACCTTATCTTTATATTATATTATATTATATTCAGCATTTTTCTTTTTCTATTGTTTCATAATTTTATAATTTTTATTCAGTCTACATTTTATCTTTGTACCAAACACTTGTCTTTACCTAAGTTTAAATAAAATTTTTAAAAAGTATATTTTTTACTTAAAAAATCTAACTGGCGCTGCGAACAGGATACTGTTTGTAGAAATACACCCCTTCAGTGCGGTAAACATCTACATTTTCTGTCAAGAAATTTAAACGGTATCCGAACATTTTAAAAGAAAAACTCCGGTGAAGCAAGAAACAGTGCAAGTAAAGAAGTTGACTCCGACCTGACCATTCCTCCAGTGAAAAAGACGGTTGTCCAGAATCCTTCAGTGAATCCAAAACAAAGAAGAAGCTCACAGATGATCCTCCAGTGTATCCTCCTGTAAGTCTTTTCCTTTATTTCGATTTATTGGCTAATATTTTATAACTGATATAAATTTTTTTTTCTCAATCACAATCGATTTACAATTATTGAATTAATTTTAATATAATAAATAAAAAAAATTTTTTTTCTTTTTAATTTAAATTGGAATTGGAAAATAATTTTATTATCAAATTTTAATACTTCAAATATTTAAATATCGATTTTATTGATAAACATATATATGTCAAACAGTCGTGATCGATCTAGATCTCCATTACATACAGAACGTAATTTGAATACTGCTACCAAAATGTCTACTCAAATTACCCCAATTGAATTATCTATGGCAAACAATCTTGTCCCAACCTATAACGGTGGTTCAAAAGATTTGGCCTATTTTATTAGACAATCAGAAAAATATTTAACCTTACTAAAAACCGAAAATAATGATTTATTTAACTCTCTTCTGCTAGAGCAAGTAAAATCTAAATTATTAGGTCCAGCTAGAGACGTAATAATAAATAGATCTTTTGATGATTGGCTTAATTTAAAAACAGCCCTCACAACTCGTTTTGGTGACCCTAGGTCCGAAGAAATATTATCTCATGATCTGAATACTTCCATTCAAGCACACCCCCAAACATTTTCAGATTTTCATAACGAGGTCACTCGTAAATTACAAGTTCTCAAAGAACATTTAGCTATAAATACAGATAATGAAGAAGTGAGAGTATCTAAAGAAATAATGTATACCGATCAAGCCCTTATGGTATTTAAGGCAGGTCTTTTAAACCCTTACAGAGACCATTTACTTCATATTTCAATAATTTCCCTCGAGCAAGCATTGTACGAATGTAAACGTTTAGATAATGAAAGATCTCAAATTGACTTTGCAAATTTCCTCAGATCCCAAAAATTTCAAAGAAATCGACCCTCTCCAAAATACAATAATTCAGGTAATCAACCACCAAGGAATCAATCATTCCATAATTTTTCACAAGTACCTCAAGTACCCCAGCACTCCAATAATAAACAAATTAATAAATATCAAAGACCCCAGTATCAAAATAAATACCAAAGACCGAATAATCAATCAATTAATAGACAAATCCAATCCCCTAACAATCAAAACTTCAATCGTCATCCACAACCTTCCACGAGCAATTACAGGCCAACCCCAATGAGTACTTCTACCGCAAATACTTATAGACCCCCACAAAATTTTTTTAAACAAACGGGACCCCCTAAAGTAGCTGTTGAAGAATTATTCAATGTCGAAGACGTAGATCATAATCCTAATGATTTACAATACGACGACCCTCAAAACGAAAATTTTGACGAAACTCAAAATTTTTGATTAAGAGCCTCGGAATTGATATAAATAATATAAATTCATACCCAAAACTTCCATTTATATATCTCTCAAATTTAGATTTAAAAATATTGATTGATCCCGGTGCAAGTAATTCTATTATAAATCCAGAACCGGCTTATAGATTATTTTCTAATTCTATTTATAAGTCCAAATTTTCCGTTAAAGCTATTAAAACTACTTATAATGGTAATTTCAACTGTAAATACCCTCTTTTAAAAGAATTTGGTATTAAATATACATTTGATATGTTTATAGTACCTTGGCACGATAGATTCGATGCATTAATAGGTAGTCAAGATTTCGATAAATTAAAAGCTCTCATTGACTATGAAAATCATATTTTACAAAGTAATTCTATTAAAATACCTTTTCATTTTGAAATTAACCCTCGTTTATTTACTCCTTATTCTGAACCTTTAGATAAAAGAACTTTAAATATCCCAGTAAATATCGATAATGGACCAATAGTTCTCCCAGAAATAAAATTAAACGATATAATTATACCCGAATGTATAGCTGTAGCACAAAACGGTTATTGTAAAATACCAATAGAACAAGAAATTTCATTAAATAATATTTCTATAAATTTTCATGAACCTCTTCAAGTTCAACCCCTTTCAAAATTTCATGAAAAGAACCCTAAGTCGTATTATAACAATATTGACATCACCAAACTTCTTCGAATAGATCATCTGAATCCCGAAGAAATAGATGCAATATTTTCTCTTTGTAAAAAGTTTAAAAATATATTTTATAATGAAAACTCAGACTTAACTTTTACTCATGCAGTTAAGCATAATATTAGAACAGTTGATGATATACCGATTTATCAAAAATCGTATAGATATCCCTATCATTTAAAACAAGAAATCCAAGAGCAAATTCAAAAACTTTTAAATAATAAAATAATAAAGCCCAGTATATCTCCATACAGCTTTCCTACTTTTCTTGTCCCTAAGCGAATGGACGCTAGCGGAAAAAAGAAATTTCGTTTAGTTATAGACTATAGAAAACTCAATGAAAAAACCATTGAAGATAAATACCCCCTTCCTCGTATCGACGGAATTCTCGACAATCTTGGTCGAAGCACTTATTTTTCCACATTAGATTTGGCACAAGGTTTCCACCAAATCGAAATAGACCCCAATTCTGCAGAAAAAACTGCATTTACAGTAGACAATGGCCACTACGAATATACACGTATGCCATTTGGTTTGAAAAATGCCCCAGCAACTTTTCAACGTGTCATGGACACAATTCTTCGTCCTTTTCTTTATAAATCATGTTTTGTATACATGGACGACATAGTCATTTTCTCAAAATCCCTTCAAGATCATATTATCCATATTAAACAAATATTCAATGAATTAGAAAAATATAATTTAAAAGTACAATTAGACAAATCTGAATTTCTCAGAAAAGAAGTCGCCTTCTTAGGTCATGTAATAACCCCTAACGGTATCAAACCGAATCCAGATAAAATTAAATCAATCCAAAATTTCCCCTTGCCAAAAAATGAAAAACAAATTAAATCATTTTTAGGCATGCTCTCATATTATCGTAAATTCATTCAAAACTTTGCCAAAATAACCTACCCAATAAATAAATACCTTAAAAAGGGAACCAAACTAGATTTAAACGACTCAGAATACCTGGACGCATTTGAAAAATGTAAAAAGCTTCTTTGTAACTCTCCAGTTTTAGCGTACCCCGAATTTACAAAAACATTTACCTTAACAACCGACGCTTCAAATATTGCTATAGAAAGCGTACTTTCCCAAGATTCCCATCCCATAGCCTTTTATTCTAGAACTCTAAATTCAGCCGAAAGAAATTATGGCACTATAGAAAAAGAGTTATTAGCTATAATCGATAGCTGCAAACACTTCCGACCATATTTATATTGTAAGAAATTTATCATTGAAACTGATCACAGGCCACTCGTCTGGCTACACTCTCTTAAAGAACCCAATCAGCGTTTAATAAGATGGAAATTAAAACTCGAAGAGTTTGATTTCGAAATTAAATATAAAAAAGGAAAAGAAAATTATGTTGCCGACGCATTATCCAGAATTGAAATCAATGCAATTGATAAAAAACCCGCTAAATCAAAACAAAAAATTAATATAATTAGTGATATAACTATTACTCCCCGAAAACAAAGTATAAAGACTAAAAATTTGGAACAAAACTCTGATGATATTGATTCTATTTCAATCTTAGCTAGAGCAAATTCCGACCCAAATTTAGCACTCAGTGATGCTAACGAAATTCTGAGTACAATACCCGATGATATGAAAAGTATCGCTTCAGACGAAACTAAACATTCTGCACAAGAAAGTCCAATTTTTGGCTTTCCAATTTCAGAAAAATCCTTAAACTCTTCCCATTTTCAAATAATTCTAAAATACGGAGACAAAAACGATATAGATTATTCAAAACCCTTTAGTAAAAATCGATATACTTTAATTTTCCGTAAAGGTTCAGACCATAACGTAATAAGTAACATGTTTTTAGAAATAATTAACCCAACGAAAACATACTATATATATTGTCCCGACGATTTATTACTTAATATCGCCTCGAGAGAATGTTCTAAAATTTTAGAACCAAATGTAAAAATTATTAAAACAAATATTTTCTTAAAAGATATAATCTGTAAAGACGAACAAATTCGTATTATTTCAGACTATCATTCAGAAACCCATAATGGTATTACAGAAACTGTTAAACATTTACAATCTCTATATTACTTTCCAAAAATTCAAGAATTAGTAACAAATCACATTAATCATTGCGAATTATGTCTCACTTCAAAATATGATAGAAACCCTCGTAAAATTCCATTTTCTGGACCACTTATTTCCAAAAAACCTTTTGAAAACCTTCATATCGACGTATTTTCTGTAGAAAATAAACAATATTTAACAATACTCGATTTATTTTCTAGATATCTCCAAGCCTACGAAATTAGCGATTCAAATTCTATCACTATTCTTAATAAATTACGTCATTATTTCTCTCACCACAACTACCCTTCGCAAATAACTTGCGATAATGCAAGAGAATTTACAAGCGAAACTTTCAAAGAATATATGTCACTTTTTCAAATAAAAATCCATTATACAACCTCTCAATCACATACTGGAAACTCTCCAATAGAAAGAGCTCATTCCACCTTAATCGAAAAATTAAGAATTTTAAGACAAAAATCAAAAGAAAATATTACTGATTTAGTCACAACCGCTATTCTTATCTATAACCAATCAATACATTCAATAACAAACTTTACCCCCTTTTCACTCCTTTATGGACCATACGAAAACTTAAACCTCCACGAAATTGATCCTAATAAACAAATTTACCAAGATTACAATGAATATAGAAAAACAGAAATTATTCCATTTTTTAACGATCTCTATCAAAAACAATTAATGAAAAGAACTGAACAATTAAATAAAATTAATCTTGAAAGAAAAGATAATATTCCAAAAACAGACGTTGTTTATTTAGATATGGAACCACGAAATAAAATAAAACCAAAATATAAGAAAATATTATTAGATACAAATAAATCAGATCATAAATTAATTTCTCAAAAATCTAAAAAAGTCAGTAAACATATGATTAAAAATACTAAATCTTTCCAGGTTAACCATGACGATAGCCAACCAGGCACTTCACGTCAAAACAATTGAACCCCCAGGTTACATCTTGGATAATTTAGGATTGGCAAAATATAAAGTCAATTATCATAAGATTTATTTTAGTATAAGTATAGAAGAAATAGAAAATTCTTATAGTAAATTAGTTTTAAACCAAGTTCATTTAGCTAGTAGACTCGATGACACTACAATAACTTTATCAAAAATTTATCAAATAAATATCGACTTACTCTCAGAAGAAATAAATAAATTAAGAATGTATGCTCGATCAAATAAAATAATTAAAAGAGGTATAGCAGACGGCCTCGGTACAGTAATCAAATATATTTCTGGAAATCTTGATCAAGATGACTTAATTGAAATTCAAAATAGTTTTGAAAAAATTAATTTAAACGAAAATAAATTAATGACTGAAATTTCAAAATTGCACACGTTTGCTGGACAGATAACTCAACGTTGGCAAACAGATTTACATAAAATACAAATGTACGCAGAAAACGTTTTAAAAGAATTAAATAGTTTAAACGATAGATTAAATAACGAAATTATTATTCATATACAATTAGAACAAATTAGAGACTTAAGAAACTATATTCAAATTTTACTCAGAACCATATCATTTAGTAACCAAGAAATTTTAAATGTAGAATTAATTAAACAAAAAGAATTAGAAGAAATTTTTAATTATTTACATACTATTCATTCTCATAATGAAATTGCTTCAGATATTCCAACATTATTAGAAATAATTAAAGTAAATTTAATGTTCACTCCAAAAACTTTATATATTACTCTTAAAGTACCTATATTGGCCGATGAATTACTCCATCTTTCCAAAATTATTCCAATTCCCAGTAAAGATAATAATATCCTTTTACCCCCATACACATTTATATTAAATTCAAAAGGATCAACAAAATGGACTAATGAAGAATGCAAGAAAACTTTTTCATTTTTGTATTGTGAAAAAGAACCCCATGAAGACAACTGTAATTTAGACAACCTTTCGCTCTGCAACTACGCTCATGTGAAAAACGATTTTTCACTTTTCACTCAACTGACTAATGGAAATACAATTATTTGTTCAAGAAAAATAACAGATGTTAACGAAGACTGCAAACAAACATTCAAATCATTAAAAATTTCAAAATGCAACGTCATATTAGGAAACAACGATTGCATTTACTCATTTCAAAAACATACATGGACAGGATCCAATAAAACATTTTCCCAAGAATGGCCCAGCATCCAGGAACCTACCGAAATTCATCACAAAATCAATATCAACAATTTACATATGGACGATCCAACCAAATTGCTACCACAGTTCCAAGAACCAAATTTATTGCCGATTGAGCTCCATCAAAGCCATTTAGGAATATCAGCGATAATAATTTTAATTTTGATAATTTTACTAATCATTTATGTTTATAAAAAATATTTTAGAAAAATCGAAACCAAAAATTCAGAAGAAGTCCAAGGTGAACTACCCCAATCTCTGTTGAAACCGAAGCCACGAGGACGTACCTTCAACCAAGAGGGGAGGAGTCATATGGACACATAACCATGTAGCTGCTTACTAGACATTTCTCACGGAAACTTACTAGATTATTTTTATTATATTACATTTGTCAAAATCAGCAAAAACATTTCAACACGTGTATAACATCCTGTTAACACGAACCTTATCTTTATATTATATTATATTATATTCAGCATTTTTCTATTTCTATTGTTTCATAATTTTATAATTTTTATTCAGTCTACATTTTATCTTTGTACCAAACACTTGTCTTTACCTAAGTTTAAATAAAATTTTTAAAAAGTATATTTTTTACTTAAAAAATCTAACTCCCGTATTCAGTTTAATCAAATACTACCTAATAAAAAGAACTTCATAACATATGCTGACTAACTAACTAACTAACTAACTGACTTTTCTAAAGTTAATGATCTCTATTATATTGGGACTCATTTTTCAATTACTTAACTAGTCCCTCGTCAATATGGAACGCTCTACTCCAAATAATTCTCGATATAGTTTCCATCCATACTACGATCCACGAGGGGTATAAAAAAAACCTCAAACCCTGCATAAATAATATGGCAATACTAAAAATAAAACATAAACGACATCTCTGGCATAAATACAAGCAGACAGGTAATCTTATCGATTTTCAAAATTATCGAAAGTATTCTAATAATCTCCAATATTTTCTCAAAAATTTAAGAGAAAAATTTGAAGAAAATACAGTGTGGCCCGAAATAAACAGTACTGAACGTGTAATTATTAGCTTCGTTCCAACTGGCATTAAAACCGCTTTTGGTATCGTTCGCGCAAGTACTGTATTTCTTTCACGTTCCAACTAATCAAAGTATCGTTCTTGGGACTGCTTGGGACGGTATACAAACTGTACCATCTGGAAGGGGTGATAAAGTTGATGTGTCCATCCCAAATTCGAGCTTGCGGACTGTACAGTACTCGAAACGATTCCAGTACGGTTCATAAATGCCAGTTGGAACAAACCTATTTCATTGTTTTAGGAAATAAATATTATTGACACTTTATCACATGTTCTAAATGTGCTCCTCCTCGCTCAAGACAGACTTCATACCGATGTTCAAAGTTTCTCGTCATGTTATGGAATAAGGGTTGTCTCATGTCCGCGAAGAAGGCTCTAACGGCATCCTTTAATTCATCGATGGTTTGTGGTGCCCGTATAAAAACGACAGTTTTAGCCATGCCCCAAATGTATGCGCCTGGAGATGTGAGGTCTGGAGAATGTGAAGGATAAGGGAAGTCAGTAAATCGTGAAATGAATCTGCTTGGAAAATGTTCCTGAAAAAATTGACGAACTGCGGCAGCAGTATGGCAAGTTGCCCCGTCCCGCTGGAAAAATTGGACTCGAAATGCCAAATTACGTGCACGACAGAATTGACGTAGATCAGGGATAAAGCGTGTTAAAATTTGTATGTACCTCTGTTGATTAAGTGTGACTTGCCTACCATTCTCTACGATAAAGTACGGACCAATGATTCCGTGTCCCGAACTACACACCAGACACTCACTTTTGCACTATGTAAAGGAACTTCTTGAGCCTCATCTGGACTGGCAAAACCCAGAAATCGATTTGTGCGACGATTTACTTGGCCCGACAAATGAAAATGTGCTTCGTCTGAAAACCATACGTTTTTAAGAAATTCAGGATTTTCATACTGTAACGCAAGAATTCTGGCGCAATATTCCACTCTACTGCGATAATCCCGAGGATGTAATTGTTGATGTACCTGAATCACATACGAAAATGCACTCAGCGCCTTCAGGATTATTTGCAAGGAAGTTCTTTTTAAGCCAAGATGCAACGCTGTCCTTGTCTGGCTGGATTTCGGATTTTCTAAGATTCGCTCAAAAACACGTTCATAATTATCGTCCTATCAGTCTGCTACCAGTAGTCAGTAAAGTCATGGAATCTATCATCACAGAAGAAATAACCAAATTTCTTCTTCAGGAAAAGATTATTCCACTACAACAACACGGATTTGTCGAAGGCCGCTCAACCTTAACTAATCTGTTATATTGTGTCAATGACTGGAAATCATCGCTAGATAAACAACATCCCGTCGATGTTGTATACTTAGATTTCTCCAAAGCTTTTGATCGGGTTCCTAAGCGAAGACTTCTACATAAGCTTGAGCACTTTGGGATAAGAAGGCACTTGCATCTGTGGAGCGATGACTTTTTATCGGATAGGCGATTTAAAGTTAGAGTAGGAGAAGAACAATTAGTGGAAAGTGGGGTGCCTCAGGGTTCTATTCTGGGACCTCTGCTATTTATAGCTCACACCAGCGATCTTCCTTTTCACGTTTCAAGCAAAATATCTTTCTACGCAGATGACATAAAAATTTATTCAAATCCAATAACGAATCAGTTATCTCTTCAGGACGATTTAAACTCTATCTCACTATGGTTGCTCCTTCTCAATGCTGCTAAGTGCGTAGTGCTTCTAATCGGTAAAAACGATACACTTCTGCCGTTCTTCATAAACGGTCAACTTTTAAACTCCGTATTCTCTCAAAATGACTTAGGAATTATTATTAACAGTAGTCTCACTTGGTCCTACCATCATATTTTATCAATAACCAAACGTGCTAACACCTGGCTGTATCTTATACGGAAGTGCTTTTCGAGAGTTACGTTTCAATCGTTTTGTAAACCTTACACCATTTGTGTAGGACCCATTCTTGAATATACGGGGCCCGCCTGGTATCCTGACTTGATTTGTCATAGAAGACCTTCTTTTGGAGAGAGACTTGTTATGACTAACTTAACTTCTTTTGAACTTCGACGTCACCGTGGAGATCTTATCACAACATTTTTAAAATATTAAAATTCAACTTTTCCGTGATATTTCCATTAAGCCAAGACAACCGGCTCAGAGGACACGAATTAAAACTTGAAAAAGAAAGCTTTGTGACCAGATCAAGACAAAATTTTCTGACTAATAGAGTTTTTGACGCCTGAAATAATCTCGATGTTGACATTATTTCTGCTTCTTCTACCAATATATTTAAAAATAGACTGGACCGCCTTATATATCAATAACTTTTAACCCTTTGTGTCCCACAGCATGAAAATTTTGGATGTTATAATTATTTTTTGTCATATTTCTTTAGTTGGGGGTAAATTAAGGCAACTGTATTAGAAAAAATATTATATCTTCTCGAGAGGGGGTTGGGGGGTTGCCGGGACTTGAAAGTCCCGGCGGTACCAACAAGATTTGTTCGAATCTATTTCGGGACATCGTTCTGTTTACAATAGAGACACCCAAGTCTTCACTACCTGACCAATATAATTTGTAGCTTGGAAGTTTGTGGTATCCCATAAAAAAATTGATGCCGATGAACGAAAGCAGATCGTTTTCTTGTAATCTTAGTACTTTTTCTTTCTGTATGCCATATAAATTCGTTTGGAAAGTTATATTCTTGTTTCCGAAACCAGCATAGTGACAAAATAATCGGTGAAAGTATTGCAGTGAGCAAAACATTCCTCAACTTGACCTTCAGGGAAATTATATTCTTCATTTTTTGTAAGGAGTGATTTCTTCTCCCATTTTCTATCGACATCGACATCTAGTTTTTTGCCCCTTTTCTTTGTTTGCTCTTTGGAATTGTTTTCATTTTTGTCTTGTATTTCCTTTTCATTGTTTTTGCTAATTTCTTTTTCTTCCTCTTTTGAATTTAAACCAATTTCTACTGAGTGTTCAACATATTCAACGACATCTATTACATCATCAAGATCAATTACAGTATTAAACGCTTTACAAAATTAAAAAAATTAATTTCCAAAGAGCAGACCGTCCACTAAGAAGCAACAACTACTTCTCGGGCTATATGCCCCGACAGACATTGAATTACACTTCTAAAGTAAACGGGGTTGGTATATACAGC
Organism: Lochmaea crataegi; assembly: GCA_947563755.1. Taxonomy (NCBI): domain Eukaryota; kingdom Metazoa; phylum Arthropoda; class Insecta; order Coleoptera; family Chrysomelidae; genus Lochmaea; species Lochmaea crataegi. The sequence continues at coordinate 72,934,225 of OX387422.1, read as the reverse complement.
ATGAAAATTTTGGATGTTATAATTATTTTTTGTCATATTTCTTTAGTTGGGGGTAAATTAAGGCAACTGTATTAGAAAAAATATTATATCTTCTCGAGAGGGGGTTGGGGGGTTGCCGGGACTTGAAAGTCCCGGCGGTACCAACAAGATTTGTTCGAATCTATTTCGGGACATCGTTCTGTTTACAACAGAGACACCCAAGTCTTCACTACCTGACCAATATAATTTGTAGCTTGGAAGTTTGTGGTATCCCATAAAAAAATTGATGCCGATGAACGAAAGCAGATCGTTTTCTTGTAATCTTAGTACTTTTTCTTTCTGTATGCCATATAAATTCGTTTGGAAAGTTATATTCTTGTTTCCGAACCCAACATAGTGACAAAATAATCGGTGAAAGTATTGCAGTGAGCAAAACATTCCTCAACTGGACCTTCAGGGAAATTATATTCTTCATTTTTTGTAAGGAGTGATTTCTTCTCCCATTTTCTATCGACATCGACATCTAGTTTTTTGCCCCTTTTCTTTGTTTGCTCTTTGGAATTGTTTTCATTTTTGTCTTGTATTTCCTTTTCATTGTTTTTGCTAATTTCTTTTTCTTCCTCTTTTGAATTTAAACCAATTTCTACTGAGTGTTCAACATATTCAACGACATCTATTACATCCTCAAGATCAATTACAGTATTAAACTCTTTACAAAATTAGAAAAATTAATATCCAAAGAGCAGACCGTCCACTAAGAAGCAACAACTACTCCTCGGGCTATATGCCCCGACAGACATTGAATTACACTTCTAAAGTAAACGGGGTTGGTATATCTGTTAAGATAGAACCAACCATTCTGGTTTGCGATTAGAAGGAATAACATCACTTGTGGACCGGTTTCGGCGTTTTTGCGCCTCATCAGCACAAGGTAGATGCTATTCGTCCAGAAGCTCTGAGAGCATAATCCTGGACTAGAACTACGTTGATACCACACCAATACATTAGTCTTAGTGAAGGAAATGTTAAGAGTGCGATATCGGCGACATGGTTGGTTCTATCTTAACAGATATACCAACCCCGTTTACTTTAGAAGTGTAATTCAATGTCTGTCGGGGCATATAGCCCGAGAAGTAGTTGTTGCTTCTTAGTGGACGGTCTGCTCTTTGGAAATTAATTTTTCTAATTTTGTAAAGCGTTTAATAGTATTGAACTATTATTTTTTGACGTCTATAGATCACGCATTACTTATATGACAATTATTTACAGGTAACTGTAATTAAGTAAATACCTACAAATCCGAGATGGTATTTTGTCGATATAGAATTTTGGTTTGTGATTAGATGTAGAGATGTCGCCGATATCGCACTCTTAACATTTCCTTCACTAAGGCTAATGTATTGGTGTGGTATCAACGTAGTCTCTAGTCCAGGATTATGCTCTCAGAGCTTCTGGACGAATAGCATCTACCTTGTGCTGATGAGGCGCAAAAACGCCGAAACCGGTCCACAAGTGATGTTATTCCTTCTAATCGCAAACCAGAATGGTTGGTTCTATCTTAACCGATATACCAACCCCGTTTACTTTAGAAGTGTAATTCAATGTCTGTCGGGGCATATAGCCCGAGAAGTAGTTGTTGCTTCTTAGTGGACGGTCTGCTCTTTGGAAATTAATTTTTCTAATTTTGTAAAGCGTTTAATAGTATTGAACTATTATTTTTTGACGTCTATAGATCACGCTTTACTTATATGACAATTATTTACAGGTAACTGTAATTAAGTAAATTTCTTTATCGCTCTCTTCTTCATCTGTAATTGTCGCATTATCCAGTGGCATTTCCTCCAGTTCAGTAGCAGTCTCCATTGCTGCTTGCAGAAGTTCTTCGTCTGTTAGATATTCTCGGCACCTTCTCCAAGACATTATTGTGCAAAAAATCAAAAAAAACGTTTATTGCTCAATGTAAAAAAATTAAAAATAAATAAATTAAGCAAATGTAAGGCGCACTCTTAAAGCAGCTCTTGTTTCTGTTTACGCTATAGTAATATATTAATGAGTTATGGTTTCCTTTAAGATAAGTTTGTTATTTAAACATCTTTCGAGATTCTATATCGACTAATAAGGCATTTATGTTTTTGGTGTTTATTTTTAAAAGCATTAGGATAAGAAATTGGTAATAATATATATGAGTTTTCTATGTTTATATTTTTTTAAAAACTAGCTGAGTTGTTATTATGAGTAAAATGAAAATGTAGTCAAGGAGTGACTGTTATTGAGATAAGAAGAGTATAGAATTAGTTTGTGTTCATTGTAAAAGAGATCGAGACGTGAATTAAAATATACGGCAATAGATTTTTGAATATTCGTGTTTGATTTCAAAATACCTTGTTTAAGGGTGTTTTTTACACAAAACAGTTCATTTTTTAACACTAAATACTTTTTGCTGAATCCTTAATCAAAGAAAACAATAAAAATCAAACATCAAAGCCTGCTATCAAATCAAAAAATAATAAAAAAGCATAATCCGTCTTATCTGTTTCATTATTGAAAGTTGTAACTTTGGGTCCTGACGGGACTTTCAAGTCCGTCAAACAAAATCTTATTTTATGAACAAAATATTGTTTTTTCATTCATAAAATGTATTGAAACATATAAAAACTGTTCTATACAAATATTAAAACAACGATGTACTCACCTACTACGTGCTTATTAGAGTATTAGCGTTGAGTGAATTTTTCACTCAACGATATTAGTAACTTTGAAATTTGTAAACAAATGATACGTCTTCACACCATGCGGCACTGTAGAAAACAGAGGTTATTTCAAATCACGAGGCTATTTTAGTCAATGTAGGATGCTACATCGGCAGTGTTAATAGTACTGACGAGTTCCGATAGAACAAAGTGAACTTCGACGTGATATTTGTATATCAAATAAATTTAAAAGGTAATGGAACTCGTAAAGTCCCGTTAGCACACAAAGTAATATTTATCTTAATACGAATTATTGCACTTTTGTTTTGATATCTTCTCTTTTTTTATTATTTTGTTCATTTCAATAATGTAAGAATACTTTTTTTTTCTCCCTATATATATAAAATCTATAAAATTTTAAAATTCGAAACATTCCGCACTCAGACACTTGACATGTGCACATTCCTAAATAGTCACATTCTGTATTTATTTTAACAACATTGAAGATTCGAAGATATCGAATTACATGTTATATTTCATACTCTAGCCTATTATATTTATGAGAAAAGATCCATTGACAAACATGTCACCTTATTTTATGAGACAAGACCCATTAACTAATATGTCACCTCATTTTATTAGACAAGGCCCATTAATATAGTGGTTATAGTTATCAGATATCTCATAACACGTGCAGGCGTTCAGGATTAGAAGGGCAGAGGGGACAGATTAGGGGTTCTGAAAAGTGAAGTGGCCGGTTTGAAAATGGGAGGATTGGAAATCAGTCTATATGTAACAAGAGCATTTTTCTAAAAATCTTTGCTGTGTGAAGTTGAAGTTAGTTGTCATTATTAATTTAAACTTATTGACTAAGTGCAATTTCTGTGTGTTGTGGCTGTTTGCTGATTAGGGTGAGTTTTCTCACTGAGTAATTAAGTTTTATCCATTAGCATTTGTTTTATTTCACAATCAAGTTATTTCTTTAAATAAATTTATTATTATCAATCAATATTTTATAGTCAATTCGATTAACTCTGATTTAGACAATCTTATTTCTAAAATTTACAGGGTTGTATTGTTTGATTAAAATGTATTTGAGAATATACTTATTGTATATTTTGTTTTACCTACGAGGTGTAATGAAAAATAAAGTGATTGGTAATAATATATTGTTTGTACCCGGCGTAGTACATTGCGGTCAGTGTATGCGTTTGTGTTTGGATTACTGTGGTCAGTTTTCCAGGGGTCGTACTGTGGTTTGTACGGGCTAGTGACATTGCGGTCAGTGTGCTAGTTTTGTCACTGCTATAGCACAAGAATGATTGTTTATTATTCCTGTTGCTGTAGTCAGTGTGATTGCCCTGTTTTTATCGATCGATAGTGGACACTGCGGTCAGTGTCGACGGAATGGAGAATTAATATTTGGTCAGTTCTTTACTATGGAAATGAAACCACTAAGTTCTTGACATGAATCAACTTTATTAATGTTGTTTTCTTGTTAAAGATGACTAGGAAAGATAATAATTTCATTTAGTTACCAATGTCAAAAGTTGATTACTTTCTTTAATATAGAAATACTTTTGGTAAACTTGATTGCTCATCCGTATCTCTTTTTAATTTCAGGTACGACATCTCATATCTGCCTTTGGCCTATCATTTAAGTATTTAATTTTATATTATTACTATTTGATTTGCATTTATATTGTCCTATTTTTTTGGTCTCAATTATACCGAGTAAATTAAAATTAGTAAATGTTTTATTGCAACAACTTTTAAATACTTCCTGACTTTATTTAAACGTAATAATAATAATAATAGCATCGCCCATGGTTACAACATTTATTTGTTTACATTTATTCATTTATTTATTTTATTTATTATATATATATATATATTTGTTATTATCTCTTACAATATATGTATTAATTTGCTAGTAGGTAATTGATTTGCATATTATTTTCTGCTTTAGGGTAAAATAGGTACTTGTCCCTCTGCCCTTGTTTATATGTAATAATAATAATAACCGTTGTTTATTGTTGTAAAGGAAAATGAATATGAGCGTATATGTTTGAAAGCCATTTAAAAAACTGACGACTGTCATAATACAAACATTATTTAGTGTTGCTGGGCAAAATATATAATGACGTATTACAGCGCACGAGAACATCCCATTTTCAGTGCGCTGAATAGTCAAGTGGAGATAGTATTTTCAGTGACGTAAAATGAAAAAGGTTTAAAAATGATCTACAGGAGAAAATTATAATAAACCTATTAGTTATGGAATCCAGAAAAACTGGAAGTAGGAACTGAAAAACTCCACAAAATCCACAGCCAAACTACAAAAAGTATAAACTATAGAAGAAATAAGAAAATTACTTAAACAACTTCCATTTTCGCTATATCTCTTCTAGTTATTATACATCTCTCTGACGTAAACTTTTCGGAATATCAATCCTCACAATTGTTCTTTCGACAAGAGAAAACTCAATATATTTTCTTTTATAACCTTCCACATAAATTTTCTTGTCAACATCCTAGCGTTTATAAGTCCCGCTAAAAATAGAATCATTGTGAATCTCTATAAAAATGTCTTTGTGTTCACTAACAGAGTAATAATGTGTTAAAGTGGGTGAATTGTAATTTCATTTGTTGATTTCTCTAAATATTGAATAAAATTGTGTGGTAATCTAGACCAATTATCAGAAGGTTTTGGTGTAGAAAGATAAATTATTTCATAATCGCAACCCTGTAACAATTGGGCATTAAAAAAATACGCCACAATAAGCGAAAAAATGTTTGCATAATAATATAATTGAGTTAAAATTCTAGAGATCTATAATTATTAATCGAAATGAAAATGAAAAGCATTGAAAAAAATTATGGTGGACACAAAAAATTAAAGTAACTGTATCTAAAGGTAGCTTAGGATCAAAGACACAAAGAATTTACTTGATGTAATCCCTCTTTTGATAAAATTGAAAGAAGGGAAATTCTATAGCACAACGGAAAATTCAATTTTTCTCAAGAATTTCCTAGAGTGGATGCACTTTCCATGATCAGTTTTTCAGTATTTTATTGCAATGTCTTGTCAGTCCTATTCAATTTGAAAAGATTGGACTGTTTGGGAACATTTTTATAGATTTAATTTTATTATCAGTTTTCTTTAAATATTCCGAGGAGGTTTAAAGATCAGAATATTTGAAAAAAATACACATCACTAACTTTGTATAACAATTTTGTGGTAGAACCATTTTCAATATTTCATTTTGTTCGTATACTTCTGGACTCACACACTATGAACCAATGAATGTAGGATATTATATTGAAAAATTTGAAGCACACAAAGTGAAATATTTGGGAGTTCTTATAGACACGCTTAAAATGGCACTTACACTGTAATGAAATAATTAGGAAAATCATAGGACACATTCCAAAATGTAGTTTTCTGAAAGTCTTCTTAGATCTTAAAACTGTGTCCTTTGCCTTGGTTGAATTCATATTATCATATGGTGTAGTGAGTTGGGATCAATATACAGTGTGATTCATCAATAAGAGGCCAAATTATAACTACACGTTCAGAAGACAACAATAAAATAGATTTTTGTTAATATATCAGCTATTTTTCTGGTTAATGACTTGAAAATTGGGTATTCAATAATTTTTGGTTTCCCTTAACTCATTATCATAATATCTAAACTATATAGTCACCATCCTATTGTCAGTATGATCTAAACAGAATTAAAGAATAAAAATATTGTATTCCTATGAGTTCCTTCACATATATTGGTAGATAACGAAAAAGCCGATAAATTGGCAAGAGAAGCAGCAAATGATAATAGATCAACTCCACTTTTCAATACATTACCAATAGACCTGAAAATCGTCTACAAACAATTTTTTTTTAAAGCAGGAGTGATAGCCTAAAGCAATGTCAGCCTCGAGAGATCAAATCTTTGTTTAGACCATGGAGGCAAAATCATGCCCTCAATCAGTTCACGGAAGTTGTACTGACCAGATTACGACTAGGACATAGCAGACTCAGCCATCAATATCTACTGTGAAAAAATATTTAAGTGCAGTGTTCAAGGGGTGCAGTGTCCAAAATTTAGTAGAGTTTTTAAAATATTCTAAACTTCTATATGAAATATAATTATTGTACCTTATTACTTGTTCAACCAATATTATGTTCCACCGCTAATAACCAATGTGGTTGATGCGGAAATAAATGAAAAAAAATAGTTTTAGTAGGGGCAAATAAGAATATCTTATTGAGTTAACTCGCCACATTGAATAGATGAAATCAGCTACACATTTTTTGTCACTCATTAATTATCTACTTACTCATTTAATTTGGATAGCTTCATCATTTCTGCGTGATAATGCTATAGTTCTTGAATTTTACTAATACACCGCATGGTCCCCGTAGTTGTACTTCACTATAGGTACGCCAGTTAGGGCCGATTCTACAATGCCAGAATAAAAGTCAGTACAGTTACTCCTTCGATATTTTATACCTAGATTTATACCGAGAATAACTGGTTGTCGGTTCCTACAATGGATTTCTAAGACAGATACAGTTATTCCGAGAATATCTCGTAATTTTTTTTTTGATAAACTAGCGAGTGGAAGAGAAAAAATATCAGTTTATTTTTTTTTACTTTGGTATCGAAATTATGGATAAAAAGCGTTGTAACATTTTCGCATCAATGAAATGAATGTGCCATACTGATGTTTCACGACGAGCTTACATTATATACAGGGTGAGTTACGAGGAACTGTACATACTTCTATCATAAGTAGAGACACGTTAGGGGATTATCAAATGACCATTAAAAAATGTCTTCTTGTTTTGATCATTAATATACAGGGTGAATTATGGATCTTCACCAAAACAATGTTTCGTCATATATTTTCAATGATTAAGTCGAGTTGTCTCATTTTTTGGTGAAAGTGTGTATTGGTATCTGGCAACTTACTGACATATTCAGTATTAAAAAAATCCAGGATCGTCCTCGTGAAAATTTGTGAGACCGCATCATATTCAACACCCTGTATATTATTTTTCTAAAATCTGATATAATTTTTTCAGAGGGCATAAATAGACAGTTAGACCTGGGTATTTGAATTTTTTGTTACACTTACCTCACATTTCCAATTAAAGATTCATTTTAGAGTCAAATTGAAAATTGGCAATAATGAAATATCCCACTGTATAATAATGTTTAGTTATTAAAAAGAAATATTTCAAAATAATGCAGTCAATTTTATTTAATTAGTTATAAATTTCATTTAAACAAATATATAAAATTAATAGATCTCTAAAAGTGCAACCATGTCACATGCATAATACGATTTTTTGTGAGTTTTCTTAGAATATTGAGTGACAGACAGTTGTTTTTAGGAAATTTACAAAATTTTCTTTCATAACATCTAAAATTTCAATAATAATTAAAAAAAGAGGATTGTTGATTAGCAACTACCTATCGTGTTGTTTGCATTTTCGAGAGTTGACTTTCAATTTAACAAACAGATGCTTCAAATAACTAAACTACCAATTTACTTCGACAACTCATAGTTTCTGATGTGATAGGTTAGTGACTGTAAGTTGACTGAGTGAGTTTTCTAATTTTTTATTTTTCTTTTTTTCACTAGTAGGACTTTTGCAATTGACAACTGCAAAAGGGGCTGGATAAAATCAAACAAATACAAAAGTAAGGAATGTTATGGAGATATCAAATCCAATAATAACAGATGTAATGAATATTTTTCTTTCTTTTATCTATTTTCAAAAAAATTTGAATTTAAATAATATAAATTAGATCAAAAATTATTCAAAAATTGGTGCCTTGATTTCAGTTGGTACTAATTGTGTTGGTAATAATGTATTTTTATTAAAGCAGGTATTTTATATTTTCGAGCTGATGACTTTTTTATTATTCCTACATTATGAAAAACTTGGTCAGTTACTGGTTTTGTGTAGTTTATAATGGAACCAAGATGACTGATTTTGTCTTTTTTAACAATTTTAGTAGTTTTATTTTTTTTAAATATGTGAAAATTTTTAATAATAGTTTGTTAGGATGAGTTTCCAAGGTTGACAAACGAATTCACGTTCTCAAGGGAATTAACTCACTTGCTAGTAAGTTGTGTTAAAAAATATATTTTTTATCCAAATTTGTAACAAAGAATTTATACTTTTATCCTTGAAAATGATAATAAACATTATCGAAAGCTTGGATTAGTAAAAAAGAGTCTTCTTTACCAACCACAAATCATTTTGGCTGTATCCCATAAAAAGTTTTTAGTTTATATACACTGTGTCCATTTGAAAAGGACCCACCCTCAATATTTAAAAAATGGGACATATTAGAAAGAAATGCCGAAACACGTCAACTTTTAACTTGAGGGGGACACTTTTTGACGCTAATGTCATAAACGTCAGATTCACCCCCTGCCTACTGGAGACACCCCTTACATTTTTTCAAATGGCATTAGGTATTAAGTCATACCTCATTTAAAAGGTCTGGTAAATCTCTATTCAATCATGTTGTTTTCCCTTTGATACCAGCCTTCCATTGTTATTTAATCGTTGTTTAAAATTGGCTATTTTCCAACTTTTCGTATGCCCCCGTATTGTGTTATGATGGAAATACTCTTTGAAGAATGAAAAATTCACAAATAGTAAAAAGACAACTGTTAACAAGAAAAAACTGTCTCCAGTAGGGAGGGCGTGAGTCTGACGTTTATGACATTAGCGCCAAAAAGTGTCCTCCTCAAGTTAAAACTTTACGTGTTTCGGCATTTCTTTCTTATATGTCCCATTTTTTAAATATTGAGGGTGGGTCCTTTTCAAATGAACACAGTGTATATATATAAAATTTATGGAGAATATTTTGACATACATCTCACTTTCGGTTATACCGATAGTGAACGACAACTTCGTTATTTTAAAACAGAATTAATTCTTTTGTAGTCCAATGTTACGAAGTATTACATACACTATTTTCACATCCAGTCGTCAAAAGAGAGCCTCTCAATTATGAATATTAATTTTCTGAATAGTGACTTTATTTTCATCAACTAGGGGATTGTTGAACTTGGAAGTTAAATAAAAAATATTCCCACGGCTACTATGTAGTGAATAAGTAAAATTCAAATATCTCGAAAACTTTCAATATTTTTAAGATCAAAGAAGTATAGCATTATTCCGCAGAAATGATGAAGCTATCCAAATTAAATGAGTAAGTAGAAAATTAATGACAAAAAATGTGTAGCTGATTTCATCTATTCAATATGGCATATATGGCGACATCTACGAGTTAACTCAAATCCTCTCGGATATTCTTGTTCACTCTCACTAAACCTAGTGAATACCCAAATTTCAAATCATTATTTGAAAAAATAGCTAAGCCCTTAATAAAAATCTATTTTATATTTTTTACATCCCGTATCTCAATATGGAGCAGACTTTGACCCATTGTTGTTGAGTAAAAAATTATTATTTTTGTCTTCTGAAGGTATAGTTACAATTTGTACTTATGTACCTTGTATATTATAAATATTTTTGAAAATGGAAAATACCATCCTTATAAAGTACGTCATATCCATGAGTTAGTTGAAGATGATTGTGATAGCAGAACTGAATTTTATGAGTATATGATTAATCAAAACAATAAAAATTTTAATAACAATTTAATTGATGACGTTTTATTTCCGAATGAGACAACGTTTTATTTGAACGGGCATGTTAACCGGCAAAACAACTGATATTGGTCTAATGAAAATTCAAATCAAATGCAAGGATGACATAATGCAAATATCACAACAAACAACGCATGGACTGGTATTGTGAGAAATACAATTATTGGTGCATATTTTTTGTATGACAGTTTAACAGGATAATTGTATCTGGATTTTCCTTTTTTGACCCAGCTTTTCCCTAATGTCCAAATTGCCAACACTTTAGACCGTAGAATAGGGTTTTAACAGGATTGCGAGCCACCACACATTTCGCTATAGCTTTATGCCAGTTTTCAGAGAGATCGATAGTCACCCGATCTTACTCCATTAGACTTATTTTTATGGGGTTTACACAAGGGCGTCGACCCAGCACTGTAGTGGAACGCCTCTGATGCGAAAATTACGGTGAAGTAGTGACGAAAGTGGTTAGTTCTTTGATGGGTGACCACTCGGAAAACACCGTCGTAGAGCCCATACAGCATGCAGCGAAACACCTTAGACTACTTGGGTGCAGTTTAGACTACCAGGATGAGTAGCATATCACAGCTCACAGCCATTAAACCAATGAGCACGAGGTATAATGTAGATATGTCGTCTTTCGGATGAGACGTAAAACCGAGGTACCGTGTCCATGGATGTTGGACGGATCCCTACCCTGGCTGGAACACTAGTGGGCTCGTCAAAATTTTCCTTTTAAGGTAGAGTGCTTCCGGCGAAGGTGATTATCCTCAGTTGCAGAAATATACCTAGCGACGTTAAATAACTGAATAAAAAAACGCTAACAGACCTGATAATATTCGTGAACTAAAAGCATGAATTATGCAGCTATGCTACGAAGTACCTATTAAAACCGAATTTATTACCAGATTAAGTAATTGTTCAGTGTATGTTTATTTTTCATCAATTATTTTGGAAATTATAAATAATTGTTCTCTTTGTATCAATTTAAATCAACTTTGATATGTTCTTGGAATCAGCTCTGCAAGGAAATCCACAAATTGAAAAAAAGTGGGGTGCGAGGGAATCAGTTGAAAGAAAAAACTAAAATTAAATTGAATAAACTTTAAAATTGTACAATGTACAATACCAAAGTTTTATTTAACGTTTTATTTTTAGCTATACTGTGTTGTATTAAAATTCAACGTAGGATCTGAAAAGTTAATAATATATGGGGTGTTCTATGTAAAATAACAAAGTTGCTGCTCATTTTCGGTATAACCGGAAGTGTCACGTCTGTTAATATTTTCTATGAATTCCCCATAACTTGTTACTCATATATACCAGTTTTCCTAAAAATCGGTTGGTCTCCAATATATAGATAGTATAAGCTCGTCGTGTCACAGCCTGTATAGTAATTGTTTAATCGACCTATTAAGTTTTGTCTGTAAAATTCTTGTAATTTTTTTATGGAAATAAAGCAGATTCTATTCTCCCTCTCCTATAATCGGATTTGATGCCTACATGTCGCGAACGTCTCTCACAAATCATGTACTTTAACGTTCAGCCGCATCAAAAGAGATACCGTCAAAGTAATGGTTAAAGATAGAAAGCTATGTAGGTATAATCATTCAATGTAAAATACACGTATATATTTGACATCATAAATATACGAGAATCGCATAATAGAAGTCTGATTTTAATTGTATATTGTGCAACTAGTGCCGAAAATAGGGTATTTCATACGAGTGTGGCAAGATGATGAAACGTGAAACACGAGTTTAGAATCTTAATGTGTCATTTTTTCGTAACTCTACTGATATTCGGTCTACATTCAGGAACTTTGAACTTTTTATCCCACTTAAAAGATTGTATAGCCCGAGTTATGTATTTTCACGATACATAAATTCCGGTTACTTCCGGTTCCTCCGGAAGTAGCTGTCAACTTTGTGATTCTAAATGGAAAATACAGTTTTTCTCGCAATTTTCGGAATCAGCATAAAATTCTGCATAAGAAACTATTAACATACTTTGGTTCTAAATTTAACCGTTTTCGAAATATTTAAGGTTCTTGAAGTTTTTTTTTCAAAAACATGCATTTACATTAATAACTCTATCTTGCTTATTTATTAATCTATGAAAAAAAATTATTCAGGAGTTACAAAAACATTCTTCTTGTATTAAATGAAACGTTAAATGCGATAATGTATGTTTTAAAGTATGTATGTATTAATATTATAAAGATAAATTAAACACTTGAAAACTTGTAACAAACATTTGCTTTATTTTACATTGATAATCGACTGACAACTGTCTAAAGGTATGACATATGATATGGACGATGTGATACATTATGTTCTATTCATAGACTTATAAGTCTATAGTTCTATTGGTGTTAAGCCACATTCACATGTCTTTACATCAACAGCATCATACTACATATTAAACACCTTCCCCTTTAAGATGAACTATCAGATTCATAAGAAGTATACATGTTGTGATAACTTGGTGGCTTGATTGTGCGACCATAACGGGAGCGAGTTGTAACAATATGTTTATTGGGGGTACTGTTTTGATTACTCTTATTCATCATACTACGAGAATTATCAATAGGAGTACTTTGAATGTTCGAGTTATCTGGAGAGTCCAAACTAGGGGTATTATGGTTGGTACGAGTTTCTATCGAACTTGATGAGTTACTGGAGGAGCTACGACGAGAATTAGGTTGATTGATTTGATTGGACGAATTGATATCCGGAAGTAATTCAGGTTCAAAGATAAATTTATGATCAGAATTTGTTTTTGATAGTTTTATCTGCGAAGTATTACGACGCAAGATTTTATTATTGCTCTCTTTTTTCGCCTAGTAAGACCTCAGTTCGGAAGCTTTCTCTATTGCAATAGCTTTACACCAAGTACGCGCATTTTTACATTTTATTACTATTTTATCGCCTTTTATGAACTCTTGGTGGTTCCTACGAACTAACTTATCATAATTAGCTTTGACAATTTCTTTTTGTGAGGTTAGTTTGTTGTAAATATGAGTTTGAACTTTTGGTTCTAAGGTCTTCATAGTTACTGGTATTTGGGATTTTAGATTCCTGCTTTGTAAAATCTGGGCAGGGGATGCATTAAGATTGATGATCGGGGAATTGTTGTATTCTAGAATATATTCTCTAAAATCTATTTTATCTTCATTGCATTTCCTTAAAATTTGTTTGCTGATACTGACTGCTTTTTCCGCCATACCATTACTTTGATGGTAGTGCGGAGTGCATGTCTTTATTGTGATATCTTTTTCTTTATAATACCTTAGACAGAGATTTGATATGAAGGGGAGATTATCTGCAATAATATACTGTGGATACCCAAAACGCGTAAAAACATCTTGAAAAGCATCGAGAATAGTGTCCGAAGTTTTGTCTTTCAACAAGATTAATTCTAATGTGAGAAGTGATGTATAATAACCAAGTAACTATGATTACCAAATTCTAATTTGTCAGTACCAATTTTATTAAATCTAAGTTTTGGTGTAGAGTGTGGCAACATTGGTTCCCTGAAGTTGGCAGGCATGTATTTTTCACAAATTCGACATTTCTTAATAAAAGAAGTTATATCTGTGGACAAGTTTGGCCAATAGAACAGCTTACGGGCCTTATTTATTGTTTTACTGATTCCAATATGTCCTTTATGAAGTAATTTAATCATTTCCAATCTAAGAGTATGAGGTACAATTATCTTATCTTCTAAGAAAATGATTCCTGCCTCGACATAAATTGATTCTTTCAATGGGATATATGGTTTACAGTTTGGGGGTATTAAACTATCTTTTGGCCAACCATTATAATAGTAATAATAAATTTTTGGAAATGTTTCGTCTTTACTTGTTTCAAGCCTGAATTGGTCTTTTTTTGAATCACTCATAGGTAAATGTCTTGTCACCAAATGCACCATCTCAAGCATGTCAGGATCTGGCTTGTTGTCGCCCTTTAAACTCGACCTAGATAGCATGTCTGCAAACTGTATATTCTTACCTGGTACATAATAAACATTAATGGAATATTTGAGAAGTTTTAATCGTAGCCTCTGTAAACGAACTGATCCTATACTATGAATAGGTTTTTTCATAATTGATACTATAGGTTTATGGTCAGATTGGACATCTACATTATTTTTATAAATAAAATCATGATACTTTTAGCAACTGAAGTATATGGCAAGCATCTCTTTTTCAGTTTGACTGTAGTTGATCTCGTGATCATTCATAGTGCGAGATGCACATGCATCCAATTTGAGAACATTATTTTCATACTGTTGAAACATACAACATCCAAGAGCATTTTTAGAAGCATCACATTGCAGGACTATTTTCTTATTACAATTGAAGGGGACTAAAGCTGGGGATTGACTTATTATGACTTTTAACTTATCAAACACTTCTTGATGCTTAGGCAACCATGAAAACTCTATGTTTGATTTCAACAGTACACATAATGGGTGCATAACCTCAGACATATTTTTGACATAACGTCTGACATAATTGAATGAACCTATAATTCTTTGAAGTTCAACTTTATTAGTAGGAGGACGTAGTTTTTTTAAAGATTCGACTCTGTCCTCATCTATCTGCATGCCTGATTCTGAAAATATGTGTCCCATGAACTTAACCCTGTCTTTAGAAAATTGTAATTTTTCTTTGTTGAACTTTGCATTCACTTGTTTTGCACGTTTAATAACCTCACTTACTGCTGCATAATGTTCCTCTTTATTAGAACCTGAACAAATCATATCATCATGGCAAATGAATACATTTTTAATGCCAGCAAAATGTCTTTCAACCTCCTCCTGAAAAAAATCCTGGGAGTTAGATAGGCCATATGGTAATACAATAAACCGATAAATGCCAAAATTGTGTGGCAAAACAGCATTTCCATGACGACACTTCATTTAGTTGTAAATGATGGTATCCCTCAGCCAAATCAAATACTGTAAAAAGTTTTTTACCTACCAAGTTTAAACATATTTCTTCAATATTTAAACCAACTTTTGGTTTGCGGACAATTTGTGAATTTAAATCAGAAGGGTCTAAACAAAGACGTATTTTGCCATTAGATTTTTCGACTATAACAATTCTGTTGACACTAGCCATGGGTGACATTTCTCCAACCTTAACAATGGCTTTTCGAGCAATTAACCTGTCTAGTTCACTTTTAAGCTCATTACGAATGGCAATGGGTACTTTTGTAGGAGGTCTACTTACTGGTTCAAAGTTTTCTTTGACAGTAATATTGTGTTTGCCTGGGAACCTACCAAACCCATTGAAAATTTCAGAGTTTTCTTGTATAATCTTTTCTTTATGTGTCAAACTATTTATATTTACATTTATATTATTAATTCTTTTAATTAGATTTAAATTAGTACATGCCTGGCCACTCAAGAGAACCTGTTTAACCCCATCTTCTATAACAAAATCTTCATAAATATTTCTGCCTTTATATTTACAATGTAAATTGCTAATGCCAATAGTTTTGGCTTCTGAGCCCTCAAAACCCTTGAGAACATACCCTGTTGTACGAACTTTAAATTTCTTATTTATTAGTTCAAAGATATTTTGGGGCATGGCACTTACATCTGCGCCTGTGTCAAGCCTAACTTTAAATTTTTTATTTTCAATAAGTATAACTTCTTCCCAAAAACTTTCCCTGCTGTTTTCAGACTTTTTTGTAGTTACATTTCTAACAAATAATTCATCTTCACTTGCGTCACTGTTTTCTTGCCCAACATTACTAATGTTCTTAACTTGGTAGTGGTTTTTAGTACCGCACTTTTTACATTTCTTCCCATAAGCAGGACACTGACGGGGGCCATGGGTTTTTTGACATCTTCTACATTTGAAAGTGTCTTTGTTCTCCACTTCATTCTGTTTTTTCTCTCTTGGTTGATACACATTCCTATTTTGTCTCTCAAACTTTCTTTTTACTATACTTATTTCAGCAGTATTTCCTTGAAACAACAGACTCTGGTGTTTACTCTGTTCGCTTGTTCTGCAAAAGTGTATTGCTTTATCCAGGGTTAACTCGTCAACACGTAGTAATGCCTCCCTTGTAGTTGGATCCCTTAGACCAATAACTATTTTATCCCGTAAGGCTTTTTCCTCATTGGACTGCACAGGGTTGATCTCATTAAAGTTGCAACTTTTAATAAGGTGCTTGCAGTCGGTTAGGAAGTGTACAAAGCTTTCACCTTCTTTTTGTGCCCTCTTAAAAAAGGTATACCTCTCAAAGCATTCATTAATTCGAGGATTTACATACAGTTCAATTAGTTGTAGGGCACGTGTATACTTATTGGGATCATTTTCAGGTATTTCAAAGGTTGTCATTATTCGGGCTGATTCTGTTCCAATTATATTTCTTAGAATTGATAATTTTACTTCATCTGCAGACTCGTTCTGACCTGTTGCGATTAAATAGTCTAGAAACGTAGTCCTCCAAAACTTCCATTCAGCAGAAGCGTTCTGCCTTTGTATGTTAAAATCTGGCGGCAATTTTACCGGGCCGGCCATGGCTATCATAACCTTGATGCTCTTGAGGTATACTTGCTTTTAACTTAAGCTTGGAGACTACTTTCTGGTGGTGATTTTCACTGAATTTTGCTTTTTATGACTGTGCCATGTTTTAAAATATGTATGTATTAATATTATAAAGATAAATTAAACACTTGAAAACTTGTAACAAACATGTGCTTTATTTTACATTGATAATCGACTGACAACTGTCTAAAGGTATGACATATGACATGGACGATGTGATACATTATGTTCTATTCATAGACTTATAAGTCTATGGTTCTATTGGTGTTAAGCCACATTCACATGTCTTCACATCAACAGCATCATACTACATATTAAACAATGTATACAGGGTGTGTAGATTCGTGCCCCAAATATTCACAATTTTCAAAAAGTCGATAATTTTAAATGAAACATCCTGTATTTTATTATCATATCTAATCCAGGTTTTTATTCTCGATCGCTCCGTATTAGCATTTCCTATACCTAGTTATTTCCAGATTTATTATAATTTGTAAATGTTTTGTTCCATATATAATAATTAAGCATGACATGGAAATGATAGTTCACTGACCTCTTAGTAAAAAGTTTTGACATTTACATTGTTTAATTTACAAACTTGGATAAAATGGCTTATTTGGGTTATAATAATGAAGATTTTTTAAATATGAATGCATTCGCATAATTAGTCGTACGTGCCAGCTATTTGCAGAAAATATCCAGAAAAACGCAGACCTAGCAAGAAAACGGTTAGGAATATTATGGACAATCCTTTAATGCACGGATCATTTTAATCAAAAGTTGAAAGAAGGAAGCCAAAAGTTGATAACGAAGAATGGGAAATTACAGCGTTAGCTTTTTTTCGTGCTTCTCCAAATGCGTCATTGCGGGACGCAGAAGTTAATTTGAGAGTCTTTTAAAACCATTCATAGAATAAGCAAGATAGTTATTAATGTAAATGCGTTTTTCAAAAAAAAAATTCAAAAACCTTAAATATTTCGAAAACGGTTAAATTTAGACCCAGAGTATGTTAACAGTTTTTATACAGAATTTTAGGATGGTTCCAACTACTTGAAGAAAAATGTAGTTTTCCATTTATTATAACAAAGTTGATAGCAATTTCCGGAAGGACCGAGAGTAACCGGAAGTTAAAAATATTTTGATTAAATAGAACCTATGGACACACTCCTGTATATAAATTTTCTAATCTCAAATAGCATTAGTTTTCCATACATCGCTAATGGGCCCTCGACGTGACACACCCTGTATATGGGAGATAATAATTGCACATGTGTGATGGACTTCAGGAACTGTGTGAACACTGCCGTTTTACATATTACCATTATTTTCTTTGTATTCAAATTGAAATAAAATATTTAGTTCTCGTAGTGGATTCAAACATAAAACTACTAATAGTTCTCACTTTGTACTTTTTTCGGTATTAAATGTTTTTAAAACATCTCTCACAATCGATATGGAAATAATTCCTGTTAATTTTACATAAAAAAACTCCATTCAATATGATATTTTCACAAAAAAATAATATAAAAAGCATGCACGTAAATGTAGCTGTTCAAAATGTTTACTTAATTATGAATTTCAAAGAAACACAATTTTGTAACACTATAGGATGTTTGTCGTCATATTATTTGCTCGTTGAGTGCCGAATTGTAAATAAAACTTGTGAAATATCCCAGGACTGAATTCGTACCTCAATTAAAACGTTATTTGTAATAGTCGTTGAATGAAGAGAGGTTTGTTAATACGTAGAGATTGTTTGGGCGCCAATATGCTTATGATTCATCCTCTGATAAGCGAAAAGAGAATTGAGAAATAGTTACCGTACTTCTCAAGTAGGTCTTTCGATTTTTAACTTTAAAAAACTTTTCTCAGCAGAAGCTATACTGATATAACTGAACTTTTAAAAATATTGTTGAAGCATTTTTGCGAACATACTCGTAAACAATTTAAAGCGGTGTCTCTTTATCATATACAATACTAACACTTTAGCTTGCCATGTTTCCAGTTGCAAAAAAACAAAAACTGATAATTATTAAACGGTTCTATTTAGCTTGCCTGTTTGCTCTTTAGGTTAATTTAGTAATTGAAAATTTACCTCATTCCTGTTGACAGATTGATCTGTCACAAAACTGCGGATACATTTTTTCCCAACCCTTCCAATATGGATATAAAATGGAAGGATTTGACTAGTAGAATACAGTACATCATAAAAAACACATTCAAGATGACCGCCAACACAAATTGGCGGACATCATTTTTGTTACTATTACCTTAATTTGGGTAATGGGTATAAATGGAAGGAAGGGATAGCTAAGTACATGGCGGATCATAGAGTTCAGACAGTTGATACTTTAAAACAGAAATCCAAGCATCTAATCAAAACAAAGAACTTTGTCAACTTAGAATCGAAATTAAAGCATGGATTTTCCACCCAAGTCGAGGTTTCGTATCGTGTTGAGGATTGTGTGGCGTGAGGCTGGCTAAAAAAGTTATGTCGTTTTCCCCTCAAGACTTTGCACGCCTTGTTGTGATTAACGCCTTGTTGCCATTTTGGACCTCTAGAGGGGTCTACCATTGTTCATTACTCTTGGGAACATAATGGTAACAGATAATAATAAAACAAAAACTGAAACAAATTTCCAGGATCCATCATCATTTTCTTTAACATATTTTTCATGGTACCTACTACATATCTTTCAACTTGACCGTTCGATGCTGGGTGATAAGGGGCCGTAAGTTTGTGTATAATAACATTGCATTTTAAAAAAAATTTGAATTCTTGTGATGTGAATGTTCCTCCATTATCACTAACTAGTGTAACCGGTAACCCAAAACCTGCAAAAGTACTTCGTAAAATTGAAACTGTTTTTGTAGTGTTCATAGAATTTGTAATGAATACTTCTAGCCATTTGGAAAATGCATCGCAAATAACAAGGAAAAAGGTTCCTTGAAAAGGCCCTGCAAAATCAATATGTACTCTTTGCCACGACTTTTCAATTCAGTAACGTTTGTTGGCACTGGAGCATTTTTATTCGCTTCAATTTTCTCTTCAGTTTTTTCTAAGCCTCTGCTTGTAATTTTATACCCCAAATAGGTGATAGATTCTTCAAAGAATTTGCACTTTTCTTGTTTTATGTGTAATCCAGCTTTCTGCAGACGTTGCAAAACTATTCTCAATCGATCAACATTTTCTTGTAACGTAGCTCCTTGTATTTTGATATCATCCAAAAATACACAAACTCCAGGTTTCTTACTCAATAAATTTTTAATATATCGTTGCCATATAGCTGGAGCAACTTTGGTACCAAGAATTAATATATTCATTTTATAGTCTCATTTTTCAGTAGATATAGCCTATATCTTTGCACTTCCTTCATACATCGGCAAATGTAAGTAAGCTCCTCGTATGTCTAACGTAGTGAAGATTTTTCCTCCATGCATCGTCGTAGCAAAAATGTCTTCTATGTTTGGAATCGGAAATTTATCATTCATTAGAACTAACTTTGTTTAATGTAACTTTGAAAACTGCGCAAAACCTAATAGAACCATTACTTTTCATAACCGGTACTACCGGTGTACCCCTTTCACTGTATTGCACTTTAGACAAAACTCCTATTTTTTCCAATCTGTCAATTTCATTTTCAACCTTTTCTCTCAATGCATAAGGAACTCTTCTCGCAGGTACATAAATAGGTTTAGTGTTTTCGGGTATGAATAGTTTTGCTTCATAATTCAGGATTTTTCCAGGTTTGAACCCTTCCGGAAAATCCGCTTTCAGTTTCATTAAAATCTGTAATTTTAGATTTTCTGGAATATTTTCTCTCTGTAACTGACATATCTCAGGTGAACCGATTTTAATCTAATGCATCCATTCTCTAACAAAAATTGGTTCAACTTTCCCTGGCAGCACGTATAAATTTAATGATTCGGTTTGATCTTCAAACTTGGAAAGTTGAATGAGCTACTGGTCTAATGACTTCTCCGGTATACGTTCTTAAAGGTAAGTTTGTTTTTTGAAGTGATTTTGTAGGAAATTTGTCGATGGATAGATCATGTGAAATTGAAGAAACTGCTGCCCCTGTGTCGTACTCAAATTTGATTATTTTTCCATCAAGTTCCATATCAACTAAAATCTTGTCTGGTTTCCTTAGCGATCCAGGTAGAGTCTCATTGTGAAGTATGTTCATGAAACATAAATCTTTGCATTGAACGTTATTTTCTGTTTCTTCTAGTTCTTCTTGTACTTGATGAACTGTTCCTTTTCGGAACTTCTTCATACAAACATGACTCATATGTCCAAATTTGAAACAGAAACATTTGAAATTCTTATGTCTACAGGTATTGGCTAAATGTGTTTTATCTCCACAACGTTAACACTGTCTTACCGAATTTCTGTACGAGACATCTGACCTTTGTTCATTTTTCTGAGGTGGTTTGACTTGATTTTGATATGTACTTGTGCTGGCTTGTAACAACTGAATTTCTTTTGAGTCTTTATGAGCCAACTCCAAAGCAAGTGCTGTATCAACACACTTTTTAAATTTATTGTCAGGTTCTTTGAGTTGTATCAATCTTTCGATGAGATTCGAGTTTCTCGAACCACTAATAAACTGCAGTCGCAAATGCCCATCGGATGTTGAAGCCTTGCAAGTGTCACAAATAAACTTACAATTTGCAGAGAGCTTTTTAATTCAGTTACGTAATTTGCAATAGTTTCTCCTTCATATTAGATACGTTTTGTAAATCGATTTTGTTCGGCAATAGTACTTGAAATAGATGATTTTGTATTAAATCTACCAATGTGCTGTACGATTTAGTTTTAGGATCCTCTGGACAAGTTAAAGAATATAGAAGTTGTAGAGTTTTAGTACCTATTGTATGTAATAACCATTATTTCTTTTTGTTCTCAACATATACTGGATACCCTTAAAATCTTTCATTGAGAAAAAATTCTATAACCTTTTTGTAAATATTTCCCAGCTTTCATTGTCTTCAAAAAAAGGTTCCAAGACAATATTTCCATGAAAGTTTCCATATACCTTTGTGAGGGTTGTAATTGATGTACTGAATTGTTCAGCATTCATTGTAGAGGGTCTCTTCCGAATCCTCGTCGCCAATTGTTTTGTATTTACATTAGTTCAGTGTTTCGTATTTAAAGTTACTGACATGAAATAAAAACTTTTTAATTACAAGACTGTGACATAAGTGATAATAATCTATATTACATAGTAAACACATCTGTATTGAGAAGAGTCAGATTGCAACAAATTAACAGAAAAAAAACCTTGTAATAAAGGGGCACTGAAAGAACTAAATAGGATGATAAATATTAAGTAGATAACTTTATAAAAACTAAAGACTTGAAAATAAGTTTGAAAATGTGGATAATGTACTAAACGCTAAAAAATAATTCGATAGGTCTTAGGTACCAGTCAACACACCACTCTCCTCATCAATCTAGGGCATTAATCAGACAAAAAAATAAAATCGTGGAATCCATAGTAAGGTGTTGTTTTCGCCTAGTTCATTGAGTTTCCCTAGGCATTTCCATACCATTTTAAAACTGATCACGCAAGAACTCAGTGTTCTAATTGCTGCTTGAGTATCCGACATGATGAAAATACTTTGCCTTCTGAGCTGAACACACTTTACTACGTCTACGTTTACTACACTCCTATCCCAATCCCTTTAATAGGGAACTTGACTAAAATTTTAATCAGCAAATGTATTGCATGAAAACGACTGACATGAAAAAAACTATTTTTTTGTCACAAACAACCACTATGACAAATTGAACATGCCGAAAAATTCAAAATTATTTGAAGCTTTGGAAACGCATTGCTATTGGTTGTGTCATCGGAGAGTATGTTTTCAGTACTGCGCGAGCGTCCATGCGGCAACTAATGAAGGTATACTATTAAAACCAATATTCCCTTGTTTACTCGAGTGCTTCCACGTGTTTCTTTGTATTTTCGGTTAATTCTGATTTATTAGACTTGGTGAAATTTTGTTCGTGTCCCCATAATATTCTAAACATAACGGAGTATACAAAATGTCACAAAAAACTATCAGCAGCAGGACACAAATTTTGAGAATGTAAATGATATGAATGGGCCAAGCAATAGGTAAATATTTTTGACAAAAATCCTAGTAGAAAATGGATTGTGCTATCATATAAAAGACATTACGTAGTATACTTTGATATATTTTGGACATGCAAATATATACAGTAATTTGTTATAAACATTGAAAATAGTATTTTATGCAATGATCATGTAATGATAGCCATTAAGACACGAGCATGTTGTAGGATACAAAACGAGCCGCAGGCGAGTTTCGTATATAATATGCGAGTGTATTAATGGCCATTACATGAAAGTTGCATACAATATTTTTTCTACTCCGATTAATAAGAATTATTTAATTAATAATTATCATATATAGTTACTCTTGAAAATCAAAATTATTTGACAGCTGTCAAATTAAGTGTCACCTAATATAATTAATTTCAGAAATGTCAACCAGGTATCCATGGCTATATTAAATATTGTGCGAATGTCGCATTCCTATTGGCTTAAAAATCTGTATCATAATGAAAATTTGTATCATAATGAATATCATTATGATACAGATTTTAGTCTTTTAGTAAGTATATTATAAAACAGGAGTAGAAAAAGGGATAAACCTACTTTTTTTAGTTTTTTTCATATAACCATTGTATAAAGATAGGCATAGTAAAACAGTAGCAATGTTAAAACCGTTTGAGGCAATTTTGCACGCCATCTAGTTACTTTTAAGCTCGTTCTTCATAAAAATGACCCGTAACTTACTGCCCTCTGAAATAAACTGCACTATTTTCAATAACTAAATTATTTTTGAAAAGTTCCCTACTAAATGTGAAGTTTTCTTTATCGTCGAATTCCGAACAATAAATGATGACCAAGACCGACGATACATTGTTGCCGATTTTACTTTTTATTACGAAAGTGACACAAACTACTACCTATTTGATGGGAATCTATAGTAGATAGATAGCGCGTATTTTCGTATTTTGAAATATGATGTTCATAATAATGTTATAGCAGGTATTCATCTTGATCCGAAAATAAACTTAATCTCAGTACCATTATTTGTCACCAATTTCAGTGTATAAAATAGTGATTTTTATGCAATGAGTTCGTATAGCACTAGCATTAATCTGTTTATCACTTTAAAAATATGGGATACAAAGAAGAATCCTCGTACAAAGGTACATAATAGTTATTTTTGTATCTAGTGCGCGAAATGCTATTTTGGTGATCGAGAATTGAATTATTCGAGACCACCAAAGTAGTTCGCGCACGAGATGCAAACAATATTTTTTCTACAAACGTTAAAATCTATCTTTTAAAAATATTATAAATAAGTAAAATGCCTAATTTATTATAGAATATAGTGTTGAGCTTGCTTAAAATGTCTTTCCTAATCAAATTTTCACTGTTACTATGGATTAATGTTAATATTGTAAATAGTAACTAAAGTTATTGTAAAATTCTAACATTATTTTAAAAGTATTTAATTGTTATTCATTTAAAAATAAATAATAATTTGGAGTTTTGCTCCATTTTTTCAAAGATTGAAATACAAAAGTCTTGGGTATTAATTTAGGTACATGCAGTGTGCGAAATACTTCGCACCCTAGTGCGCGAAGTATTTCGCGCACGGTGTCATGGTAACGTAGGAATCCGAAAAAAAGTGTCACTTCGCATATTGTTGTCAATGCGCAAACCTTGTCATTTTTTGACATTTATAGAAAAAATATATACTTTCATTGGGTGACTGAAATAATGTAAATTTGCGATTTCTGAACTTCGTTCGTGAATGTAAATTAATTCAAAGGATATTTTTTTAAACATTCGTATTTTGATGATCTCTCAAGGAGACGAAAAAATAAGTCTCGGCTATTTTGTATGCTTTTTTTAAGCTTCCAGTTAAAAATTTATTCATTTTACGCTTTCCATTCTGGTAAAAATATTTTTGATTTTGTTTCGCTTTCTTACTGTATTGATAGGTATGGAGGAACTCAAGAAATATATAAAATCAAAAACAATAACTTCAAAAAAGTGCTAACTATACTAATACATTAAAAATAATGAAATGAAATTTACTAAGTATATCATGTAATATAGTAATAATAATTAAATTAATGACATTCTAGAATTCTGCAATGGTGCAATATGGCCTTTCATGAAGAAATGCCCTCGTCGATCTATTTGCGGCTTATTATTCTAAAGGTAGATGCTAATTTTTTGGCATTGAAGGTTTTAACAGGTCGGAGGTCGGTAGTGTGAGTGTGAATCACGGATTTTTGCTCTGAATAGAAAAATCTGGTTAGGGTCGAATTCCGCAAAACTACCTGAAACTACCCGAAAGAGGGATTATCGTATCATTAGCAAGTGGGACTATATAATTTAGTGATTTCCAAAAATAGAGAGTATTCAGGTACACAGAAGCTCTCATAATTTATCGAGAAGGGCAAGAAAAAGCATTGAAGAATCTACACAGTGTTGAAAAAATGGCTGCGTAAGTAAGTTGAAAAAGCTCTCGTAATTTATCGAGAAGGGAAGGAAAATGATTGAAGAGAGTATACAGTGTTACAAAACTGGCATTTAGCTGTTAGCCGTATTCTAATCCTAACACGACTTTTTGAGGAACTCGACCTAGGATTAAAGACGCAGGTAGGTTTTTGCGGAATTCGGCACAGTCCAAAAATCTGATATGGTAAACATTTTTTGTGTTTTATATTCAGTGATCAGTCTACACTACATTGGTGGCTAATAGATTTCTTTGCAATAAGTTAACCATTATTGAAATTTAGACTCTTGACGTAAGTCCAACTCATTTTTGGTCAGTGGTTGCCGTCGCTAGACGCATGGAAAGTATCTTCATAGGTACACACCTCCCAAGTGAGGTCATTGCATTCGACATATTAGATAATAAAATAAAACATCTAAAGTTTTGATAAACGAATTTATTAGAAAATATCCAACAAAAATATTAAATTAGGTAAATAATAACTACACTTTTTACAAAATTATTGATTCTAAAATTATCATAAATATAAACCGTAAGTGTCCAGCGCGTTTGAAAAAATGAATGAAACTACAAGTAGGACGGTCCTGTAATATACCTTGTGCACTACGACGGCTACGACAACATACACAAATCCAAGTAGTAACAATTCAATCGTTTGAAAATTATTGATTTTCATAATTTATCACTTGAAGATGATAAGATTTATTTCTTTAGTTACTTAATACACAAAAACATCAAAACACGTACAAATTGTTAGTGGGAAATTCGAATGGCCAACAAATTAAGTAAACTATTTATTGTAGTTTTAAAACTTTTTCAAATTCGCAAAATGTTTTTTGCAAACTTTGATATAAAGGGTGCTGCTTCGGAACGCATCACGTTCTAATTTTTTTTGGTTTTTCGTAAATTATTTTTTTTATAACCAGTACCCGACTCGTTTGGTTTGGGCTATGATAGGAACTGTGTGTTATCAAGAAAATTTCCAGTATAATTCGCTGTTGGGTACCCACGAGGACAACATTTCCACTAAAATTCATCCGTTGCCATGGTGATCTGTCAAAAAAAACCCGTTTTCATTGGTTAAAAATTACAGGTGTGGAATTTTCACTGAAATGTTTGCTACAAATCAGCTTATTTCTTAGCGATTTCTGGCTTAGGACTGCCAAAACAGCATTACCTGAAATAATGAACATGAATGTTAATATACATATTTATTGTAATGGTTATGGTAAAGTAAGTATTTTTTTGTGTTTAAAAAACTTGAATTTATTTCATTTCTGTAATGAGCATAACTATAAACAACTACAGTAAAACCCTTGTTTGGAATTTCCGGAATTGTATTAAGATAATCCTATACCTGTGTAACGTTCCCAAAAACAACTACTCATCATTGAAATTTCTTGGTAGGTATACAACAACGGTAAAAACACAATGATACTTATCTTTAATAAGGGTTTTTAAAATCAAACAAAAGACCATTCACAAGAATCGTAACAAAACCGGAAATAAAAAAAATAACAAAAATATAGGTACAAAAAATATTTGAATAATCTGAATTTTATATAAATATTATATTTATTTGCCTGGTGTTGAAAGTTACCGGTCAACGTGAAAATTTGGATAAGCCCGATAAACAAAAAATTCTTTATAAGTATCAAAGAAAAAAATTTATTCTATGAACTACTACGCAAAATCTGACATCCTTTTGACAGCTTTATCACTTCCTGATAAGAGTACACAACCAACCCAATACTAAGGACCGGTCTTGAATGTTTCACAATAGACTGCCGAAAATTATAATCATTGAAAATATTATTTATTGTGTTATCTATTTATACTTATTGGATTGAGCACACAATAATATGATAAAAAAATTAAAACTGTGCTCATTGTTGAATTACATATATTTATATTACTGCTCCTACTAATTTAACAAAATGATTTTATTCACACATCTGTTATAAATCAAGCATGAGTCATATGTTTTTTGAAATCATCACCTATTAAATTGAAATAAAAAATATATATACCATTAAAAAATCTATCAAGGGCGTCATATTTAGTAAAGTCATAACGTTATAATAAACACACAAACTACTGTAGTTGAAAATAAAAATTGATCTTCTCGAGGATTTTTTAAATGTTTCATTTTTTTAAAATAATTGATTTGTTCCATAGTTTTATACAGGCTGTTTCTATTATCATAATATGGTAGCATTACTATATTCTAAACCTAAACCGTAATAGATACTAAGACAATTAAATGGACAACAAGGTAACTGTATTATGGAGGGACATTATATTTGTTTAAAAAAAATCTTATTTTATATCAAAACACTAGGTAAGGTCCAAAGTAAGGCTCTCGGTACATTTTTTTGGCAAAATCAAAACAAGTTTATAAAATAACTACGACAGGAACGTATTTAAGAATTGTTCTCATTAATGAATTACTTATTTGAGATAAAACGTCATAAAAATCTGAAGTGTGATATATCGCTTAATTTGAATATTTAACATCGACTAATAATTACAATAAATAGGCATATCCCCTATTTAAAAAAAATTATGTTAGCCTCGTGAAGACACGAAACGTCGTATCGAAGATTTGTTGGTACATGTCTATATGTAAATTCGTGTTCAAATAAAACTTTGCTGGTCTTTGATATTTTTTTATTTAAAAATTCTATTCTGAAAAAACCAAAAGCAGCCTTTTTAGTTCTCCCAGTATAACTCAAGAATGGAGGAAATCGTTGTAAATTTTTCAACAAATATAATGTTCTCCATAATAGTTACCATTTTGTCAATCTATTACGGCCTAGAATATACTATGTATTAATAACCATATGATAAAAGAAACAGTCTGTAAACATTTGAACAGGTAAAATATTTATCTTATTGATGGGGTAGCTCCCGTTTATAAACACACAGATCCACTATACCTTATTACGTGCTTAGTTCATAAACATAAAATAAATAACAAAAAATACTATTTCCAATTATTTCAGTTTTCGTGGAATATTATAAGTAAATGTCCAACCCTTTGTATTCGGTTAGTTGTGTTTACCTATATAAGTTTGAAATATTTTCAATAATTTTTTATTCTGTTACTTTACCATAAAGGTAGTTGCAAAATTTAAATTTAGGCAGGATTCAAGTACTTTTGATAAATTTAAGATTTAACGGATATGGAATTTGTACTAGTTAAATTCTTTTACTCGTATAATATGCAATGCAACCATAAAACAAATAAGCTCATTATCAGAAAAAACTATTGGACGAATTGTCTTTATTTGACGATAATCAAATACTTATGTTTAGTTTTGGAAATTTGCATACACACATATTTATTCACATTCACTATTTTTTACTCCTCTATGAAAAATAATCGTCGGAAGGATAACTCACCCGAGTGTATGATCCATTTCTGACATCCGGTAGGGTCATTTACAGGAAATCGGTACATTTTAATTGTATGATCTGATCTCTTACTTATTCCACACTTGAAATAAACACACTTATTTCCAGCCATTTCTGAAATATCGAAAAGAAGATTTAAATTATAATCAGGTAAAAATGTCGACATTCATATTATAATGAATTTATAGAATTTATTTATTCTCTACTGACTAAGCATACAACGAGCTGATTGATAAAGTGATTATTTGTTATATTGATACATTTCAGTAAGTATAGGTCGCTAAATATACAGTTTTTTTTTGGAAATTATAAGCTGTAGCATTTATACACTTAACGCCCTCTTAATATAATTTAGATTTACTTATTAACCAAGATAGGTATTGATGTATAAACGCAACTGAGCTAAGAATACTTATAAAAATTAAAAGAATTAAAATTTGAATCCTAGAAACTAATTTGTAATATTATTTACGGTGATTAACTAAGCTCAACTTAATTAAGAATTTACTGTAAGTGAATAATTTTTAAAAGCCGATTGGTCCATTTTTAATAATGCAACCAATCAGTATCCAAAATTCTCAGTTTATAGATTTTCTGGTTTTACAAAAAGAAGAGATAGGTATATTAATTGTAATAATGTCTACTTACCTTAAAAATGAAATATATATCAACGTTCAGAGATTCTAAAATAAAACAATAATCCAAATGCACAGCCAACGAAGCACAACAATGACACAACGAACACAATACAATATTAATAATGAACTTCAAATTGCAACTTTGGCATAAGTACCCAAAATAAGAAACTTTGCAACACAGCTCTTGTGGATGTATATAACATTCTGAATAATTTTGGCGCCATCTGTTATTGGTGTAATTCGGCGACCAAAGCTAAGGAAATGCGTAATTCAAGCTACGACGTACAGTAAGAAAAGACGTGCCGTGGACGCAAACTCCCCACTGCCATCTATTGGTGGCGTCCACCTCGTCAAATGATATCCTCGTAAGATTAACCTACTATGCCTCTCTTTATACAATGATATAACGTAATAAGTACTGGAGCAATCTCAATTATTTGTATAGATAAATCCGGCATTTTTGGAAAACTTCTCATCATTTCAATACAAATCGAAAGTATAAGTTTTGTGGCTCTACATCTATACTTTTCAAAACCTAATTGAAATTTGATATCGGACTATCGATAACGAATCCAGACTCGTTGCCAATTATCGCATCCATAAATTGCAGTGACCGTCGCCTGGTGTCCAATCTTTGCACATATGAAGTGCATATTAAGAACTTCTCTTGTACAAAGTTTCAACTCTTAAAATTGAAAAATGGCGATGAAATGCATTTTCAAAAAAATTACTAAATTTTCTTCTTTTTCGATTTACCTCGGTTTTTAATTATCCGATCAAGTCGCTCGACCCCACATTTTGTTCGTAATCACCCACGATTTCTCTATACGTACCAGTGAGTACCAGTACTTTTCACGTTATATGAAAAAAACTAAAAAAAGTACGTATTTTTCGTCTCAAATTTTCATAACAAATTACTGAAAAACATTCACGTGTTTTATACTAAAATTTTTGTCAAAAATTACTCTACTTGTATGCTCTATTGCTTGGCCTAGAAATATATTACGAATCCGATCTCTTTGTGCAGTGTTTCCAACACAGTACAAGAAACTCGTACAGGTCTAAGAAATCCCATATATATTCACAAAATCCCTCAAGTTTCGAATAATGTTACACATTCATAATATATATGTATATTATGCTAAAAAACTTTTCATAAACATACAAAATTTAAAATATGTGTGTAGTATCAATAGATTTTCTGGCACAGGATAATTGAGACATGTTTTATTATATTGATGTGAATTATTCCGAATAACACACATGAAATCATTGGAGATTGGATAAAATGCCCATAATAATTGTAGGAGAAGAGTTCAGGAGATCATGGTTTTAAATTGATAAGATCTTGTGACGGACTTTCTCCTTCCTACATTTGTACAGTGGTCGGGTGAATAATGAATTGATCACAGTGTGCAGGAAAACCTACAACATCATCACTCGAAGGACCAGTGACGACCAGCGTCACAAATTTACGAAGGGTAGGATGAATAAAAACATACAAATGTTCAAGCTATCAAAGTAATGATATATAATTAATCTGTCAATTACACTAAAATACTATGGTACACTATGTCCTTACAATTATTAAAATGAAACCCACTGTCACAATACCTTTGGTATATATTGATAGAACAAAACCTTAAGCTATAACTGTTGAACGCAGGCAACCCTGTAACATTACCGGTAACCGGTACTTATTGATGGCGAATATAATATAATTAAATACGTTGGTGCTTGTTGATTTGATATTATGAGTAATAAGAGTACTTACAATACTTGTAACAACACTGGCACTGTTATACCCATTATTGGGATAAAAAAAGTGAATGTAAATTTCAATTGCGAGATACAATAATTAACATTAATTAGAACGAAGTCAAAGATTACAAAAAAATATAAGATAGTTCACTCGAAGGCGGTCTGAATCTTCTTAGTGTTTTAAACGTTCGCCGCAATCATAAATCATATTTACGGCTCGCTTTTGTTGTCAATAACGAGACCACTAGATATCAGCACCGTACACTAACTAACGACAAGTAAATTCACTTCGTCGATTCAGCGGTTACCGACAGATCACCTACCTAACCAAGCCTATCGTCTGGTGAGTTTAAATCGAGAAAGTGTTGAGTACAGGGGTAGCGCGCAGTGTTAATGTGATGCTGATCGGAATTTCGGAAATATAATAATTAATGCTTTTTGTTTTCGTTTTTGTGAGCAGATCATTGTTTTTGCGTGAATATTAAAATATTTATAAATATTTTTATTGTAATTTTGTATTCAGTCATAATAGTCACTCTAAATCAGTACATACACGTATTTAACCACACGTCTGTCCCACGTAATTGTTGTATCATAACGGGCGAGTACGGCGCCAGAGAAACGATGTTTACCAAAAATTTCAAACGTTCCGACGCAGGTGAATTTACTTGTCGTTAGTTAGTGTACGGTGATACCAGGCATTTAGAAAAGTATATTTTATTCCAAGCTATACAGGGGTAACTTGAGAAATATATATTCAAAGTAATAGGATGATTTATGGAAGGTTTTTTTTATATAATATTTTTAAATGTCAATTAATTCGAAAAATGTTCAGGATATGAATTTGAAAACGAAAGTTTAGGTATAAGTAAAAAATACATTAAAATTTTTAAAATGAATCAATCGACAGTTTTTATCCAACATCTTAGTAATTTTGTGATACTTATTGATGATCTAGCGGTTATTTATACAGAATATCACAAATTCAATTAAATATACTTTTTGGCCACCAGAATAATAGGGCCACTAAAACTCCAATTTTGATCTTTAAATTATATTTTTTGGATTCACAAGGTTAAAACAGTAAAAACATATTATGCAGCTGCAGGATATATTTATTAATAAATTACATAAATGTTTCAAAATACTAAGTTTGGAGTTTGGTTAAAAGATGTATTTAATCTATTGTCTTTAAAATCTTTCAATATAAATTTGGGAGTAAAATATACACTGTGTTCATTTGAAAAGGACCCACCCTTAATATTTCAGAAATGGGACATATTAGAAATAAACGCCGAAACACGTCAACTTTTAACTTGAGGGGGACACTTTTTAGCGCTAATGTCATAAACGTCAGATTCATCCCCTCCCTACTGGAGACACCCCTTGAATTTTTTCAAATAGCATTAGGTATCAAGTCATACCTCATTGAAACGGTCTGGTAAATCTCTATTCAATCATTTTGGTTTGCCTTTGATTCCAGCCTTCCATTGTTATTTAATCGTTGTTTAAAATTGGCTCTCTTTCAACTTTTCGTATCCCCCCGTGCTAGAAAGACTCTTTAAAGAATAAAAAATTTACAAATAGTGAAAAGGCAACTGTTAACAAGAAATAACTGTTATCCAATCATGTGGTCAAAGTGACCACCGTTAACATTCAGGCAATAAAAGTTGGAAGAGAGCCATTTTTAAACAACGATTAAATAACAATGGAAGGCTGGTATCAAAGGCAAAACAATATGATTGAATAGAGATTTACCAAACCTTTTAAATGAGGTGTGACTTGATACCTAAAGCCATTTGAAAAAATGTAAGGGTTGTCTCCAGAACGGAAGGGGTGAATCTGACGTTTGTGACATTAGCGCCAAAAAGTGTCCCCCTCAAGTTAAAAGTTGACGTGTTTCGGCATTTCTTTCTAATATGTCGCATTTCTGAAATATTAAGGGTGGGCCCTTTTCAAATGAACACAGTGTATACGGACTCTGGTAAAGAGACTTACGTAGTACTTGATAAGAAATTGATTGCAAGGATGATCAAAAGATAATTTTGTAAATTCGTTCATAAGGAACTGACCAATTCCCCTTTGGTTAGCAATAGAATTTTTCGCATCTAAAAAGAAAACGTAGATTATGTGAATTTTCAAATTTCTATTAATACCCAGTATAAATACTAAATAACCAACTAATTTATTATTAACAAATACCTTTGTTACAATAGTTTTAAAACGAAAACTGCCAACCCCATCATAAAATAAAGTAAGTTTTATGTTGATTTTAAAGTATACGAATGACCTTGGGGCCAATTTTATTATGGGGCGTACATATTCGCCTTCTGCAGTTTTTATACGAGCAGCGCGACCTTTTCCATCCCTTGCGGGTAGCAATTCCATTATTCTGGCAAGTGGCCAGTTTAATGGTGGCCGATTCTGAGGTCGCACAAGAACTAATTGGTTTAAGGTTAAATTTGGATGCGGCTGATGCCATTTGGGTATATGCTGCAGACGATACAGATAGTCCACGGACCACCTTTTCCAAAACTCCTACTGGAGTTTGGTGTATACATTCCAGTAAGAGAGTCGATTTGTGGAAGTATCGGTGAGATTATTTTCTGGATAAGAGGTAAGGGGTGCACCAATGAGAAAGTGACCCAGAGTAAGGAGGGGTAGCAGATCATTAGGATCGTCGGAAAGTGGGTACCAAGGGCGACTGTTCAGTATAGATTCGATTTGAATTAACAGGGTGGATAACACTTCAAAAGTTACGCAAGTATTTCCTAGCAGTTTGGTTAAGTGAGATTTAGCACGCTTTACAAACCGCCCCAATTCGGGGACCTAGGGGGAATAAATTTCCAAGTTATCTTAGTGGTCGACAAAAAATCAGAAATTTCTTGATGATTAGTTTCTGATTTTAGGAAAAGGGATAATTCTCGTAATTGATTACGGGCTCCTATAAAATTAGATCCGTTGTCCGAGTATATTAGCTGCGGATTTTCTCGACGACCTATGAACCTCTTGAGGGAGGTAATGAAGGCTTCAGTAGAGAGATCAATGACCAATTCAATGTGGATTGCCTTTCTCACCTTACATATAAATAGGGCTATATAAGCTTTGGTGGTGGGAGCTTTCCTCAATCTGGAGGAGCGAATAAAGATAGGCCCAGCGAAGTCAATGCCGGTTTTAGAAAACGGACGAGCTTCTTGGACGCGAACCATGGGTAGAGGGGACATTATTTGTGCTGCAAACCAGGCATCAAACCTATAGCAAGTGACACATTTTTTTAAACCAATTTTAATCCTTCGTGCGCCATTTAATGGCCAGTACCGAAGTCGAAAACTTCCTAGCACATTTTGAGCACCACCATGACCTTGGCGTCGATGCTCCTGGTCAATTAATAGATCAACAACATGATCACTCTGAGGGAGTAGAATGGGGAATTTTTGGTTGAAACTCAACTAGAAAAATTCTAACCGACCTCCTACTCGGAGAATGTCGTCTTTATCAAGAAAAATATCCAATGGAAGTAATTTAGGATTTGAAACAGGCTTTTTATTCAGTAAAGATTGGATTTCGTTAGAAAAATGATAGAGTTGTACTTGTTTTATTATGAAATAATGTTCATGGCCAAGCTCTTCCACCGATAAGTGATCTTCATTGGCAGAAGTTTTCCTCTTACATTTTTGGACAAATTTGAAAATACGGGCGACTGCGCCTAGCTGAATTCGAAATTTCGAAACTCTCAATAACACATTTTTTCAAAATTCATCTGGTAAGTTAATGACGGGAAGCGACACTTTATTACATTCGGGTAGTTCATTAAGAAGTTCAGATGAGTCAATAGAGTTGAAATCGTTCGTTTTGGAATAAAAAGGACGGGCCATGGAACCAGAATTGCCGAACATCGGGTGAAAGGATTCCACGTGATAAAAGATCGGCGGGGTTCAATTGAGATCGGATGTGTCTCCACGTAGAACCTTTACTATTGTCTAAAATACGATGGACGCGTTTTTTGACAAAGGGAGAAATTTCAGACACAGACTTTTTAACCCAAGTCAGGGCTATTAACGAGTCGGACCATAGATTTATGGATTCAATGGTAACGGAAACCTCGAGAATTTGTACCATTCGGAAAGATAGAATAAAAAGTAGTTCCATAGAGCATAACTCCAATTTGAGAGTTGTTAGCTTGTTTTTTAACGAATTAACTCGAGATAGACAAGATAGACACAAGCGCCGTAAGCCACTTGACTGGCATCTGAGAAGCCGCGCAAAGAAAGGGACAATACAGACATATTATCAAGTAAGTATCTGGGGATAGAGAGACTCTCAATTTCAGCTAATAAAGAAAGGAATTTATTCCAGCTCTGCAAAATGGATGTTATAGGAGTATCCCAGGATATCTAAGCTTGCCATAAAGCTTGCATTACTAATTTTCCGTTAACGATAACAGGGTTGACCAGGCCAAGAGGGTCAAAGACACTAGAGATAAAAGATAAAATAAAACGTTTCGTTATAATAGGAAGGTGTTGGTTATATTCAGTACGAATAAGCAACCGATCAGTAGTTGGCCTTTCAACGCAAGTATTTTACTGAGAGAGTCATTTATATTAAGATCAATTTCATCGGAGGAAGTTTGAGATATAGAGCACAAAAATTCAGCGGAATTTTATTGCCAATTATGTAATTTAAATTCATGTTTGTTGAGAACACAATTGAGCTCGAAATAAATAGCTTAGAGATCAGAAATAGTATTGGTACCCGTTAAAATGTCCATATAAGTTTGGGTTAGAAGTGCGTGTTGAGCTTTGGGGAACTCGGGCTACCTTTCAGCAACATCCTTTAAAACGCGGATGGCCAAGAAAGGGGCACAGTTTTGCCGAAAACTGAGACTCGAAAGTTTGTTTACAAGTGAACGAATCAGAAGCGGTATCCCTCCATAGAAAATTTTGGAAATGACGTTGTGGCGGATTTACATCGATGAATCTGTACATCATTTGTAGGTCCGCACAAAGAACATATTTGAAACAACGAAATCTACATTAGATATCGAACAGATTGTCCTGTACTTTATTTCCTTTAGATGTTAGGTCATTTAAAGACACGAGCGCTGAAATCAAATACCACTCTGACAGGCGTTGAACTATTTTTACGAATGGGGAATGAAATATTTGAATTCATTGGTGGGATGATTATAAAAAGATAAAGGGATTACTTGCGCGTGATTCAATGTGAGGTACTCAGTTATGACATTTCTATAGGTTTGGAAGAAGTTGGGATTAGATTCAAATATCTTTTCAAGAGTAAAAAATCGTCGATGTGCCATACAGAATGACTGTCCCAATTTGGGTTTATTTTCAAGAAAGGGCATGTCCACTTGATATCGCCCTGAGGGTAAGATGATAGTTGTGTTTTGAAATACTTATTCTGCGAATGCTTCGTCTGAACAATGTTTTTTGGGCTTAGGAATAGTTTCTAGTTCCCAGAAACTTTTCATCAGGTTAATTAAATTCGCTTCTTGTACTGACCGAACACAGTGAGTGGTCAGAAACGAGAGAGAAATATGATTATTTTTAGAAAAAACTTTTCCTCGGTTTGTGGGTACTGGACCAGCAACCACATAGCTAAGATGGGTTTCGACTAGAGATGGGTTATTTTGATCCTTATTGATAACATTAGGCTTAAGTAATTTGAAATAGATGTCGGCATCAAGTAGAAGATTTATTGGCCCGGTTTTTGAAGAAAAATGTGTCAGCGAGTTCGAACTTCATGTGCTCAGGTAATTTTAGGTTATCTAGCGATACGGTAAATTGTGGAAGATTATTATTGATTTTATTTATAACTGAACACGACACGTTAAAACTGATTGATGGATTGATGAGAGAACTAATTTGCAAATCTAATATTTCTCCGTTCTCAGTGCAATTGATACTGCCCACTCCCGAAATATTTATAATTTGCTTCCGAGAAGATAAATTTCAATTGTTAGCAAAAGAACTTTCAATAAGGCTCATTTGGCTAGCTGAATCCAGGAGCACTCTTGCTAGAATTTGGCGACCGTTAGAACATTTAACATATACAAGTGCGGTAGGCAAAAGAACTATTTTTTCTGACCTAGATGCAGTATGAAGCGAGGCTTTTTGCGAATGGGCACTGGACGACTCAATGCATTCATTATTTTCAGGGATTGCATAAGAAGAAGAATGTCTATATACCATATTGATATTAGAGTTGCTACCCTTATGCCGGGGCGAGATGTTCCTGCAATGAGCAGTTGCTGAGGATTTGCGATTGTGACTAAATGAGTCCGCTTTAGGTTGATTTTCAATATATCACTAAAGAGAGCAACAAACATTTATAATGTTTTTTGTTTTAACTAAAAATAGTATTGTTATAATTTTTGAAAAGCACAGTAATGAAATAAAAATCCTTAAAACTTTCACATCTAAAAACTTAACCAAACCTGTACTATATAATAGTCAAATGAATGAGAAATATATTTCAAACCAATTTGTAGATAAACACATGTTAGTTAATAATTACTGATAAAAAAGTATATCATATGGAAATTTAAGATTTTTCAACACGGACTTTAGGATATATCAATATTAAAATCAGCAAATTGAACCATCTCACAATATTTGAAATATTTTTGCCTAGAATCTAGGTGTGCTGAATAAAAATTGAGGTAATTTCTTCTAGAAGACTTGTGCTATTAATTGCTTTCAGAATCACTACTCCTACTGCTGCCACTGCTATATTCATCCTCTGAAGTGGATTCATCGATCCTGTATTCACATTAAACTTGAGAGAATCTACATCATCATCAAAAATGTGTTCTTTTTTAATCCATTCTGATTCGCATTTCTTTACATGTTCGCAAATGGAACACCATTCTTGAACAGATACCTCAGAAAATTTCTTCCTGGCTAAATTCTTCTCATCATCCAGTTTGAATGTGGTATTATACACTGCCACCCAGTTCTTAACCAGTGCCCAGATTTTTTCTATTGAATTGAATTCCGGATGATAAGGTGGCAACCGTGAAACTTTATGCCCACGTTCCTCCAATAAACAGTCCAATTTATCGGTAACAGGAATACCTTAGCCAAATGTTTTTATTGCTTCATATAAAACAGGTTTTGTTTTACTGGCATCATGGACAACATTGTAGACCCTAAGCCATTCTAACATTTCTGTTTTGCTAGATGCTGTTGTAATAATTTTTTCAGCTTTCACAATATGGTAAGAAGCATTATCCACAACCAGAACTGATTTCTGAGGCATATTGGGTAATAGTTGTTCCTGAACCCACCTCATAAGCTTTGCCCCGGCGCGTTTTTTGCGCTTTGCCATTTATGTTTTGTCAGCACTTTGCCATTGCTTTTGAGTTGGCTGCTTAGCATTTTTTTGCAATGTGCCATTGTTCTGTGTTTGCTGGGTATATATATATATATATATATATCTAACTATTATTGTGGGGGATGCGGCAATGTGAATAAGTGAACTCTTTTTAGTTTGTTCTGAGCTTTCGGTAATTTATTATCACCATTATCAAAGAACTACAAAAGATACATTTATAGATATTTCAAACAGGTATAAATAAATTCAGCTCAGAACAAACTAAAAAGAGTTCACTTATTCACATTGCCGCATCCCCCACAATAATAGTTAGACCTAACTAGTATCGGCAACGAACTATTTCCTATATATATATATATATACAGGGTGCGCCAATTATTTCCACTCGATCTCTAGCACCGAAACTAAAAGAGGTATCAACAAGATTTCTTGTAGGTTTATACGGTGTCACTCGGACTACAATTGTAAAATATTTTGATGTATACAGGGTGGCTAATTTTTGTGGAATGAAAATTAATTTGGTTTTTTTAAATTGAACACCCTGTATACGATTATGTCTTCTGATTCTACTTAATATTAGCTTTACGGTAGTTTTTTGAATTTGTAAATCCGACGCGGCGTTGACAAGTTATTCCTATTATAAGCAGATTTAATGAAAAAACAGCACTTCAGAAATATTAGCACAATAAACACATTTTTTCAAAAATTCCTCCAAAAGGCTACTATGATGTAAATGAAACATACACCTACCACAATAATTACCCAACATCTTCACCTGTTGCACAGGGTGTTTGCCGATGGCGTGCAAATAGTCTAGTTTTCAAATTGCAATAACTTAATTTTTTCAAATGGGACACCTTGTATATTTTCCTTCAGTTAGAAGCTCTCCTTAATACACATTAAAAAAATATAGGGTTTTGGACATCTAACTTTACTATTTACTTTAATAATTGACGTTAAATGAGAAATAACATATTTTACACAATTTTTAATAAGTACAAAATTTTACAAAGTTTAATGGTAAGAAAACTACAATATTGAAAGTTAAAATTTATAATAGGTGTTCAAAATGTCTTCCATTTTCATTTATACATTTTCTTGCCCTTTCTTTCATTGATTTACGCACATCTCTTAGCATTGCAGGGGTCACCTGTCTAAATGCTGCAGTAATTCTGTCTTTCATATTTTGTTTTGTGGTAACCTCTTCTTTGTAAACAATATTTTTAATAAAACCCCACAAGAAAAAATCGCAAGGTGTAAGGCCCGGCGATCTAGCAGGCCAATTTGTAGGTCCTGCCCTTCCTATCCAACGATCCTGAAATTCCCTATTTAACCAATTGCGAACATTTAATTGGTAGTGTGGTGTGGCACCATCTAATTGAAACCACATTCCGTTGCGATAATTTTGAGGCACATTTTGCAAAAGGTTTCTAAAATCAAGTTCTAAAAAATTTAAAAAAGCAGCTCCATTTACAGTCCCATCAAAGAAATAGGGACCAATTACATAATCACCTATTATTCCCGCCCACACATTCAAAGACCATCGATACTGTGATGTGGTTCTAAATAAATGTTCATTGTGGTCCGAATAATAATGGAAGTTGTGTCTATTTACACAACCGTTCTTATGAAATGTGGCTTCGTCGGAGAATAAAACTTTGTTTAAAAAGTTACGCTCTTTATTTATCTTGTTTATTAACCATCTACAGTATTCTTCTCTACGCGCGAAATCACGCGGTAACAATTCTTGGTGAAGCTGGATATGGTAAGGGTGATATTTATTCTTCTTTATTATGCGTCTAATTGTGGTATTGGAAATATCTAACTGATTGCTTAATTGCCTTGTGCTTACATTGGGATCTTCAACTATACTGATCATTACTTTATATTCGTTGTCAACAGTAACAGCTGTAGCATCACGTTAATGTTTTTCATACTTGACGGTTCCCGTTCTATCAAATCTATTCTTTAAATTCTCAAAAGTATCCTTTTGTGGATGACGTCTTTCTGGGTATCTTTGACGATAGACCCTACTAGCAAGAAACGCATTTTTTTGACATTCACCCAGTATCCATATCATATCAATATTTTCTTGAACACTATAATTCTTATTATAATCCATTTTTTATACCTAATACCGATTAAATATAGTGGACGTGATATAATACAAAATTTTATGTTGACAATTAATGCTACAACAAAATATACCTACTGTCATTTTCATAGATAACTTGTTTTCTTATTAAAAATTGTGTAAAATATGTTATTTCTCATTTAACGTCAATTATTAAAGTAAATAGTAAAGTTAGATGTCCAAAACCCTATATTTTTTCAATGTGTATTAAGGAGAGCTTCTAACTGAAGAAAAATATACAAGGTGTCCCATTTGAAAAAATTAAGTTATTGCAATTTGAAAACTAGACTATTTGCACGCCATCGGCAAACACCCTGTGCAACAGGTGAAGATGTTGGGTAATTATTGTGGTAGGTGTATGTTTCATTTACATCATAGTAGCCTTTTGGAGGAATTTTTGAAAAAATGTGTTTATTGTGCTAATATTTCTGAAGTGCTGTTTTTTCATTAAATCTGCTTATAATAGGAATAACTTGTCAACGCCGCGTCGGATTTACAAATTCAAAAAACTACCGTAAAGCTAATATTAAGTAGAATCAGAAGACATAATCGTATACAGGGTGTTCAATTTAAAAAAACCAAATTAATTTTCATTCCACAAAAATTAGCCACCCTGTATACATCAAAATATTTTACAATTGTAGTCCGAGTGACACCGTATAAACCTACAGGAAATCTTGTTGATACCTCTTTTAGTTTCGGTGCTAGAGATCGAGTGGAAATAATTGGCGCACCCTGTATATATATATAT
Organism: Lochmaea crataegi; assembly: GCA_947563755.1. Taxonomy (NCBI): domain Eukaryota; kingdom Metazoa; phylum Arthropoda; class Insecta; order Coleoptera; family Chrysomelidae; genus Lochmaea; species Lochmaea crataegi. Next base: position 72,892,662 of record OX387422.1, on the reverse strand, counting down.
ATAAAGTGAACTCTTTTATACATTACCAAGCTTTCGGAAATCTTTGCCTCCATTTTCAAGGCTAAAATATTACAAGAAAGGAAAACCGGGTCAAAATTTTTTTTAAATTTCATTAGAAATTTTTTTTAAATTTCATTAGAAAATTTTTTTTAACTTACTTGTAAGTGAGATTATGAACTAAAACTGAAGTAACACAAACATACAAGAAAACAATTCATTTTTAAAACAATATTTAAAGTTGGTGTTATGAATTCATTATGACAACTAAATTATAAATCTATTTTAACTCAAAGTGTGGTTCTAATTCGTATCTACAATTGTAAAAACTGACATTTCGTTTTTTTAAAATACGATTCCATCTTGTGGTATTTCGACTGAAGGTCTTGAAAAATAATTTGTTTACGAGGGGAGTTTAAAAATTACTATGATATTATTATATGTGAAATTGTTATTTTTGGTGCTAATTAAAAAAATTATTACTGTTAAGGAAATGTCCATTCATCAATAACAAAGAAATTGTGGAAATTACAGTTATGTGACCATTATATTGTTGACAGCCGCCACCTGTCATTTGTAAAATTATTATGGGATGACGAAATAAATCAGTAGTCAAGTAACACTCCAAAACCTCTCACGTCAGGTATTCCCAAACTACCAACCCATTCCAGCATTATATTATTGTGATGAAAACAAGAAAAATCCCCATAGTGATTCAAAGGATTTCCACTCATGTCTGATTTATTTTTCTAATTTTATGAAAATAAAAGATTCTTCAAAGAATATGATCTGGTGTATGGACTTCAACCTCTCATATTGAGGCCCGATTTTGTTGCACAAAGAACAGAAAAACCGTTACAGTCTCTTTTCACTAAACTGAAACAACCAGATTAGTTATGTGACGCGTTTTTACCTACCCTTTGGATTTTACCAACAGGGCACGCCACTTTTGACACCCTCGACAACTTACACTTTCTCGGGCGCCAGATTTTTAGCGTGGTTAACTCCACGGCCCCTTGACTTCAATCGTCAAGAGTTCCAGGTAGCCTCAGATGGAGGTACGGTAATTTCCAGGGGTCTAGTTATATCCCAATCCGGCCGGGGTAGCGGTCTTTGTTGTTCCTGAAACAAAAGTTTACCCTCCTGGTCCACGATGCGGGAAAGCTAAATTCGTGCAGCTAAGCGCCTACTCTACTTATAGGGAAACTCTACACTCTACAGCAGGTCAGAAAAACACACAGGTTCGGTTAAGTTTTATTACACCTACCCTCTATAAAATATACAATGGTTGTGGCTGCCTAAAGCCGTTATAATATTAATAATAAAAAAAAACACTATTATACAAGAAGAAGCGTCAATACTCTGGTATCCAAAAGCACAAATATATAAGCAAACTAGAGGTACAATTAACATGCGCAAGTTAGAGACGAAGCGGGCAGGACATAAGCAAGAGAGGTTTATAAGTTTAACAATGGTTTTATACAGAAAATAACCGGTGACATCAAACTTAAATGTTAGGGGTCTTTTCGCTAAACAGGTTGATAATTAAATAAATACACCGGATAATATGTTATTAAATGTGCCATCACTTTTGATGCACCCGGTAGGTAGAATAATTAGTAATACTAAAACTTTACATTTGGTGGGATCGGGAAAAAGAATACGAAAGGTTTTCCGGTTCGGGAATTATAAAAATGTCAAAGAAGCTTTATACGGGAATGCCACAGGATCCGGTCCTTGAATTAAAATATCAAAGGGCCCTGGCCAGACGCCTGGCACCCCTCAAGATTTCAATTAGAACGGCTTTGCGAATTAAAAGATCAAGGAGCCCTGGCCAGACGCCTGGCACTCCTCAATATTTCAATCGGGACGGAATTTGGAAATCGGGAATAAATATTAAAGGGATTTGTTCTCAAACTAAAATATCGAAGAAGCTTTATACGGGAAGGCTACAGGATCCGGTCCTTGAATTAAAATATCAAAGGGCCCTGGCCAGACGCCTGGCACCCCTCAAGATTTCAACTAGGACGGCTTTACGAATCAAAAGATCAAGGAGCCCTGGCCAGACGCCTGGCACTCCTCAATATTTTAAATCGGGACGGGATTAGAAATCGGGAGTAAATATTAAAGGGGTTTGTTCTTAAACCAAAATATCGAAGGGCCCTGGCCAGACGCCTGGCACCCCTCAAGTTTTCAATTTAGAACGGCTTTATGAATTAAAAGATCAAGGAGCCCTGGCCAGACGCCTGGCACTCCTCAATATTTTAAATCGGGACGGGATTAGAAATCGGGAATAAATATCAAAGGATTTTCAAGAGGAAATTATACTTGAGTTCGGAAATATTTGTTAGGAAACGGAACTACTGATTCTTACTGTAAAATATAATTTTAATACAATGGAATAAACTTTATTTATTAAGGATTGAAAAGACCGCCTATTTTAAATGTAAATAGTTTCCAATTAATTCTTACCTTCGCAGCAACGGTTTCAACTTTTATCAAATAAAAGTAAATTACTAAAACAGAAAAATCAAAAAGGCAAACTGCAAAAAAAAAAAATTAGAAATATCAAAACAACAACAATAAAAAAAAACGGCAGACGGATCGTTGAACGGTAGCTAGCTTGCTTCAGCCGTGGCCAGGTAGAACTTAACTTTCGACTCTCTGACTCTCAGGGCTTCGTCTCCCTATCCCCCTCTCTCGATCAGCTTGACCTGCGCGCTACCTACTCTATAGTTAGTGGCAGTGGGGAAACATGAATTTTCGAACCGCAGCGCGATGAAATTACAATTTTATTTCAAAACCCGGAGAGAATATTTAATATTTAAATTATTTTACACATATTCGGAGGGTATAACGGGTTATAAACAATATTTACTGGCTAATTATATTTAAAACAAAATAATTCTGAACGGATGAAAAAAACCTCGTTACATCCCCCCCTTACTTCGGTAAAAAAAAAAAATTTAAAGGACGCAAGAATCGCTTTCGTGCTTTACATTTTTTTTTTCCTATGACCTACTACCTATGAAACAAATATAATAGTATTACAAAATTTCTTAAAACTAAAAGCAGTCTATGTGCCGGAATTATCCGGACTTTATTTGATGTAGTCGTGGTTAGAGTCGGTAGCTTCTGCTACGAACTCCGGAGCTTGGTCCAAATCCTCGGACTCTGATATTTTGGTGCAGGCGGGAGTATCTTTCGTGTAGGCGGTTGGTTGTCGGTAGTGATGACATGGAACAACTACATAAGTCGCATTGTACACCCTTCTCCTGGGTTGCCCGTCGTGGACGGGAATTAGAACGGGATACTAGGTGAGCCTGAACGGCTACGGACTTCATTGGTCTCATTACTCGGGAACGGTCGGTAGTCCGGTCACATGGACAGTCTCGGGACATTTTCCCTACTCTCCCACATCGGGAGCAGAATATGATAGCTCGACGCGTACAATCATGTCGGTGGTGGCCAGATGTTCCACATCTCCAACAAAGGCCATTGGTGATGCATATGAAGCTCCCCGACTCCGGGCGGTTTCGCTTCCTTTTGGTTCGCGGAGAAAGAACATCGGACTGGGAATAGCCAGCTTTCTGCTGCTGCTGTATCCGGGGAACTTCAACTGTTTCGTTAATTTCTTCTGAGACCCTTTTCACGGGCGCCAAATTTGTGATACGCGTGGATAAACCCTCCGCATCATCTGATAGACTATCGGCGGTGTCGTAAAAACTCAACACTTCATAGGATGACTCTGACTCGGGATCCATTTTCCTCTGTTGTGACGGTTTGTACTTCTGGCATTGTAAACACCGGCGAACGTGCTTGGTGATGTCTCGAAACATTCCAGGCCAATAGTACGACTTAGCAATACGGGTGATAGTCTTAGCAATTCCCAGATGCCCTGCATTAGGAGCGTCATGATTCTCTTGGAGGACTCGGGTTCTGTCGGATTTTGCTATGCACAGTTTCCATGGATCACTCATCTCAGGTTCTCTTAAATCATTTATATCCCAAAAATGACGGTACAAACGGCCTTCTTTGATGCAGTAGTCAGGGAACTTGTCTGGTTCCTTCAGGACTTCTTCCTTTTTATTTCGGTACCATGAACATTCGGTGGGTACATCGGTCAGACAGAGTACAGATGGTGGGTCGGCCTCGGCGGTCATTGGAAGCGGATTTCTGGACAGGGCGTCGGCAACACGGTTTAGAGCACCTTTACGATACTGTATCTCGAAGTCATATTGTTGCAGAAAGATACTCCATCGCGCTAAGCGTCCGGACGGACTAGCTATGGAATGTAACCATCTAAGGGACTGATGATCGGTAACAACCGTGAAATGGTAGCCCTCTAAATAAGGACGCATCTTTTCAATCCCCCATACAATGGCAAGACATTCTTTTTCTGTGACGGAGTAATTTTTCTCGGCAGGACTCAAAGTGCGGCTTGCATACGCTACGACGTGTTCATGTCCATCCTGTTGTTGGGTAAGGGCTATTCCTAACCCATACTCGGAGGCATGGGTCTGTAGAGTGAACGGTATACTGAAATTGGGACAGCTTAATACAGGAGCTTCCGACAAGCAGGTTTTAATTTTCGTGAAAGCGGTTTCTTGATCTTCAGTCCATTTCCATCGCTGAGATTTCCGGAGCAATTTTGTCAACGGAGCCACCTTTTGGGAAAACGATGGCACGAACCTCCTATACCAGGATGCAACTCCCAAAAACCTTCTTAGTTCTCGGATATTTCTCGGGGCTGCAAATTTAATTATACTCTCGACCTTTTCTGGATCGGTACGGATTCCATCTCCAGTGATTACATGGCCTAAGTATTTCATTGATGGTGAACAAAAATGACATTTTTCCGGATTTAGTTTCAGCCGTGCTGCTCGTAATCGGCGGAACACTTCGGACAGCTTTTCCAAATGTTGCTCAAACGTTTCCCCCAGCACGATTATGTCATCCAGATATGCAAATGCGTAAGGGTCCAAATCCGGACCTATTAACTGATCAACCAGTCTCTGGAATGTGGCTGGTGCGGAGTGTAAGCCAAATGGAAGAACCGTGAATTGAAACAATCCACGTCCCGGTGCGGTGAAGGCGGTGATGGGTTTGCTTTCGGGTGTTAACGGAACTTGCCAATACCCACTCTTCAGATCCAAACTGGAAATATATTTGGCTTTTCGCAGCTTATCCAGGATAGCATTGATAAATGGAAGCGGGTAGGCATCCTTCATGGTAACCTCATTAACTTTACGAAAATCAATGCAGAAGCGGTTTTTCCCATCCTTTTTCTTCACGATTACTATCGGAGAACTCCACGGACTTGTAGAGGGCTCTATTACTCCTTCTTTCAGCATGGCGTCTATTTCAGTATTGCAAATTTCTTGCATTTTCGGATTCTGAGGTCGGTATCTCTGTTTGATCGGACGGGGTTGTAGCAGACGTATCTCATGCTCAACTAGTGTCGTTGGACCTTGAATCTTCTCAAACCTTGGCAACTCACGGCTTAGGAAAATGTTCAGTCTATCTGTCTGTTCTTTTGATAAATTCCTTTCCAAAATTGGCGTTATTGTTTCCACCGGACATCCTATATAACTAAAATTCTCGTCATCCCCTAAATCTTCCCGGGAGAACGCAGATAATTTAGAAACGGGTTGCTCCTCATCGACCCCTAACACCAGGGAGGACGCAGAGACTTCGGTAACAAATTGCTCCTTGTTAACCCCTAGCTCCAGGGAAAACGCAGAGACTTCGGAAACAAGTTGCTCCTTGTCAACCCCTAACACCAGGGAAGACGTAGAGACTTCAGAAACAGAGTTTTCTTCAACAACCCCTAACAGCACCGGGGAAGAATCAGAAGTTTTGACAACGGACTGCTCCTTGTCAACCCCTAACAACTCCGGGGTAGACGCAGAGACTTCAACAACAGATTTTTCTTCATTAACCCCTAACAGCACCGGGGAAAACTTAGAAGTTTTAACAACAGATTGCTCCTTGTCCACCCCTAACAACTCCGGGAAAGACGCAGAGACTTCAGACATAGATTGCTCTTTCTCTTCCCCTAACACCAGGGAAGACGTAGAGACTTCAGAAACAGACAGGCTTCGAGAACAGTGGTCTTCAGCAAAACGATGGTTGGCTTCTTCCTTACATATCATTGGCACAGTGGCATCGATTTCTTTCGTGGGTGTGTTCACTTTCTCCAGTATTCCAACGGGACTTGCTAATGATGAACGTCTTACTAGTTCATTATTGATATATATATTTCCGGTTCCTAATTCCAAACGGAAATTATATTTTCGGAGAACATCGTGTCCTAAAACAATATCGGTTATCAGACCAGGGAAATGTTCGAACGGTCCTTCCATAATGACGTCATGGGTCTTCAATTTTAGCTCATAAGAGTCGGCGATAGAGACCAAATTTCCATTAGCTAAACGGGCCTTCGTAACTTGACGGGCGGTGGTTTGCTTTCTTTGGGAAAATGTCTTAGCTATCTGATCACCGATGTATGATTTCGCCGCTCCGGTATCTAACAATGCTTTAAACTTATAGTTTTCAATTTCGACGTCGATGTGCGGACGGAAATCGGTCATTTCTTCTGGTACTTCAGCATGAGAGGCAATTATTTGCGGAAGCTGTGTCGGCCTCTCCTCGGGACAGCTTCGCATTAGTTTTCCTGCCTCCCGCAGGAACAATCTCTGGAAAATACTCCTTCCTTATGGCAACGGGAACAGAATATCTTCTGAGGGTTCTGACAATTGTTTCGGTAGTGTCCAGATTCTCCGCAGCGGAAAGAGATTGGTTGCCGGGAAGATGAGCCGGACGGTTGATTGGTAGTATCATGTGGCGGACGGCGAGGAGTACCGGATGATGTCGGTTGGCTGGTACCGGGAATGGGCTCTCTGTACGGACCAGGATTCGAGTTATGGGACGTTCCATATCTGGGTGTATTCATCGGCTGCGGACGGGTTGATCCACGGTTCGGTCCACTGTGGCTGGGTACATTCTGGAGTTCTTTTCTAAGAAGTTCATATTCCCTTACCACTTGACAAAATGTGGAGAAGTCATCAAAGTCCCCTTTTCGAATTTGCAGACGATATTCGGGCAAAAGGTTACGGTACAACCATGCTAACTGTTGTTCAGGAGTTAGCTTCCCATGTCTTCGCATGAGAGTTTGTAGTTCGGTCATGTAGGTAGCCACGGACTCATTTCTCCTTTGTAGACGTCGGCCAATCTCGGCTTCTAAGTCAACTTCATAGTTGACGGGATAGAAGAAAATTCGGAAATCGCTTTCAAAATCGTTCCAGCTGGTATATCTACTTCGGTTGTTTCGGTACCATAATGCGGGTTCGCCGGACAGCAATTCCGGCAAAACAGGAAGCAAATTGTCTTTCTGGACATTCTTTGCCGTACATATTTCTTCAATCCTTTCTATAAACGCGGCAGGATCTCCTCGATTTCCAAAGCACACCTTCCAATCGTGTACGTTTATCGGTGGAGTTGCCATCGCGGTCGGATATTCCACAGGTTCCTCTTGGTCTATAGCGGTTCGGGGAGCAATATTCCTTCGTCTCAAAAAGTTGACGAGTCTTTTCCGTTTGTTAGGAACGGTTCCAGCAACCGATAAATTTCTCTCTTTTAATTCGATAGTAAGACCCTCGTTTTTCAGTAAATATACCCAACTTACTCGATGGTCTGTGACTTCTTCCACGGAACTTACGGTCGGTAGTTGGGACGGTACCAAAATAACAGATTCGGAGTCTTCCGCTCCTCCTTGGTCAAACAGATGGGTCAAGTCAATATTTTCAGAGTTTTCTCCAGACATAAACGGCTATTTCGGCTAGACAGTGGTAACTAGTTCGGTTTGTATGTCTAACTCAACTCTCCTCTTCTTCTTCAATCTTCGCAGCTTCGCAAAACAGTCTTCACAGCACAAGAAAACAGTTTACAATAGTCCTTACTCTTCGCAAAAAAAAACAAAAAAAATACAAATAAACAAGCTATAAATATAACAATCAGGTCCCTGCTCGGGCGCCAAATTTGTGACGCGTTTTTACCTACCCTTTGGATTTTACCAACAGGGCACGCCACTTTTGACACCCTCGACAACTTACACTTTCTCGGGCGCCAGATTTTTAGCGTGGTTAACTCCACGGCCCCTTGACTTCAATCGTCAAGAGTTCCAGGTAGCCTCAGATGGAGGTACGGTAATTTCCAGGGGTCTAGTTATATCCCAATCCGGCCGGGGTAGCGGTCTTTGTTGTTCCTGAAACAAAAGTTTACCCTCCTGGTCCACGATGCGGGAAAGCTAAATTCGTGCAGCTAAGCGCCTACTCTACTTATAGGGAAACTCTACACTCTACAGCAGGTCAGAAAAACACACAGGTTCGGTTAAGTTTTATTACACCTACCCTCTATAAAATATACAATGGTTGTGGCTGCCTAAAGCCGTTATAATATTAATAATAAAAAAAAACACTATTATACAAGAAGAAGCGTCAATACTCTGGTATCCAAAAGCACAAATATATAAGCAAACTAGAGGTACAATTAACATGCGCAAGTTAGAGACGAAGCGGGCAGGACATAAGCAAGAGAGGTTTATAAGTTTAACAATGGTTTTATACAGAAAATAACCGGTGACATCAAACTTAAATGTTAGGGGTCTTTTCGCTAAACAGGTTGATAATTAAATAAATACACCGGATAATATGTTATTAAATGTGCCATCACTTTTGATGCACCCGGTAGGTAGAATAATTAGTAATACTAAAACTTTACATTTGGTGGGATCGGGAAAAAGAATACGAAAGGTTTTCCGGTTCGGGAATTATAAAAATGTCAAAGAAGCTTTATACGGGAATGCCACAGGATCCGGTCCTTGAATTAAAATATCAAAGGGCCCTGGCCAGACGCCTGGCACCCCTCAAGATTTCAATTAGAACGGCTTTGCGAATTAAAAGATCAAGGAGCCCTGGCCAGACGCCTGGCACTCCTCAATATTTCAATCGGGACGGAATTTGGAAATCGGGAATAAATATTAAAGGGATTTGTTCTCAAACTAAAATATCGAAGAAGCTTTATACGGGAAGGCTACAGGATCCGGTCCTTGAATTAAAATATCAAAGGGCCCTGGCCAGACGCCTGGCACCCCTCAAGATTTCAACTAGGACGGCTTTACGAATCAAAAGATCAAGGAGCCCTGGCCAGACGCCTGGCACTCCTCAATATTTTAAATCGGGACGGGATTAGAAATCGGGAGTAAATATTAAAGGGGTTTGTTCTTAAACCAAAATATCGAAGGGCCCTGGCCAGACGCCTGGCACCCCTCAAGTTTTCAATTTAGAACGGCTTTATGAATTAAAAGATCAAGGAGCCCTGGCCAGACGCCTGGCACTCCTCAATATTTTAAATCGGGACGGGATTAGAAATCGGGAATAAATATCAAAGGATTTTCAAGAGGAAATTATACTTGAGTTCGGAAATATTTGTTAGGAAACGGAACTACTGATTCTTACTGTAAAATATAATTTTAATACAATGGAATAAACTTTATTTATTAAGGATTGAAAAGACCGCCTATTTTAAATGTAAATAGTTTCCAATTAATTCTTACCTTCGCAGCAACGGTTTCAACTTTTATCAAATAAAAGTAAATTACTAAAACAGAAAAATCAAAAAGGCAAACTGCAAAAAAAAAAATTAGAAATATCAAAACAACAACAATAAAAAAAAACGGCAGACGGATCGTTGAACGGTAGCTAGCTTGCTTCAGCCGTGGCCAGGTAGAACTTAACTTTCGACTCTCTGACTCTCAGGGCTTCGTCTCCCTATCCCCCTCTCTCGATCAGCTTGACCTGCGCGCTACCTACTCTATAGTTAGTGGCAGTGGGGAAACATGAATTTTCGAACCGCAGCGCGATGAAATTACAATTTTATTTCAAAACCCGGAGAGAATATTTAATATTTAAATTATTTTACACATATTCGGAGGGTATAACGGGTTATAAACAATATTTACTGGCTAATTATATTTAAAACAAAATAATTCTGAACGGATGAAAAAAACCTCGTTACAGTTATTAATGAAAACAAATGTAATCTATAATATCCCATGCAAAGATTGTGATAAAAAATATATTGGAATGACGTCTCAGAATTTAAAATCTCGTTGTGCCCAACACAAAAGTGATGCACGATTAAAAAAACGGAAATGTGCTTTAACAGAACATGTTATAGACAAAGTACATGACATTGATTTTGATAATATAACAATCCTAGATACTGAAAAGAATTATAGTAAACGAAAATTTTTAAAAATGTATCACATTAATAATACTAAGGACCCAATGAACAAAAAGTCTGACGTTGAATCACTCAGTAAAATGTACACATATTTAATACATTACAAAAATGTCCAATCAAGTAATGAAGGTGATTGTTCTTTTGATTGATGTTTTGAGTTTGAGAACAACAAATAGTGAGACATTTGTTGTTTTTTGACAAGACAAACATTATTTTTATAGTAACAAAATTTACAAATAAACAAGAACAGCTTATTGGGGGCGCAAATGATTTCCATCCAATCGGGCCTCAATGTGAGAGGTTGAAGTCCATACACCAGATCATATTCTTTGAAGAATCTTTTATTTTCATAAAATTAGAAAAATAAATCAGACATGAGTGGAAATCCTTTGAATCACTATGGGGATTTTTCTTGTTTTCATCACAATAATATAATGCTGGAATGGGTTGGTAGTTTGGGAATACCTGACGTGAGAGGTTTTGGAGTGTTACTTGACTACTGATTTATTTCGTCATCCCATAATAATTTTACAAATGACAGGTGGCGGCTGTCAACAATATAATGGTCACATAACTGTAATTTCCACAATTTCTTTGTTATTGATGAATGGACATTTCCTTAACAATAATAATTTTTTGAATTAGCACCAAAAATAACAATTTCACATATAATGATATCATAGTAATTTTTAAACTCCCCTCGTAGACAAATTATTTTTCAAGACCTTCAGTCGAAATACCATAAGATGAAATCGTATTTTAAAAAAACGAAATGTCAGTTTTTACAATTGTAGATAGGAATTGGAACCACACTTTCAGTTAAAATAGATTTATAATTTAGTTGTCATAATGAATTCATAACACCAACTTTAAATATTGTTTTAAAAATGAATTGTTCTCTTGTATTTTTGTGTTACTTCAGTTTTAGTTTATAATCTCACTTACAAGTAAGTTCAAAAAAAATTTCTAATGAAATTTAAAAAAAAATTGACCCGGTTTTCCTTTCTTGTAATATTTTAGCCTTGAAAATGGAAGCAAAGATTTCCGAAAGCTTGGTAATGTATAAAAGAGTTCACTTTAGTAAGTAATATATTTTGTGTTTTTGGCTGCTTTCCCCGTGAATGAAAGAGAGAATTTTTTTACTTAAAAAGATTTCTTTCTTAATTTTATTTATATATATATAGATCAGATATTATCAGATCAATATGTATCCTAATTAATACACTCACTCAGTAAGAAAAGTAAAAAAAATCTAAATATTGAAATAACCTATCCCGTTTTATCTAATCATAGAATCTGTATAAGAAATGGGTAATTTAATGCGGTACTCTAAGGGTACTACTCCACTGATGCAGACTATTATGTTGCATCTAAACGCTAAGAAAATCAATAAACCAACGGCGTTGCTTGAGCTCAGGCAATAACCCTTCAGTACACAATTATGGTGAAATAAACTTTGTTAACCCTAGTATCCCGCTAACAGAACAGAACTTAAAATAACAACAATAATAATTAATTATGTAGCAGCGCTACATATTGCACCATAAAATACAAACTGTATAGTTCAATTTAAGAATTAAAAGAAAACTACAAATTATTCCGCAAAATAGAAAAATAAATGAATAGAAACTTGCGTCTCTCCAGCGGCGGTTGAGACCAAATCGCTAAGCTGGTGTTGGGCTGTGCTTCCCCAGGGAGGATCGACTCGCCCATATAATGAGCGCTACTGTCCGTGAAGGATAGATGTGAGCTTTCCAAACTTCCCGGGTAGACGTTCGGGGCGGCTGAATGGAACCCAATTCCATCAAACTCGTAGCTGGAAAAAAAAAACCTAAAAGAAATATTATTAAAATCGAACCATAAGGAACCTATAGTAACTACGCCAGATTAGCACAGTACGAGCAATTCTTGATTTCTAATTCAAGGTACACCGTTGAAAAGTTGTTTCTCATATTCACAAAATAAAATTAACTTATCTCAATGAAACATTTGGCAATTATGGGAAGCAGGAACTTAAAAACAAATCCAACAAAAAATCGAATAAAAATATAGAGATGGGCACTCATCATTCAATTTCTCAAGTACTTACCCTGATCAAATGGGTTTTCTTTAGAGGTTGCAGTAAGCGGCTGAGATAACGAGTGGGATGCTTCCTAATAAATGTCAGCTACTTTTTTTTCTTCCTAGAAAGAAGGAATTCGCAAATGAGATATGTTACAAAGTAACAGCGAATAACACCAAATGGATATAGCGTAAAGCTTTATCTATAATAAGTGGGATATTTACATCATTCTTCAAGAAAAATGCTAGCCACTGAACAAAAATATCAAAAGATGCTGGAAACTTATATAAATGCGTTTCCCATGCGAGGAACGTTATATGTATGAACCAAAAAAAAAACCAATCAACCATATCAAATGGTATAATACGAGTACCTAATAATAATAACGAAATAGTACGTACCTATAGCTGTTAGGGGTTGCACATGGGGGACACTTTGCACATGGAGCGTATTATCCTTTTGCAAGAAATAACTTTGGGAAGTCACCAAAACGTCCAAAAATACTGTTGTCTCCAAGACAAACACCAATCCCAAAATCAATTGATAGCTTTCATAGATAAGCCCTTAAACGGATGATTTAAAAAAAATCACTATAATAATTTGAAGTCTCACACAACTTCTAGTCCAAAGTTTCAACACCAAAATGCCGAAATAAGAAAAAGAAGGTACATTCTCCGCGAAGGATCGGTAGTACTATTCCTGCTGGGTGTTCCTAGATGGAGTTACTGTGGATGGTTAAATAAAACCCAATTACAACCAATAAAGTTGAATCAAAAACACCCTGGTAACTCCTTATATACCCCTCAACAAGCTCTCGTCCAAAGCTCTCGACAAAAAGCCTAAATATAAGGCAAAATTAACGTATTGTACAGCAACCACATTTAAAAGACAATATTACATTTGGCAACTCTGCATGTCAATCCTGAACAAAAGCAGGTACAAAAATCTTTTAATAATTAATTATTAAATATTAATATTAATAGAGGTGCAAAAATTCGTAGAGTTATTTTTGGACCATTACAAATTGTTATTTTGTTTGTCTTATTTGACTGTTGGAATTATCTTTTGTTAGATATTGTTTTAAAACCCAATGATACACTTGTAAGTTACAATAGTATAAATTTCCTTTTATAGAATTAAGATCACCACGTTTATAAATTGTATTTCTTTAAATTAAGTTGAAACAGGTTATATCTGATATAAGTGAAGTCTTTACAAATATATGGGACAACAGTTACTTACAACATATCACTTTTCGATACATATAAAAAATTAATACAAACCTGAACGAAAAATCAAGAGGGCATTAGGAATAAATCCCTCTTCTCCACCTGCATGCACAATCACAAGTCTCCTCCCTTTTGAGATTGGCTTTTTCAAACCTTTCTCTGTGAATGTATGTTTCATCAGTATACATAATATTCTATCCTTAGGTTCAATATGTAATAATATTTTCTAAGAAAGTAATTCTCTTATGGCGAATATCATGTGAATCCATAATCACCTTCCTGTTATCTTTTGTGCGCTGCCATCTACAACAGATACAATATTTTCAAATGAATAGTTATGCATGTTACCTTTTAATATTTTCAATTTTACAATGCTTTTTGTAGCTTTATTTTGATTTTTGTTCTGAGTTTGTTCTACCCATTTCACAATTGTCCTCATTCTCAACATTATATTCCCTTCTACCACTCCAATAACTAATAAAAACTACTTACCTAAAGCCCATACTTCTTAGCAGCCGCCACAAAGAAGTTTTACTTATAGTGAACTCGGGTAAAACAGTGTGAACTTTCTGCAGAATGCCTAGAGAAAATAAATATATTTTAATAAAAAATTATTTATCTATTAAACTATTAAAAGTAATTCTAGCGTAAAAACTAATAGTAAACTGACAAAAGTTTCTTGTAATTAATTTCAGTATCTTTATTATACTTTATTCAAACTTACATGTTAAAGTAGGAGCTCTTTTCTCCAGCATGTAAAAATTATTAATGATATCCCGAATCCTTTGCAATTCTCCCAAATTTAGTGCTTCTAGTACCTTTTTTTTCCTAGATCTATTTATTTGAGGAGATCTAAGGGATGTAGATGCTCCTCTTTCAATAGCTGAGGATTCATTTTTAATTTTGGTTCACCCCAGTAGCTTTTAAAGTTCGCTCTCTGCAATTTAAAAATATAATTATTATTAAAAATCAGCAATACATATTTTCACTGTAAAAATAAATGTATTTATTTGGCTTTTCCTACAAATTAAATCCATATCAAGATATACCTATATTTTACAAATCAAAGAAATGTATATTACATAAAATTTAGTCGTGCTGTAAATATACAAAGACATATTGTTTTTCGGTGTATGAGATAATTATTTATTAATGGGCATTAGTATTAGAACTTTCAAGTGCAGCAGACCCATATAAATTACTTAGCAGAATTCATTTATTTTTGAAGTAATGAATACTTTTCCATATATTTTATAACAATCTGAATGCCAGGAGTAATATATTAGATCATTATACTTTTTTATTTTACTTACTGATGATTTTTTAAAGGAATTTGAATTCCATGTTCGGCTTCGGACTCTATAACTGTGGATAATTTTTCCTTTAACACCAACAACTTTTTTAGGAGGCATGGTTTTAGATCAAATAAAACACACAACACTCGCGGATAAACTAGCTAAACGTCTTAAAATATTCAAAAATCAATAATATTCGACAGTAAATGATTGCTTCAAACACAACCTCAAATGTCAATGATAAAATGGCTGTCGGCATGAAAATCTTTGGCAACGCCAATGGCATGAAACGGTCGGAAAGGTTTCAAGGCCGATTTTGATTCGTGCGCAACAGAGAAGGCGAACTTCAAGTGGATTCTTCATATGTGAAACGGAGTTCTATAACCAATTTAAGTGATTCGAAATCAAGTGCGGTGCTTGAATCAAATTTAAGTACAATTGATAGTAAAAAAATAATCCAACCGTGGACGATGGGAGAGAGGTCGAAGGAAGCATTATGCCTCATTCGTCAAAATATTGTTGAAACGTGAAAAACGTTGTGAGGTGAAACCATCGGCTAAAGTCCTGATTTGTTGTTATTCTGACAGTGTTGCCGACTGTAATGCGTTTACCTCCTACGCGTGGCTCCTGCCACACGAACAACACGTCACTATGACACCCTTGAAGCAAAATTTTCGGTTGAAATCTCGGGCGCCAGATTTTTAACGTGGTTTGCTCCACGGCCCCTTGACTCCTAGCGTCAAGAGTTCCAGATAGCCTCAGATGGAGGTTACGGAAAGTTCCAGGGGTCTTGTTGAATTGAATTTATCTAACTAATAACAATCCGGAAAAGCCAAATCTTGGTTCTCCAATCAATAAATTGCGGTTAATAATGAAAATAATAGGAATTCAAAACTTTAGTCTATTAACACTCTGTGGTCTATTTAGTTCAAATAACGGAAAAAAAATTGGTATTTACACCATATACCTGGTACTATAACAGACGTAACAGGCAGAGCCGGTCAGGTTATCAAAATTACGATTTAAATCGGCCGGGTAAATGAACAAGTTGTAACGGAGCCACTTCCAAGTTCGAGAAACCCTTAGGATTTAAATTAAAACAGAATCTACGATTTCAACAATAAATATATATATACATATGTATTGTATTTAGTGGCTCCCGGGGTAATCAACGTATAATAAGCACCCAGTGTATATTGTATATTCAAATTGTTGACCTTTTGGCACCTTTAAAAAATCTAGTGAAGTGGCTCCCAAAGTGTATAAATTAGTTTGAATAATTAGGTAAAAAGGCACCCACCAGTGTTGTCAAATTTATGGGTGCCGTTTTGTAATTTTATTCATACGGCTGTATATTTTTATTGTTTGGTCTGGTTGTGCACAAAGTTTTGCAGATGGACTTTTAGTCATCTCAGCGGTGATGCCGTAACTACAGAATTTTAATTAATAATAATATTCAATTTAAACAAAATATACCAATATAAATATATATTAAAGAATTTATAAATTTTTCAAGTGTAATTTATGTTAAGAATATTCGGATTAGAAGTTTTAAATCGAGTTTCAACCTCAAATACTTGGGTAAATAGGTTTGAAGGATATAATAAGATGCTTGTTGTGACAACACTGCAGCTAGACTGGGTTATAAAATGAGTTGCATTTTCGGTCTTGTCTTGGTTATTGGTTTTCTAAAGCTACGAACTATAAGCTTCAATAATGATTTGGCTTTTGTCACTGTTATGCTGTCTAATACTTCAAGAAAGTATAGGAATCGATTTGATGCCATGCACGGAAGGTGTGAGTGCAGCCAATATGGCTTTAGCGCAACGGATACTAGAAGATTCTACACCACCCGGTTATCGGTTTTTAGATGCTGAGCCGATAAGTCAAACAGGTATGTATAAATAATTGATATTGGGGTTAACTTAGTTGCCAAAAATAATTTCCAAAATCAGGTTGAAGACAAAGAAGTAACATTTTCTTTAATGTATCTCACAAATGATTCTCCTATGCCTCCTTAATTAATAAGATATTTTTTACAGGCAGAAACCCACACCGCTGGAATGTACGTTATGAACGCATAGATGACGTCTACAGCCATGATTGTGACTATCTCACGTCTGTGCGAACAGTCTTTCTAAGGGTTTGCCCTGCCGGAACAGCGATCAGCCAAGTAGGAATCGTGGACAACCCCAATAGACATTGCATTTTGGTTCAGTTTTTAGTTAGATGTGGCTGTAGGAGAATTCCGCGAAGAAGAAAAAGGAATGTGTCAGAAAAAACTACCTGTACTGGAATACAGAACTTCAAAGAAATACTTAACCGGTAATTTGATATTGCTATTGTGATATTAGTGTCACTAGTGATAAATTTAATGTTTTATTATAGAATTTTTTTCTTTCTTTTTCCTAAATATTTTTACTGTTCCTTGTCTTGTGCTGTGTTCATTATTTATACTTGTTTAGAATGGGTTTATTTCCCATTCTAAAAAAGTATAAATATAGAATTTTCAGTTTATATAAGCATATGTCCAAAAACGTATATAAAGGGTGTTTCTAGATTCATGCGACAAAATTCAGGAGGTGATTGTTCGTATGAAATTAAGATGGGTCTTTCCTATAACAAAATTTCCTCGGCCCACCCCTTTCCGAGATATCACCCTTAAAAGGTGGTGACTAAAATTGAGTTTTTATTTTTTTTTTCTAAAATTTCAGTAAAGCTAGAAACTTGGAATTCTGTAATTTCCAGCATTTATTATGAATCGTATTACATTTTACATCTTTACTGTTTTCCACTCAATTTATTAAAAAATATATAAATTATGGTGTTTATTTTTTTTCTCTGCAGCTATTGGTTTTGGGAAAAAAATTTAAGAAAAAAAATTCTTTTTAATAAAACAAGGAACAGACTGGGTCATAAAATGAGCTGCATTTTCGGTCTTGTCTTGGTTATTGGTTTTCTAAAGCTACGAACTACAAGCTACAATAATGATTTGGCTTTTGTCACTGTTATACTGTCTAATACTTCAAGAAAGTATAGGAATCGAGTTGATGCCATGCACGGATGGTTTCAGTTAAATTTTATTTCATAAAACTTCTTTTCGAAAAAAAAGTTTTTATATGAAATAAAGTAAGGGTTGCTGATTTCACCACCGTATAATGTAACAGGAATTTTGAAAAAATACCCGTGGTTAGTCCTTTCTAGCTTTACTGAAATTTTAGAAAAAAAATAAAAACTCAATGTTAGTCACCACCTTTTAAGGGTGATATCTCGGAAAGGGGTGGGCTGAGGAAATGTTGTCATAGGAAAGACCCATCTTAATTTCATACGAGCAATCCCCTCCTGAATTTTGTTGCATGAATTTAGAAACACCCTGTATGTAATCTGTTTATGGTTCTAAAAAAATTATTAAATACATTTTTTTTCCAATATTATTAATATACAATTTAATTAAAATCTGCAAATTTGTTGGTTAGAATCATATTCTGAACGGTTTTGCCATAATGTCTAATTTTCTATCAAGAAAAATCAATCATTTACAAATATTATTATAGTGAGATATTTCTGTAAATTTTTCTCACTTACGGCTCTTGAAGTCAGGTAACACTTTTTTAGGTTATCATTTCATAAATATATAACATTGTACGTTCTACTTTGGTTTACTGTTCGCTAGAAAAAATGTAATAAAATTCTTTATTTTTCTTTGTTATTTTATTACCAAAACCCCATAACAAAAAAAACAGTATAATTCTGCAGGCGTAAACAAAGTGTATGTGATTAGATCCAACCTACATTTTATTATAATCAAATAAATATCCATCATATAAAATTATTGATAAATTCCACAACAGAAATATAACATATGTATATAATGGGTACTCTACCGGTTTTACAAATTATATTTGTATTTAGAGCAACCAATATAATCTATATTTCTGTTGTGGAATTTATTATGTGTGGAAACCACTTATGGAATAAAATTCTTTATGTCATTATTTTAGAAAATTATAAAAAATGCCGAGACACGTCAACTTTTGAATTGAGGGGGACACTTTTTGGCGCTAATGTCATAAACGTCAGATTCACCCCCTCCCTACTGGAGACACCCCTTACATTTTTTCAAATGGCATTAGGTATCAAGTCACACCTCATTTAAAAGGTCTGGTAAATCTCTATTCAATCATTTTGTTTTGCCTTTGATACTAGCCTTACATTGTTATTTAATCGTTGTTTAAAATTGGCTCTTTTTCAACTTTTATTGCCTGAATGTTAACGGTGGTCACTTTGACGGCATGATTAAATAGCAGTTTTCCCTTGTTAACAGTTGTCTTTTTACTATTTGTAAATTTTTCATTCTTTAAAGAGTCTTTCTATCATAACAAAATGTGGGAGCATACGAAAAGTTGAAAAAGAGCCAATTTTAAACAACGATTAAATAACAATGGAAGGCTAGTATCAAAGGCAAAACAAAATGATTGAATAGAGATTTACCAGACCTTTAAAATGAGGTGTGACTTGATACCTAATGCCATTTGAAAAAATGTAAGGGGTGTCTCCAGTAGGGAGGGGGTGAATCTGACGTTTATGACATTAGCGCCAAAAAGTGTCCCCCTCAATTCAAAAGTTGACGTGTCTCGGCATTTTTTATAATTTTCTAAAATAATGACATAAAGAATTTTATTCCATAAGTGGTTTACACACTGTATATTAATTTTATATGATAATTATGGAAATAATTCACGTAGTAAGAGTTAAAACTATTAATTTGGTGAATAAATACCCTTCGTTTCTTAACAAAAATTTATTATCAAAAAATTACAAGATCAAGTTTATTATAAAGCTCAAGATTGAATATTATTTTAAAATTAATTAATGTTTTTGTAGTACGTAAATTGAATATAAAAATATCTTAATATAAAGGTAAATTTTAAGTGGCAAGTAAGTATTTCTTTTATCATATGGTAACGTTACTATATTCTAAATCATAATAGTTATGAAGACGATTAAATTGACAAAAAGGTGACTATTATGGAGAACATAGTTGATAAAAAAAATTTACTGGGACTCTCCCCATTTTCGAGTTTACAGGGAAAACTAAAAATGGAGCTTTTGGTTTTATAAGCATAGCATTTTTTAAATAAAAAAATATCAAAAAATGGAAAAGGCACATTTTATTTGATCACAGATTTACTATAGCCATGTACCAATAAATCTTTGGATACGACGATTCGTGTCTTCACGAGGCTAACATCAATCGGTTTTTTGAATACGGTCCTACCTCTTTTATTACAATTTAGCAATACATCACACTCAAGATTTTTTTTAATGATGTTAGTTATTCGACATAAAACGTCATACAAATCTTAAGTGTGATATATCGCTAAATTGGGTTTTTGAAGATTGACTAATAATTGTAATAGAAGAGAGGCAGGTTCGTATTTAAAAAACAAACGGTTGATGGTAGCCTCGTGAACACACTAAACGCCGTATCGAAGATTTTTTGCTACGTAAATTTGTGATGGAAAAAAATTTTCCTTCTCAATTTTCTGACATTTTTAAAAATGTTATGCTTACAAAACCAAAAGAACATTTTTAGTTTTCCCTGTATAACTCGAAAATGAAGAGAGTCACAGTAATTTTTTTAACAAAAATAATGCTTTCCATAATGGTTACCTTTTTGTTCAATTAGTAATGTTACCATATGATAGAAAAAACACCCTGTTAAATACTTTTGTTCATTTTTGTCTTTGTTCATTGTAAATAAACGTTTTTATTTTCAACCAATTCATGTGAGAAAAAAACAAATCATATTTTTTTAAAAAAGTTTCACATTCCTGCTTCCGAAGTGCTTCTCTTGACTCAATATTTTTTTTGAAGTATTTCCTCATAATATCCTTTTGCTCTGATGACCATCTAACTCTTGAACCTGAAAAATATATAGAATTTTTTAAAATATGTAATGTACCTAATGTAAAAAAACTCATTGAAATTATCTCTTTAAACAATTGTAGATTGTTTCAAATAAAGAGAAATTTTAAACTTAACTCCTTTCATTAATAAAAAACATCTCGCAAAGTAAAGGAAAAAGCATTGGCATAATTTGTCAAATCTCAGTGTGAGAACCAAAAAAAAATAATTAAAATGGAACGACGCTTGTGGGTGCTTTTGGAGGCCGACAAGCGGTCCTCTGAAATTATTTGTTCTTGTTTTCACATTGATTTTGGATAAACTATACTGTGTTATCATTTATTATGGACATAATTATCTCGGACGTTTAAAAAAAATACATACGTGATTTTTGCACAGGAGTGGAAATATGTGGATTCCCATTTTCGCCTTTGGTGTTATATGTGAAAGTTTCTATTTCACTTTGATCTACAAAAGATAGAATATTGATTAAAAAAAAGTTTGTGACTAGAAGTTTGTTTATTACTGTCAGCTAGTACATCTTGACTCTCTTCTGTATCTGAATGTATTATTTCTTCTAAATTAATATCAATTTCATCTAAGGACTTATTCTTAAACTTGTCAGCATTTCCTTTTTCCATAATTTGTAGTATTTTGGGAACTTTTGCTACTTGATATACGTCCTCAGGTAATCTAAAAATGAAAAATGAATAACAATACATTAATGTATTATTAGACAGCTCCAAAATATTTTTAAAATTGGGGATGTGATATTTATCAATTAAACATACTTATAAAATGATTCGTGGGTTCTAGTTGTGTGTCCCATGAACTTTGCCAGCTGATCAACTTCATTTCCCTTCAAGCCCAATAGCTGCGTGACAGTGGCAATATGTTTCCGTAATCTGTTTGATGTCAGTAATTCGGGATGTTTTGCTCCACATATTGCAGCATATTTTCTCATCACTGAACATCCATCAATCCAAAACTTGGACTTTGGATAAGTAAAAAAATAAATGTTTTCTTCAGGAAACCATTTTTCCTTCCTCAATTTGGATATCATTGAAAAATATTTTCGAATGTGTTTGGGTAATAATATTGTAGCTGGACGACTTCCTTTCCCAATCGCAGTAATTCTAGCATAGCTTTGAGTAAGTATTTTTTCATTCTCTGTAAGAGAGGCAGTAAATTCGGTTTGGTTCAAATGGTGGACTTTGTCGATTTGCTCTTCACACGATCTCCTTTCCAAATATTGAACATCTCCCACACGTTTTCTGTTGTGAAGTATTGTTGCTACCAGAGTAGTTTCTGCTAAAGTTTTGTATGCTTCGATATCTTTGGATAGTTTAAGTTTTTCGTACGCCTCCTCTGCTTTTTTATTTATAAGATTTATTAACTTTATTATATCTTCTGTCAACGGGATTATTTTAGGCTTGGTTGATCCCTTCTCATTAAGATCTTTGAGTGCTAAACTACCAATTTCTATAGCCCACTGAGTGTCTACTAACTTACTAAATCTTTCCAAATCCGTTAGGCTCTTTTCCAAACTTTCTTCCGGTGGAATTATTTTTTTTTCTCAATATCAATTTTGTTGCCAAATCGCAAAGAGCTGTTAAAATTGTCCTAAAATGAAGTGCTAGAGAGGCTGCACCAAAAGTTCTAGCAGAATCATCAAATTTGGATATTGATTTTACAGCAGCAAGACAGTTGTCGAAATTTTCTGGTCTCAAAATGGAAATCATTCCATGGTGAGACTGATATTTCTTCATCTCTATTAAAAATCTCCCACATTCTCTCAACTTATTTGAGATGTGATATCTCTTACGTTTAAGTTTTGTTTTCTTTAACATGTCTTCTCCAAAATGTACCACCAATACATCTTGAATAGCTTCGGCGGTTACTTCGTCTGGTTGCATTCTACTGAAGATTTCTTCTTTTACAGCGGATTTACTTAGAAATTCACCAAATTTCTTTGAACATGCAGAAAATATTAGTGATTGGGCTAGTGGACGGGGCTCATCTGCGTCATTATTTTTTGCCACACATTTCTTTTTCATATGGCGACTTAGTGCCAATCTTCGGTAGAATCCCTTACACTGCGGACAGACTGCAAAATCCTTCTCTTCAATTTCAATTTCATGAAAATTGCGCTTTTTTGGAATTATCTGCCCTCTAATAGCGTTTTCTAAATTTCCTTCGTTTCTCAAAATTTCTAGTAAACGTTTTTTTTTCGCGACTTCCTGCTTTAAAGCTGGCAAGTTCTTTAACTTCCCGCTCATTGCTGTGGTTTCGTTCGAGATGTCTTGAAAAGTGTCTAGACACCACTAGCGATTCACAGAATTTACAAGTTGTTTTTTTATATTTATTTTTGAAAAGATATGGTGATTCATAAATTGCAGCTCTCTGAAACGTACACAATCAAAACATTAACTAAAGCGATTGCTGTTAAATAATGATGAGAAATATTGCGAAATATCTACAAAAGTCTACTATTCCACTTCTACTATTATTCGTGAGGAAAATATAGTTAATTCAACAATTATTATTGTACAATTTTAGTTAAACGGTAGCTAGAACATGAGCTAGAATAATACAAAGTAAAGTAAAATTCTCTCTAGAGTAGAATTTGAAGTAGAAGTAGAATTTGAAGAATGAGCATCAATTCATTTTCGAGTAAGCCTATTAAGTGTCAAATATGTCAAGTCAATGTGTACCTTTTTTTCAACTTCTTTTTTCTCGAAAGATTTTTCTTCAACATTTTTAAAAAAATTCGATAGCCTGGCAATAATATCGTCGCTGATAAAAAAGTCACACTAAAAATATGATTATCAAATATAGATTATTCAGAAATTAAATGTACCAGTTCTAAACAAAATGCGGTTTTACTCTGAGGCAATTATATAGCGGTCGAAACAACCTGATTCCTACTTTATTTAAATGAATAAATAAGCTAACCTTTTTGAGTGTTAATCTATTGATCTTTATAGTATGTCCATTATATTCCCTACAATTGAAAATAAATGATTTAACGGACAACTTGACAGAAATAATGAAGAAATTCCATCATTCCCGTCAAGTCTTCCGTTAAACTTTTCAGCTGAGAGCGCAATGATATAGTTGTCTACGATAAACTAAGCTGTTATATGATTCTCTCAGTGTAAAACCTATACCTACTACCATTTTATACAATTTGATAATATCGTGACAAAAGCGGACAATTTCTGTTTTTCAAAAAAGTTATTATGTGCTTCCAATTGTTACTTTTCTATCAACGGTACATTGGCAACCGTTATTTATAAATCTTATAATGCAAAAGTTTTTTCTCGGATACCCCACATTAAAAATATGATCGTGTCCATTTTTTACACAAATAAGATATCAATTGCAAGTTAACGACAAAATAAAATACTTACTCTTAGACTATTATCGTATTCGAATGTTTGTTCCTCAAAACACATATCAGATTCCAAGGTTAGCTTTTTCAACGGTTGCTATAATATATAACAAGCAAAATAAATTCAATGTAGGTGCATGAGCGGGAAAATTTCAAGTCGATATTTTGACATTTAATAATATATAATATAATATCACTTTTAAGAATTAAATCAATTTTAAGGATATAGAAAATTATAAATTTTTGTTTTAGTAGTGAAATTTTTTTTTATACCTCTGGCCTTCTTTCTATTCTTCAGTATGTCAAAGTCAAGAAAAAAAATAGAAAAGTCGTTAATATTCATGCTCAGAAAGTCACTCGAAAAGGTCTACTTGGGCGACCTTTAAAAATCAAAATATCGACTTGAAATTCTCAGAATCCTAATCATTTTCATTGTAGAAAATAATGAAAGAACGAGAAAATAAAAATAAAAGATTTCCGACGATTACGGAAATTTTTAAAAATTTTGGGCGACCTTTTAAAATCTCCTTTTGAACAGTCCTTTGGAGGGGGCTCTTAAAACATGATAAACGAACATATTTTCGTTGGAGACTCGAAAAGAAAAAATATTCGTTTTTTTTGGTCGCCCTAATAGGTTTGATGATAAATTTTACGTATCAAGATTTTTATTGGTATTCCTTGAGAGGAGAAATATTTTTCCTCCCAACCCCTACATAAAGTACACACTTTCATCCCTCACAAAAACTCATAAGTTGACATTATGCAGAAGAAATGTGATGAATATAAGCAATTCAGGAACCTATGTATTATCTTAAAATACGCCAAATCAAATCATATGAAAATTACTAACCTTAGCTGGAATTGTTATGTTTTGTAAAATAATAATATTTTCGTTTCCTAATCTTCTCGCCTCAGATTTTACTTTTTTTTGTTCCAATTTGTCTACCTGAGTTAACAAAGCAATACTTATGTTTACAGTAAAAATAAGACCAAACAAAAAATAACTTACTGTATGGTAACTGGAGTCACTATTCTCAGAATTTGATGGACTATATAAATCTGTTTCGTCCGTAGCATACGGATCTGAATCTTCTGAATTAAATTCGTAAATATCACCTGGATAATATAAATTGGAATTATATTTCCTAGATGATTTTTTTATAATAAAATTACGAAATGAAAAAAAATGAGTAGCAGTGGAAAAATAATTAAACTTACCCTTCAATTGATTTGCGCGAAGATTTGCAAATATTCGCTGTGTTCTTTGGCTCATTGCTAATAAAATAGGATGCCACTTTTTCACTTAGTAATATGGGAGCCACACACTCACTGGATTTCACACAATGTATATGCGACACAACTAGTTATACGCCAATAACATAACACAAAATTCACAAATACTTCATGTCGCAACAGAAATCCGTATCAAATTTCCTCAAAAAATGCATATATAGCAAAGATAAAATTGAAAGAACAAGGCTATACACCGTTGCCATCTGTTGGGTGCCGGAAAAGCAATTAATTGTCGTGGTCCACTATGACGCTTTTTACTTAATTTGATACATGTGTATAAGTATGCTACGCCATCTATAAAAAAATCATCGAACAAAAATATATAAAATGAGACAAATCATATGCAATGTAGCACCTTCCTTGAATTTTGTGTACCACTCCTAGACATTTTGTTGCATGCTAGGAAAAAAATATACACTCTAAACCTTCCGGCACCCAAACTCGGGTGCCGCTTTGTAAAATTGGGTGCCGCATGTGCATTGATTGTATGAATATGGTGCCACGTTGACAAAAAATATCTATATATATATATATATATATATAAATATTTTTAAATATCGGGGATTGCAGCCAGTAGTTATAAATGTACACTCTTTAAAGTTTTAGTGAAAGCTTTCGGTAAATTTTTTTACCTTCTTCAGTCACTTCTGAAATAAATAAAATAACAACATCTTTATGAATTAGTTGAAAAATATTAAATTAGTATTACCTTTTTTGAGATTTAAATCTTGAATAATGTAAAAAATATAAAAAATCTTGAAACCTTCATATAAAATTATATAATATTTTAAGACATATGCCACGCTGCTGGCATTGAAAAATTAAATTTTTCTGGTGGTGCAACATTAATAGAAGTCATTGTTGTCGTAGAGTTGTTTGTTGTAGACATTTTTTTATTATTATTATTTTTTTTTATTTACAGACAGGTACTGATCGTGAACGTGAATATCGAGCACTGTTTTTATATAAATCACCGTTTTTACTTTCGAGTGTATGATTTCAACACTGTATCAATCGAAAATGCTTTGGCGCGCACTGCTTTCTTACCGAATGTTAGGTTAGTTTTTTTTTTTTTTTTTTTTTTTTATTCCAATGTTCATTATAGGCCAAAGTAAAAGAAGACTAAAAGACCGCATTGTATCTCATGAAAGCGATATAAGACTAGGAAAAGGATCATGTGCATTAGCAAATCATTGTATAAATAATGGACATATTGCAGTTTTCGAAAACACAAAAATATTAGACCGTGAAAAAAATCAATACAAACGTTGCTTTTTAGAAATGATACATATACACAATGGATAAAAAAACAGAAATTCAAAACTTAAGTACTATTTATGCTAATATTTTAAATTTTGAACAAAAAAATAAAACAAACAACGATTTTACAAAAAAATTTACTTTAATTTTAATTTAAAAAAAATCTTCATATATCTACAAAATTATCCATAAATGTTATTAATTAATAATCCCTAAAATAAGTAATTATGCTATGACAATTCTGGCTCAATATCGAGTTTTTAACATGGTAATCTCCATAAGAAAATCTAAGGTTCAAAAACTCCGAAATTGGATTTTCTAAGGTGGGTTCACACCGGCAACCGAACGGACGGCAACTAATCGCGGCAAACGACGTCTCGTTTGAAGGGCCTTAACGTCTAGTGTATACAAAAAATAATGAAAAAAATCCAGCTACCCCCTTTCATCCCCATACAGCACCCCTCATACTAAAAGTTAACCAATCATACCAAACGACGTCTCGTTTAGAAGGCCTTAACGTCTAATACATGAAACATTGAAAAAATTCTACCCCCTACGCCCCTACGACCATAAAAAGTTAACCAATCAAACGACGAAAGGCCTTAACGTTAAGTATATACATAAAACAATGAAAAAATCGTAGTTAACCAATCAAGCGATGTCTCAAAGGCCTTAACGACTAGTATATACTTTAAATCTAATCCCCCCAATGCCCACCGGATTCTCAAATTCCTAGGACCCCCAAATCCACTATCCAAATTTACACTCACCTAAAATCATCATTATTTAAGACCCCAAATTCCAATACCCTCCTGGACCCCATTGGCCCACCCCCAAATGTTTAGGACCCCCAAATTCAACCTCCTAAATATCCATCCCAAATATTCAGAACCCCCCATTGCCCCACCCCAAATGTTTAGGACAATCCACTCTCTAAATTATTATTATTATTATTATTATTTCCAATTCAAGTGTACTCTTGCTCAGCTCTTGCTGGTAATGTTCACCTATCCCGAGCGTTTGTAAACGCAAATGGGATTAGGCACAGCAGTTACATATTTAGAAATTTACGGACAGTGTAACAAGTATTCAAAATTGCAGCCTTCTGCAGATCGATGTATGTGTTTTTGTGAAGACCTAGTTTGGTGAGGCTGTCTTGTAGAGTTTTGGGAATTAGTCCCGTGGATGAAACGATGACCGGCACCACCTCTACTTTCTCTGCATGCCACATTTGTCCTACCTCTATTGCAAGATCGGTGTATTTTGCAATTTTCTCGTTGTATTTGTCTAACATATTGTTGTTATTGGGTACAGCAACATCCACTAGAAGAACCGAGTTAGCTTTTTTATCCACAACTACAATATCAGGCCGGTTATTCGTCACCCGTCTATCGGTGATAATTGACCTATCGTAGTATAGTCTAAAATCAGCATTCTCTAGAACTGCATGCGGATGGTACTTGTAATAAGGCGTGTAGGTGTTAACTAATCCAAATTTGTTGGCCAACTTCTGATGAATGATGTTGCACAGTTGATTGTGCCTGCGTAGGTAATCAATGTTAGCTATGGCTGAACATCCCGACGTAATGTGTTGTATCGTCTCTGTTGTTTGTTGACACCTTCTGCACTTGTCCGACACGATGTTTGGATCTCTTATAACAAATTTCTTGTAATTGTTGGTATTAATAACTTGGTCTTGGATCGCCATCATAAATCCTTCTGTTTCTGGAAACAATGTTCCATCAGAGAGCCACTTATTTGATGCTTCCTTGTCGATATATGGTTGATTGAGGTCGTGATGATGTCGAACATGAAGCGCTTTCTGGGCCCACTCCGCCTGTTTGTCAGAGTCTGTAACGATTTCAAGTTTATTATCAAGGTTTACAAGATCTAAGGGGGAATAGTTTTTATCTGCTTTCGCGACCAGCTCATGCAATTTAGATGTTTGAGCCTTGCCAATGAAGAATTTTTGGAGTTGGGATATTTGTTTGTAATGTAAATTAACTATGTCCGTTAGAGCTCTCCCTCCCTCTTTTCTTGGTAATGTGGTCCTAATAACTGATGATGTCGGGTGGTGGCATTTGTGTTTGGTCATCATGGTTCGCGTTGTTCTTTGAATATCTTCCAGTTCTGTTTTTGTCCACTTCAGAATTCCAAATGAGTATGTCAGGATCGGTATGGCGTAGGTGTTAATTGCTTTGGCGAGATTTCCTGCGTTCAACTGGGATTTCAATAAAGCAGTTATCCTTTGAGTGAACTGTCCTCGAATTTTGGTTTTTGCTTGCTTCTGGTCATTAGCTTAGCTTGCTGAAATCTTAGATATTTGTAGGTTTCACCATTTTGCATGGCATTTATAATGTTCCCATTAGGTAGTAATACATCTCCGTTAACGATTTTACCCTTCTCGATATTTAAGGTTTTGCACTTGTCTAATCCAAATCCCATTTGTATATCACTGGAAAATTTTTCAGTAATATTAAGTAAATGTTGAATTTGACGGTGGTTTGATGCGTATATTTTGATGTCATCCATGTATAAGAGGTGGGAAACAGTGCAGCTAGTGTTTCTGTTGGCCTTGATTTTAAAGCCGTAATCCGTATCGTTAAGTAGCTTGGAAAGTGGATTCATTGCCAAACAAAACCAAAGTGGACTCAGGGAGTCGCCCTGGAAGATCCCCCTACGGATAGAAATTTCATCAGCTTCGAGGTATTGACCATTTATTTGTAAATGCAGGTTCGTTCGCCAGTGCTTCATCGATGATTCAAGAAAAGTAACAAGAATGGGGTGTACTTTGTAAATTTGCAAAACTTTAACAAGCCAGGAATGTGGAACGCTATCAAATGCTTTCCTATAATCTACGAAAGCCGTGTAGATGTTGCGCTGTTCCTTCTGCGCCTGTTTTAGTATTACCGAATCGATGATGAGTTGTTCTTTGCAGCCTTGGTGATCTCGTCTGCACCCTTTCTGTTCTTCCGACAAGATGTTGTTATGATCCGCATGTCTGTAAATACGGTTAGTAATGCAAGACGTTAATATTTTATATATAGTTGGAAGGCATGTTATAGGTCTATACTGCGTAGGATCGTGAGTTTGATGCGTTTTGGGAAGCAAGTGGGTCGAACCCAGTGTCAGAAATGGTGGAGTATCTTCTGGATGTTGCAGAATATGTGAAAATGATGTTGCCATTGCTTCATGCAGACTATCAAACTTCTTATACCAGAAGTTTTGGACATTGTCAACTCCTGGTGTCTTCCAACTACTGGTGCTCTTTATAGCTTCGGTTACCTCGCTTGTTGTCAAGTTAACGAAAGGCATTGGTTCAATGTTTATTTTTTCCTCCTCAGTTCTTATCCAGTGAGCGTTGGATTTATGTTCGATAGGGTTCGACCATAAAGAAGACCAGTACTCCGTTAGATCATCTTTATTTGGAAGACTTTGGTTGTGATTGTTTACTGTACCGCTTAGTTGCCTGTAAAATAACTTCTGATTGTTATTGAATAAGTAGTTTTGTTGTTTCCTTTTCGTGCACTTGACATATCGTGACAAACGTTTGGATTTTGCCTTTAACTTTTGCCTAAGTAAATCCATATATTCACATACATGTTGTTTATGTTGTGGGTGACCTGTAAAAGTTTTGATTTTTCGATAGATCTTTCTCACTCTGTTTGTTAAGCGCCTAGACGGTTTCAAGTTGTTTTTAAACTCTGTTAGCTGCCCCAATTCCCTTCTGATGTCGTCAATGGACTTTTCCAGCCGGCGTTGCCACCAAGGCTTGAGCTGTTTGTAGTCTTCACCCCGATTGTTCTTTGGGGATTGGATTTGTTGATTGTGACTTCGAAGCACTGCTACCGCTCCACAATAGATGAGAGTGTGAAGTTGTTCCAGCGCTTCGCAGTCTTTAGCATGGTTCTGCAGTAGTAAGTTCACAGCTGCTAGTATACTGTTAGTGCTCTTATTGGTTCGAAGCTTGGGTAGTTTTGGCCGATGTATTGGGTTGGTGCCATTAAATTCCGCTAGTGCCTTACAAAGTTCGGTATTATAGTCATTATCGGTGGTTTTGTCGCAATCATTGTTTATTTCCTCAACGCCATTGTGGTCTCCTTGTGCATTCACCGGTTTATGTGTATCCTGATCGGTAATTATGTCATTCTCTCCATCTTGAAGGTCAAGAAGGACTTCACCTCGAATTTGTTGCAACGTCGGACCGGGTAGTAGATTGTTTCTCACAATACTTCGACGTTGGTCAGCAATACGCTGTTCCGTGAGATGGTGAAATTCTGGAAAATGTTCAACGAATGCACGGTGGAGGGCGTATCTGTATGTCGTCATATCAGTTTCCATTTTGGTGATTTTGAAGTAGGAGCGCATAATGAATGAGTTTAGCTCGATAGTCCACTTCATGCGCTTCCTGGGCTTTCCGGCTTTTGTGGTCGTAGATGTGCCGACTTGCGTCACTCCAGAAACATCAGAAGCCGGTGGCGGAGGATCGATGTTGTTTTCCCCCTGAGTGTGGTTCGCAGTAGCCCCACTCGGTGTCACGCTGCGCCTACCGCTAACCGAGGAAGAAGGTAAATCATTTTTCGAACAAGCCCTTCTAGCACCAACTTGAACGCGACAAGAGTTTAAGGTGTTGCAATGTCGATTCACCTGACGATTCCTGAGATTCAAGGTCCCGGAATTTACAATCGAATTATTGCTCCCCCCAGAATCCGTGGAGCAGACAGCCGATGTACTAGGTACACTAGCAGTGTGGGATTCTGAGCATTTAGCTCTACCCACCTGGGGTAATCTAGTTTTACAATTCGACATCGTGATTGTCGCATTTTAGACCTACTGCCAGGTGCTGATTCAGCCGCTCCTTACATGGAGAACAGACGCTGTCGGAGTACCGCTCCTTACATGGAGACCGTCGTGTCCTGAAACTAACTGGTTTTGGTTCGCTCCGAGGTATTTGATTTCCTCGATACCTTCTATATCTAAAAGGCATTCCCCTATCCACCACCTGGGGAAGCGCCCGATAGGGGTCCAGCACCCCCACGGGTTATTATTATTATTATTATTTCCCAACTCAAGTGTACTCTTGCTCAGCTCTTGCTGGTAATGTTCACCTATCCCGAGCGTGTGTAAACGCAAATGGGATTAGGCACAGCAGTTACATATTTAGAAATTTACGGACAGTGTGACAAGTATTCAAAATTGCAGCCTTCTGCAGATCGATGTATGTGTTTTTGTGAAGACCTAGTTTGGTGAGGCTGTCTTGTAGAGTTTTGGGGATTAGTCCCGTAGATGAAACGATGACCGGCACCACCTCTACTTTCTCTGCATGCCACATCTGTCCTACCTCAATTGCAAGATCGGTGTATTTTGCAATTTTCTCGTTGTATTTGTCTAACATATTGTTGTTATTGGGTACAGCAACATCCACTAGAAGAACCGAGTTAGCTTTTTTATCCACAACTACAATATCAGGCCGGTTATTCGTCACCCGTCTATCGGTGATAATTGACCTATCGTAGTATAGTCTGAAATCAGCATTCTCTAGAACTGCATGCGGATGGTACTTGTAATAAGGCGTGTAGGTGTTAACTAATCCAAATTTGTTGGCCAACTTCTGATGGATGATGTTGCAAAGTTGATTGTGCCTGAGTAGGTAATCAATGTTAGCTATGGCTGAACATCCCGACGTAATGTGTTGAATCGTCTCTGTTGTTTGTTGACACCTTCTGCACTTGTCCGACACGATGTTTGGATCTCTTATAACAAATTTCTTGTAATTATTGGTATTAATTACTTGGTCTTGGATCGCCATCATAAATCCTTCTGTTTCTGGAAACAATGTTCCATCAGAGAGCCACTTATTTGATGCTTCCTTGTCGATATATGGTTGATTGAGGTCGTGATGATGTCGACCATGGAGCGCTTTCTGGGCCCACTCTGCCTGTTTGTCAGAGTCTGTAACGATTTCAAGTTTATTATCAGGGTTTACAAGATCTAAGGGGGAATAGTTTTTATCTGCTTTCGCGACCAACTCATGCAATTTAGATGTTTGAGCCTTGCCAATGAAGAATTTTTGGAGTTGGGATATTTGTTTGTAATGTAAATTAACTATGTCCGTTAGAGCTCTCCCTCCCTCTTTTCTTGGTAGAGTGGTCCTAATAACTGATGATGTCGGGTGGTGACATTTGTGTTTGGTCATCATGGTTCGCGTTGTTCTTTGGATATCTTCCAGTTCTGTTTTTGTCCACTTCAGAATTCCAAATGAGTATGTCAGGACCGGTATGGCGTAGGTGTTAATTGCTTTGGCAAGATTTCCTGCGTTCAACTGGGATTTCAATAAAGCAGTTATCCTTTGAGTGAACTGTCCTCGAATTTTGGTTTTTGCTTGCTTCTGGTCTAGTAGCTTAGCTTGCTGAAATCCTAGATATTTGTAGGTTTCACCATTTTGCATGGCATTTATAATGTTCCCATTAGGTAGTAACACATCTCCGTTAACGATTTTACCCTTCTCGATATTCAAGGTTTTGCACTTGTCTAATCCAAATCCCATTTGTATATCACTGGAAAATTTTTCAGTGATATTAAGTAAATGTTGAATTTGACGCTGGTTTGATGCGTATATTTTGATGTCATCCATGTATAAAAGGTGGGAAACAGTGCAGCTAGTGTTCCTGTTGGCTTTGATTTTAAAGCCGTAATCCGTATCGTTAAGTAGCTTGGAAAGTGGATTCATTGCCAAACAAAACCAAAGTGGACTCAGGGAGTCGCCCTGGAAGATCCCCCTACGGATAGAAATTTCATCAGTTTCGAGATATTGACCATTTATTTGTAAATGAAGGTTCGTTCGCCAGTGCTTCATCGATGATTCAAGAAAAGTAACAAAAATGGGGTGTACTTTGTAAATTTGCAAAACTTTAACAAGCCACGAATGTGGAACGCTATCAAATGCTTTCCTATAATCTACGAAAGCCGTGTAGATGTTGCGCTGTTCCTTCTGCGCCTGTTTATTATTATTATTATTATTATTATTATTATTATTATTATTATTATTATTATTTCCAACTCAAGTGTACTCTTGCTCAGCTCTTGCTGGTAATGTTCACCTATCCCGAGCGTGTGTAAACGCGAATGGGATTAGGCACAGCAGTTACATATTTAGAAATTTACGGACAGTGTGACAAGTATTCAAAATTGCAGCCTTCTGCAGATCGATATATGTGTTTTTGTGAAGACCTAGTTTGGTGAGGCTGTCTTGTAGAGTTTTGGGGATTAGTCCCGTAGATGAAACGATGACCGGCACCACCTCTACTTTCTCTGCATGCCACATCTGTCCTACCTCAATTGCAAGATCGGTGTATTTTGCAATTTTCTCGTTGTATTTGTCTAACATATTGTTGTTATTGGGTACAGCAACATCCACCAGGAGGACCGAGTTAGCTTTTTTATCCACAACTACAATATCAGGCCGGTTATTCGTCACCCGTCTATCGGTGATAATTGACCTATCGTAGTATAGTCTAAAATCAGCATTCTCTAGAACTGCATGCGGATGGTACTTGTAATAAGGCGTGTAGGTGTTAATTAATCCAAATTTGTTGGCCAACTTCTGATGGATGATGTTACAAAGTTGATTGTGCCTGCGTAGGTAATCAATGTTTGCTATGGCTGAACATCCCGACGTAATGTGTTGTATCGTCTCTGTTGTTTGTTGACACCTTCTGCACTTGTCCGACACGATATTTGGATCTCTTGTAACAAATTTCTTGTAATTATTGGTATTAATTACTTGGTCTTGGATCGCCATCATAAATCCTTCTGTTTCCGGAAACAATGTTCCATCAGAGAGCCACTTATTTGATGCTTCCTTGTCGATATATGGTTGATTGAGGTCGTGATGATGTCGACCATGGAGCGCTTTCTGGGCCCACTCTGCCTGTTTGTCAGAGTCTAAAACGATTTCAAGTTTATTATCAGGGTTTACAAGATCTAAGGGGGAATAGTTTTTATCTGCTTTCGCGACCAGCTCATGCAATTTAGATGTTTGAGCCTTGCCAATGAAGAATTTTTGAAGTTGGGATATTTGTTTGTAATGTAAATTAACTATGTCCGTTAGAGCTCTCCCTCCCTCTTTTCTTGGTAGTGTGGTCCTAATAACTGATGATGTCGGGTGGTGACATTTGTGTTTGGTCATCATGGTTCGCATTGTTCTTTGAATATCTTCCAGTTCTGTTTTTGTCCACTTCAGAATTCCAAATGAGTATGTCAGGACCGGTATGGCGTAGGTGTTAATTGCTTTGGCAAGATTTCCTGCGTTCAACTGGGATTTCAATAAAGCAGTTATCCTTCGAGTGAACTGTCCTCGAATTTTGGTTTTTGCTTGCTTCTGGTCTAGTAGCTTAGCTTGCTGAAATCCTAGATATTTGTAGGTTTCACCATTTTGCATGGCATTTATAATGTTCCCATTAGGTAGTAACACATCTCCGTTAACGATTTTACCCTTCTCGATATTCAAGGTTTTGCACTTGTCTAATCCAAATCCCATTTGTATATCACTGGAAAATTTTTCAGTGATATTAAGTAAATGTTGAATTTGACGCTGGTTTGATGCGTATATTTTGATGTCATCCATGTATAAAAGGTGGGAAACAGTGCAGCTAGTGTTCCGGTTGGCTTTGATTTTGAAGCCGTAATCCGTATCGTTAAGTAGCTTGGAAAGTGGATTCATTGCCAAACAAAACCAAAGTGGACTCAGGGAGTCACCCTGGAAGATCCCCCTACGGATAGAAATTTCATCAGTTTCGAGGTATTGACCATTTATATGTAAATGAAGGTTCGTTCGCCAGTGCTTCATCGATGATTCAAGAAAAGTAACAAGAGTGGGGTGTACTTTGTAAATTTGCAAAACTTTAACAAGCCAGGAATGTGGAACGCTATCAAATGCTTTCCTATAATCTACGAAAGCCGTGTAGATGTTGCGCTGTTCCTTCTGCGCCTGTTTTAGTATTACCGAATCGATGATGAGTTGTTCTTTGCAGCCTTGGTGATCTCGTCTGCACCCTTTCTGTTCTTCCGACAAGATGTTGTTATGATCCGCATGTCTGTAAATACGGTTAGTAATGCAAGACGTTAATATTTTATATATAGTTGGAAGGCATGTTATATTATTATTATTATTATTATTATTATTATTTCCAATTCAAGTGTACTCTTGCTCAGCTCTTGCTGGTAATGTTCACCTATCCCGAGCGTTTGTAAACGCAAATGGGATTTGGCACAGCAGTTACATATTTAGAAATTTACGGACAGTGTGACAAGTATTCAAAATTGCAGCCTTCTGCAGATCGATATATGTGTTTTTGTGAAGACCTAGTTTGGTGAGGCTGTCTTGTAGAGTTTTGGGGATTAGTCCCGTAGATGAAACGATGACCGGCAACACCTCTACTTTCTCTGCATGCCACATCTGTCCTACCTCAATTGCAAGATCGGTGTATTTTGCAATTTTCTCGTTGTATTTGTCTAACATATTGTTGTTATTGGGTACAGCAACATCCACTAGAAGAACCGAGTTAGCTTTTTTATCCACAACTACAATATCAGGCCGGTTATTCGTCACCCGTCTATCGGTGATAATTGACCTATCGTAGTATAGTCTAAAATCAGCATTCTCTAGAACTGCATGAGGATGGTACTTGTAATAAGGCGTGTAAGTGTTAACTAATCCAAATTTGTTGGCCAACTTCTGATGGATGATGTTGCAAAGTTGATTGTGCCTGTGTAGGTAATCAATGTTAGCTATGGCTGAACATCCCGACGTAATGTGTTGTATCGTCTCTGTTGTTTGTTGACACCTTCTGCACTTGTCCGACACGATGTTTGGATCTCTTATAACAAATTTCTTGTAATTGTTGGTATTAATAACTTGGTCTTGGATCGCCATCATAAATCCTTCTGTTTCTGGAAACCAGAGAGCCACTTATTTGATGCTTCCTTGTCGATATATGGTTGATTGAGGTCGTGATGATGTCGACCATGAAGCGCTTTCTGGGCCCACTCCGCCTGTTTGTCAGAGTCTGTAACGATTTCAAGGTTTTCATCAGGGTTTACAAGATCTAAGGGGGAATAGTTTTTATCTGCTTTCGCGACCAGCTCATGCAATTTAGATGTTTGAGCCTTGCCAATGAAGAACTTTTGGAGTTTAGATATTTGATTATAATGTAAATTAACTATGTCCGTTAAAGCTCTCCCTCCCTCTTTTCTTGGTAATGTGGTCCTAATAACTGATGATGTCGGGTGGTGACATTTGTGTTTGGTCATCATGGTTCGCGTTGTTCTTTGAATATCTTCCAGTTCTGTTTTTGTCCACTTCAGAATTCCAAATGAGTATGTCAGGACCGGTATGGCGTAGGTGTTAATCCAAATGAGTATGTCAGGACCGGTATGGCGTAGGTGTTAATTATTATTATTATTATTATTATTATTATTATTATTATTATTATTATTATTATTATTATTATTATTATTATTATTATTATTATTATTATTATTACTATTATTATTATTATTATTATTATTATTATTATTATTATTATTATTATTATTATTATTATTATTATTATTATTATTATTATTATTATTATTATTATTATTTCCAATTCAAGTGTACTCTTGCTCAGCTTTTGCTGGTAATGTTCACCTATCCCGAGCGTTTGTAAACGCAAATGGGATTAAGCACAGTAGTTACACATTTAGAAATTTACGGACAGTGTGACAAGTATTCAAAATTGCAGCCTTCTGCAGATCGATGTATGTATTTTTGTGAAGACCTAGTTTGGTGAGGCTGTCTTGTAGAGTTTTGGGGATTAATCCCGTAGATGAAACGATGACCGGCACTACCTCTACTTTCTCTGCATGCCACATTTGTCCTACCTCAATTGCAAGATCGGTGTATTTTGCAATTTTCTCGTTGTATTTGTCTAACATATTGTTGTTATTGGGTACAGCAACATCAACTAGAAGAACCGAGTTAGCTTTTTTATCCACAACTACAATATCAGGCCGGTTATTCGTCACCCGTCTATCGGTGATAATTGACCTATCGTAGTATAGTCTAAAATCAGCATTCTCTAGAACTGCATGCGGATGGTACTTGTAATAAGGCGTGTAGGTGTTAACTAATCCAAATTTGTTGGCCAACTTCTGATGGATGATGTTGCAAAGTTGATTGTGTCTGCGTAGGTAATCAATGTTAGCTATGGCTGAACATCCCGACGTAATGTGTTGTATCGTCTCTGTTGTTTGTTGACACCTTCTGCACTTGTCCGATACGATATTTGGATCTCTTATAACAAATTTCTTGTAATTGTTGGTATTAATTACTTGGTCTTGGATCGCCATCATAAATCCTTCTGTTTCTGGAAACAATGTTCCATCAGAGAGCCACTTATTTGATGCTTCCTTGTCGATATATGGTTGATTGAGGTCGTGATGATGTCGACCATGGAGCACTTTCTGGGCCCACTCTGCCTGTTTGTCAGAGTCTGTAACGATTTCAAGTTTATTATCAGGGTTTACAAGATCTAAGGGGGAATAGTTTTTATCTGCTTTCGCGACCAGCTCATGCAGTTTGGATGTTTGAGCCTTGCCAATGAAGTATTTTTGGAGTTGAGATATTTGTTTGTCATGTAAATTAGCTATGTCCGTTAGAGCTCTTCCTCCCTCTTTTCTTGGTAGTGTGGTCCTAATAACTGATGATGTCGGGTGGTGACATTTGTGTTTGGTCATCATGGTTCGCGTTGTTCTTTGAATATCTTCCAGTTCTGTTTTTGTCCACTTCAGAATTCCAAATGAGTATGTCAGGACCGGTATGGCGTAGGTGTTAATTGCTTTGGCAAGATTTCCTGCGTTCAACTGGGATTTCAATAAAGCAGTTATCCTTTGAGTGAACTGTCCTCGAATTTTGGTTTTTGCTTGCTTCTGGTCTAGTAGCTTAGCTTGCTGAAATCCTAGATATTTGTAGGTTTCACCATTTTGCATGGCATTTATAATGTTCCCATTAGGTAGTAACACATCTCCGTTAACGATTTTACCCTTATCGATATTCAAGGTTTTGCACTTGTCTAATCCAAATCCCATTTGTATATCACTGGAAAATTTTTCAGTGATATTAAGTAAATGTTGAATTTGACGCTGGTTTGATGCGTATATTTTGATGTCATCCATGTATAAAAGGTGGGAAACAGTGCAGCTAGTGTTCCTGTTGGCTTTGATTTTAAAGCCGTAATCCGTATCGTTAAGTAGCTTGGAAAGTGGATTCATTGCCAAACAAAACCAAAGTGGACTCAGGGAGTCGCCCTGGAAGATCCCCCTACGGATAGAAATTTCATCAGTTACGAGGTATTGACCATTTATTTGTAAATGAAGGTTCGTTCGCCAGTGCTTCATCGATGATTCAAGAAAAGTAACAAGAATGGGGTGTACTTTGTAAATTTGCAAAACTTTAACAAGCCAGGAATGTGGAACGCTATCAAATGCTTTCCTATAATCTACGAAAGCCGTGTAGATGTTGCGCTGTTCCTTCTGCGCCTGTTTTAGTATTACCGAATCGATGATGAGTTGTTCTTTGCAGCCTTGATGATCTCGTCTGCGCCCTTTCTGTTCTTCCGACAAGATGTTGTTATGATCCGCATGTCTGTAAATACGGTTAGTAATGCAAGACGTTAATATTTTATATATAGTTGGAAGGCATGTTATAGGTCTATACTGCGTAGGATCGTGAGTTTGATGCGTTTTGGGAAGCAAGTGGGTCGAACCCAGTGTCAGAAATGGTGGTGTATCTTCTGGATGTTGCAGAATATGTGTAAATGATCTTGCTATTGCTTCATGCAGACTGTCAAACTTCTTATACCAGAAGTTTTGGACATTGTCAACTCCTGGTGTCTTCCAACTACTGGTGCTCTTTATAGCTTCGGTTACCTCGCTTGTTGTCAAGTTAACGAAAGGCATTGGTTCAATGTTTATTTTTTCCTCCTCAGTTCTTATCCAGTGAGCGTTGGATTTGTGTTCGATAGGGTTCGACCATAAAGAAGACCAGTACTCCGTTAGCTCATCTTTATTTGGAAGACTTTGGTTGTGATTGTTTACTGTACCGCTTAGTTGCCTGTAAAATAACTTCTGATTGTTATTGAATAAGTAGTTTTGTTGTTTCCTTTTCGTGCACTTGACATATCGTGACAAACGTTTGGATTTTGCCTTTAACTTTTGCCTGAGTAAATCCATATATTCACATACATGTTGTTTATGTTGTGGGTGACCTGTAAAAGTTTTGATTTTTCGATAGATCTTTCTCACTCTGTTTGTTAAGCGCCTAGACGGTTTCAAGTTGTTTTTAAACTCTGTTAGCTGCCCCAATTCCCTTCTGATGTCATCAATGGACTCCTCCAGCCGGCGTTGCCACCAAGGCTTGAGCTGTTTGTAGTCTTTGCCCCGATTGTCCTTTGGGGATTGGATTTGTTGATTGTGACTTCGAAGCACTGCTACCGCTCCACAATAGATGAGAGTGTGAAGTTGTTCCAGCGCTTCGCAGTCTTTAGCATGGTTCTGCAGTAGTAAGTTCACAGCTGCTAGTATGCTGTTAGTGCTCTTATTGGTTCGAAGCTTGGGTAGTTTTGGCCGGTGTATTGGGTTGGTGCCATTAAATTCCGCTAGTGCTTTACAAAGTTCGGTATTATAGTCATTATCGGTGGTTTTGTCGCAATCATTGTTTATTTCCTCAACGCCATTGTGGTCTCTTTGTGCATTCTCCGATTTATGTGTATCCTGATCGGTAATTATGTCATTCTCTCCATCTTGAAGGTCAAGAAGGACTTCACCTCGAATTTGCTGCAACGTCGGACCGGGTGGTAGATTGTTTCTCACAATACTTCGACGTTGGTCGTTATTATTATTATTATTATTATCATTATTATTATTTCCAACTCAAGTGTACTCTTGCTCAGCTCTTGCTGGTAATGTTCACCTATCCCGAGCGTGTGTAAACGCAAATGGGATTAGGCACAGCAGTTACATATTTAGAAATTTACGGACAGTGTGACAAGTATTCAAAATTGCAGCCTTCTGCAGATCGATCAATGTGTTTTTGTGAAGACCTAGTTTGGTGAGGCTGTCTTGTAGAGTTTTGGGGATTAGTCCCGTAGATGAAACGATGACCGGCACCACCTCTACTTTCTCTGCCTGCCACATCTGTCCTACCTCAATTGCAAGATCGGTGTATTTTGCAATTTTCTCGTTGTATTTGTCTAACATATTGTTGTTATTGGGTACAGCAACATCCACTAGAAGAACCGAGTTAGCTTTTTTATCCACAACTACAATATCAGGCCGGTTATTCGTCACCCGTCTATCGGTGATAATTGACCTATCGTAGTATAGTCTAAAATCAGCATTCTCTAGAACTGCATGAGGATGGTACTTGTAATAAGGCGTGTAAGTGTTAACTGATCCAAATTTGTTGGCCAACTTCTGATGAATGATGTTGCACAGTTGGTTGTGCCTGCGTAGGTAATCAATGTTAGCTATGGCTGAACATCCCGACGTAATGTGTTGTATCGTCTCTGTTGTTTGTTGACACCTTCTGCACTTGTCCGACACGATGTTTGGATCTCTGATAACAAATTTCTTGTAATTGTTGGTATTAATAACTTGGTCTTGGATCGCCATCATAAATCCTTCTGTTTCTGGAAACAATGTTCCATCAGAGAGCCACTTATTTGATGCTTCCTTCTCGATATATGGTTGATTGAGGTCGTGATGATGTCGACCATGAAGCGCTTTCTGGGCCCACTCCGCCTGTTTGTCAGAGTCTGTAACGATTTCAAGTTTATTATCAGGGTTTACAAGATCTAAGGGGGAATAGTTTTTATCTGCTTTCGCGACCAGCTCATGCAATTTAGATGTTTGAGCCTTGCCAATGAAGAACTGTTGGAGTTTAGATATTTGTTTGTAATGTAAATTAACTATGTCCGTTAGAGCTCTCCCTCCCTCTTTTCTTGGTAGTGTGGTCCTAATAACTGATGATGTCGGGTGGTGACATTTGTGTTTGGTCATCATGGTTCGCGTTGTTCTTTGAATATCTTCCAGTTCTGTTTTTGTCCACTTCAGAATTCCAAATGAGTATGTCAGGACCGGTATGGCGTAGGTGTTAATTGCTTTGGCAAGATTTCCTGCGTTCAACTGGGATTTCAATAAAGCAGTTATCCATTGAGTGAACTGTCCTCGAATTTTGGTTTTTGCTTGCTTCTGGTCTAGTAGCTTAGCTTGCTGAAATCCTAGATATTTGTAGGTTTCACCATTTTGCATGGCATTTATAATGTTCCCATTAGGTAGTAACACATCTCCGTTAACGATTTTACCCTTCTCGATATTCAAGGTTTTGCACTTGTCTAATCCAAATCCCATTTGTATATCACTGGAAAAATTTTCAGTGATATTAAGTAAATGTTGAATTTGACGCTGGTTTGATGCGTATATTTTGATGTCATCCATATATAAAAGGTGGGAAACAGTGCAGCTAGTGTTCCTGTTGGCTTTGATTTTAAAGCCGTAATCCGTATCGTTAAGTAGCTTGGAAAGTGGATTCATTGCCAAACAAAACCAAAGTGGACTCAGGGAGTCGCCCTGGAAGATCCCCCTACGGATAGAAATTTCATCAGTTTCGAGGTATTGACCATTTATTTGTAAATGAAGGTTCGTTCGCC
Organism: Lochmaea crataegi; assembly: GCA_947563755.1. Lineage (NCBI taxonomy): Eukaryota > Metazoa > Arthropoda > Insecta > Coleoptera > Chrysomelidae > Lochmaea > Lochmaea crataegi. Next base: position 72,850,171 of record OX387422.1, on the reverse strand, counting down.
AGTGCTTCATCGATGATTCAAGAAAAGTAACAAGAATGGGGTGTACTTTGTAAATTTGCAAAACTTTAACAAGCCAGGAATGTGGAACGCTATCAAATGCTTTCCTATAATCTACGAAAGCCGTGTATATGTTGCGCTGTTCCTTCTGCGCCTGTTTTAGTATTACCGAATCGATGATGAGTTGTTCTTTGCAGCCTTGGTGATCTCGTCTACACCCTTTCTGTTCTTCCGACAAGATGTTGTTGTGATCCGCATGTCTGTAAATACGGTTAGTAATGCAAGACGTTAATATTTTATATATAGTTGGAAGGCATGTTATAGGTCTATACTGCGTAGGATCGTGAGTTTGATGCGTTTTGGGAAGCAAGTGGGTCGAACCCAGTGTCAGAAATGGTGGTGTATCTTCTGGATGTTGCAGAATATGTGTAAATGATCTTGCTATTGCTTCATGCAGACTGTCAAACTTCTTATACCAGAAGTTTTGGACATTGTCAACTCCTGGTGTCTTCCAACTACTGGTGCTCTTTATAGCTTCGGTTACCTCGCTTGTTGTCAAGTTAACGAAAGGCATTGGTTCAATGTTTATTTTTTCCTCCTCAGTTCTTATCCAGTGAGCGTTGGATTTATGTTCGATAGGGTTCGACCATAAAGAAGACCAGTACTCCGTTAGCTCATCTTTATTTGGAAGACTTTGGTTGTGGTTGTTTACTGTACCGCTTAGTTGCCTGTAAAATAACTTCTGATTGTTATTGAATAAGTAGTTTTGTTGTTTCCTTTTCGTGCACTTGACATATCGTGACAAACGTTTGGATTTTGCCTTTAACTTTTGCCTGAGTAAATCCATATATTCACATACATGTTGTTTATGTTGTGGGTGACCTGTAAAAGTTTTGATTTTTCGATAGATCTTTCTCACTCTGTTTGTTAAGCGCCTAGACGGTTTCAAGTTGTTTTTAAACTCTGTTAGCTGCCCCAATTCACTTCTGATGTCGTCAATGGACTTTTCCAGCCGGCGTTGCCACCAAGGCTTGAGCTGTTTGTAGTCTTTACCCCGATTGTTCTTTGGGGATTGGATTTGTTGATTGTGACTTCGAAGCACTGCTACCGCTCCACAATAGATGAGAGTGTGAAGTTGTTCCAGCGCTTCGCAGTCTTTAGCATGGTTCTGCAGTAGTAAGTTCACAGCTGCTAGTATACTGTTAGTGCTCTTATTGGTTCGAAGCTTGGGTAGTTTTGGCCGATGTATTGGGTTGGTGCCATTAAATTCCGCTAGTGCCTTACAAAGTTCGGTATTATAGTCATTATCGGTGGTTTTGTCGCAATCATTGTTTATTTCCTCAACGCCATTGTGGTCTCCTTGTGCATTCACCGGTTTATGTGTATCCTGATCGGTAATTATGTCATTCTCTCCATCTTGAAGGTCAAGAAGGACTTCACCTCGAATTTGTTGCAACGTCGGACCGGGTAGTAGATTGTTTCTCACAATACTTCGACGTTGGTCAGCAATACGCTGTTCCGTGAGATGGTGAAATTCTGGAAAATGTTCAACGAATGCACGGTGGAGGGCGCATCTGTATGTCGTCATATCAGTTTCCATTTTGGTGATTTTGAAGTAGGAGCGCATAATGAATGAGTTTAGCTCGATAGTCCACTTCATGCGCTTCCTGGGCTTTCCGGCTTTTGTGGTCGTAGATGTGCCGACTTGCGTCACTCCAGAAACATCAGAAGCCGGTGGCGGAGGATCGATGTTGTTTTCCCCCTGAGTGTGGTTCGCAGTAGCCCCACTCGGTGTCACGCTGCGCCTACCGCTAACCGAGGAAGAAGGTAAATCATTTTTCGAACAAGCCCTTCTAGCACCAACTTGAACCCGACAAGAGTTTAAGGTGTTGCAATGTCGATTCACCTGACGATTCCTGAGATTTAAGGTCCCGGAATTTACAATCGAATTATTGCTCCCCCCAGAATCCGTGGAGCAGACAGCCGATGTACTAGGTACACTAGCAGTGTGGGATTCTGAGCATTTAGCTCTACCCACCTGGGGTAATCTAGTTTTACAATTCGACATCGTGATTGTCGCATTTTAGACCTACTGCCAGGTGCTGATTCAGCCGCTCCTTACATGGAGAACAGACGCTGTCGGAGTACCGCTCCTTACATGGAGACCGTCGTGTCCTGAAACTAACTGGTTTTGGTTCGCTCCGAGGTATTTGATTTCCTCGATACCTTCTATATCTAAAAGGCATTCCCACCTGGGGAAGCGCCCGATAGGGGTCCAGCACCCCCACGGGTTATTATTATTATTATTTCCAATTCAAGTGTACTCTTGCTCAGCTTTTGCTGGTAATGTTCACCTATCCCGAGCGTTTGTAAACGCAAATGGGATTAGGCACAGCAGTTACATATTTAGAAATTTACGGACAGTGTGACAAGTATTCAAAATTGCAGCCTTCTGCAGATCGATGTATGTGTTTTTGTGAAGACCTAGTTTGGTGAGGCTGTCTTGTAGAGTTTTGGGGATTAGTCCCGTAGATGAAACGATGACCGGCACCACCTCTACTTTCTCTGCATGCCACATCTGTCCTACTTCAATTGCAAGATCAGTGTATTTTGCAATTTTCTCGTTGTATTTGTCTAAAATATTGTTGTTATTGGGTACAGCAACATCCACCAGGAGAACCGAGTTAGCTTTTTTATCCACAACTACAATATCAGGCCGGTTATTCGTCACCCGTCTATCGGTGATAATTGACCTATCGTAGTATAGTCTAAAATCAGCATTCTCTAGAACTGCATGCGGATGGTACTTGTAATAAGGCGTGTAGGTGTTAACTAATCCAAATTTGTTGGCCAACTTCTGATGAATGATGTTGCACAGTTGATTGTGCCTGCGTAGGTAATCAATGTTAGCTATGGCTGAACATCCCGACGTAATGTGTTGTATCGTCTCTGTTGTTTGTTGACACCTTCTGCACTTGTCCGATACGATATTTGGATCTCTTATAACAAATTTCTTGTAATTGTTGGTATTAATTACTTGGTCTTGGATCGCCATCATAAATCCTTCTGTTTCTGGAAACAATGTTCCATCAGAGAGCCACTTATTTGATGCTTCCTTGTCGATATATGGTTGATTGAGGTCGTGATGATGTCGACCATGGAGCACTTTCTGGGCCCACTCTGCCTGTTTGTCAGAGTCTGTAACGATTTCAAGTTTATTATCAGGGTTTACAAGATCTAAGGGGGAATAGTTTTTATCTGCTTTCGCGACCAGCTCATGCAGTTTGGATGTTTGAGCCTTGCCAATGAAGTATTTTTGGAGTTGAGATATTTGTTTGTCATGTAAATTAGCTATGTCCGTTAGAGCTCTTCCTCCCTCTTTTCTTGGTAGTGTGGTCCTAATAACTGATGATGTCGGGTGGTGACATTTGTGTTTGGTCATCATGGTTCGCGTTGTTCTTTGAATATCTTCCAGTTCTGTTTTTGTCCACTTCAGAATTCCAAATGAGTATGTCAGGACCGGTATGGCGTAGGTGTTAATTGCTTTGGCAAGATTTCCTGCGTTCAACTGGGATTTCAATAAAGCAGTTATCCTTTGAGTGAACTGTCCTCGAATTTTGGTTTTTGCTTGCTTCTGGTCTAGTAGCTTAGCTTGCTGAAATCCTAGATATTTGTAGGTTTCACCATTTTGCATGGCATTTATAATGTTCCCATTAGGTAGTAACACATCTCCGTTAACGATTTTACCCTTATCGATATTCAAGGTTTTGCACTTGTCTAATCCAAATCCCATTTGTATATCACTGGAAAATTTTTCAGTGATATTAAGTAAATGTTGAATTTGACGCTGGTTTGATGCGTATATTTTGATGTCATCCATGTATAAAAGGTGGGAAACAGTGCAGCTAGTGTTCCTGTTGGCTTTGATTTTAAAGCCGTAATCCGTATCGTTAAGTAGCTTGGAAAGTGGATTCATTGCCAAACAAAACCAAAGTGGACTCAGGGAGTCGCCCTGGAAGATCCCCCTACGGATAGAAATTTCATCAGTTACGAGGTATTGACCATTTATTTGTAAATGAAGGTTCGTTCGCCAGTGCTTCATCGATGATTCAAGAAAAGTAACAAGAATGGGGTGTACTTTGTAAATTTGCAAAACTTTAACAAGCCAGGAATGTGGAACGCTATCAAATGCTTTCCTATAATCTACGAAAGCCGTGTAGATGTTGCGCTGTTCCTTCTGCGCCTGTTTTAGTATTACCGAATCGATGATGAGTTGTTCTTTGCAGCCTTGATGATCTCGTCTGCGCCCTTTCTGTTCTTCCGACAAGATGTTGTTATGATCCGCATGTCTGTAAATACGGTTAGTAATGCAAGACGTTAATATTTTATATATAGTTGGAAGGCATGTTATAGGTCTATACTGCGTAGGATCGTGAGTTTGATGCGTTTTGGGAAGCAAGTGGGTCGAACCCAGTGTCAGAAATGGTGGTGTATCTTCTGGATGTTGCAGAATATGTGTAAATGATCTTGCTATTGCTTCATGCAGACTGTCAAACTTCTTATACCAGAAGTTTTGGACATTGTCAACTCCTGGTGTCTTCCAACTACTGGTGCTCTTTATAGCTTCGGTTACCTCGCTTGTTGTCAAGTTAACGAAAGGCATTGGTTCAATGTTTATTTTTTCCTCCTCAGTTCTTATCCAGTGAGCGTTGGATTTGTGTTCGATAGGGTTCGACCATAAAGAAGACCAGTACTCCGTTAGCTCATCTTTATTTGGAAGACTTTGGTTGTGATTGTTTACTGTACCGCTTAGTTGCCTGTAAAATAACTTCTGATTGTTATTGAATAAGTAGTTTTGTTGTTTCCTTTTCGTGCACTTGACATATCGTGACAAACGTTTGGATTTTGCCTTTAACTTTTGCCTGAGTAAATCCATATATTCACATACATGTTGTTTATGTTGTGGGTGACCTGTAAAAGTTTTGATTTTTCGATAGATCTTTCTCACTCTGTTTGTTAAGCGCCTAGACGGTTTCAAGTTGTTTTTAAACTCTGTTAGCTGCCCCAATTCCCTTCTGATGTCATCAATGGACTCCTCCAGCCGGCGTTGCCACCAAGGCTTGAGCTGTTTGTAGTCTTTGCCCCGATTGTCCTTTGGGGATTGGATTTGTTGATTGTGACTTCGAAGCACTGCTACCGCTCCACAATAGATGAGAGTGTGAAGTTGTTCCAGCGCTTCGCAGTCTTTAGCATGGTTCTGCAGTAGTAAGTTCACAGCTGCTAGTATGCTGTTAGTGCTCTTATTGGTTCGAAGCTTGGGTAGTTTTGGCCGGTGTATTGGGTTGGTGCCATTAAATTCCGCTAGTGCTTTACAAAGTTCGGTATTATAGTCATTATCGGTGGTTTTGTCGCAATCATTGTTTATTTCCTCAACGCCATTGTGGTCTCTTTGTGCATTCTCCGATTTATGTGTATCCTGATCGGTAATTATGTCATTCTCTCCATCTTGAAGGTCAAGAAGGACTTCACCTCGAATTTGCTGCAACGTCGGACCGGGTGGTAGATTGTTTCTCACAATACTTCGACGTTGGTCGTTATTATTATTATTATTATTATCATTATTATTATTTCCAACTCAAGTGTACTCTTGCTCAGCTCTTGCTGGTAATGTTCACCTATCCCGAGCGTGTGTAAACGCAAATGGGATTAGGCACAGCAGTTACATATTTAGAAATTTACGGACAGTGTGACAAGTATTCAAAATTGCAGCCTTCTGCAGATCGATCAATGTGTTTTTGTGAAGACCTAGTTTGGTGAGGCTGTCTTGTAGAGTTTTGGGGATTAGTCCCGTAGATGAAACGATGACCGGCACCACCTCTACTTTCTCTGCCTGCCACATCTGTCCTACCTCAATTGCAAGATCGGTGTATTTTGCAATTTTCTCGTTGTATTTGTCTAACATATTGTTGTTATTGGGTACAGCAACATCCACTAGAAGAACCGAGTTAGCTTTTTTATCCACAACTACAATATCAGGCCGGTTATTCGTCACCCGTCTATCGGTGATAATTGACCTATCGTAGTATAGTCTAAAATCAGCATTCTCTAGAACTGCATGAGGATGGTACTTGTAATAAGGCGTGTAAGTGTTAACTGATCCAAATTTGTTGGCCAACTTCTGATGAATGATGTTGCACAGTTGGTTGTGCCTGCGTAGGTAATCAATGTTAGCTATGGCTGAACATCCCGACGTAATGTGTTGTATCGTCTCTGTTGTTTGTTGACACCTTCTGCACTTGTCCGACACGATGTTTGGATCTCTGATAACAAATTTCTTGTAATTGTTGGTATTAATAACTTGGTCTTGGATCGCCATCATAAATCCTTCTGTTTCTGGAAACAATGTTCCATCAGAGAGCCACTTATTTGATGCTTCCTTCTCGATATATGGTTGATTGAGGTCGTGATGATGTCGACCATGAAGCGCTTTCTGGGCCCACTCCGCCTGTTTGTCAGAGTCTGTAACGATTTCAAGTTTATTATCAGGGTTTACAAGATCTAAGGGGGAATAGTTTTTATCTGCTTTCGCGACCAGCTCATGCAATTTAGATGTTTGAGCCTTGCCAATGAAGAACTGTTGGAGTTTAGATATTTGTTTGTAATGTAAATTAACTATGTCCGTTAGAGCTCTCCCTCCCTCTTTTCTTGGTAGTGTGGTCCTAATAACTGATGATGTCGGGTGGTGACATTTGTGTTTGGTCATCATGGTTCGCGTTGTTCTTTGAATATCTTCCAGTTCTGTTTTTGTCCACTTCAGAATTCCAAATGAGTATGTCAGGACCGGTATGGCGTAGGTGTTAATTGCTTTGGCAAGATTTCCTGCGTTCAACTGGGATTTCAATAAAGCAGTTATCCATTGAGTGAACTGTCCTCGAATTTTGGTTTTTGCTTGCTTCTGGTCTAGTAGCTTAGCTTGCTGAAATCCTAGATATTTGTAGGTTTCACCATTTTGCATGGCATTTATAATGTTCCCATTAGGTAGTAACACATCTCCGTTAACGATTTTACCCTTCTCGATATTCAAGGTTTTGCACTTGTCTAATCCAAATCCCATTTGTATATCACTGGAAAAATTTTCAGTGATATTAAGTAAATGTTGAATTTGACGCTGGTTTGATGCGTATATTTTGATGTCATCCATATATAAAAGGTGGGAAACAGTGCAGCTAGTGTTCCTGTTGGCTTTGATTTTAAAGCCGTAATCCGTATCGTTAAGTAGCTTGGAAAGTGGATTCATTGCCAAACAAAACCAAAGTGGACTCAGGGAGTCGCCCTGGAAGATCCCCCTACGGATAGAAATTTCATCAGTTTCGAGGTATTGACCATTTATTTGTAAATGAAGGTTCGTTCGCCAGTGCTTCATCGATGATTCAAGAAAAGTAACAAGAATGGGGTGTACTTTGTAAATTTGCAAAACTTTAACAAGCCAGGAATGTGGAACGCTATCAAATGCTTTCCTATAATCTACGAAAGCCGTGTATATGTTGCGCTGTTCCTTCTGCGCCTGTTTTAGTATTACCGAATCGATGATGAGTTGTTCTTTGCAGCCTTGGTGATCTCGTCTACACCCTTTCTGTTCTTCCGACAAGATGTTGTTGTGATCCGCATGTCTGTAAATACGGTTAGTAATGCAAGACGTTAATATTTTATATATAGTTGGAAGGCATGTTATAGGTCTATACTGCGTAGGATCGTGAGTTTGATGCGTTTTGGGAAGCAAGTGGGTCGAACCCAGTGTCAGAAATGGTGGTGTATCTTCTGGATGTTGCAGAATATGTGTAAATGATCTTGCTATTGCTTCATGCAGACTGTCAAACTTCTTATACCAGAAGTTTTGGACATTGTCAACTCCTGGTGTCTTCCAACTACTGGTGCTCTTTATAGCTTCGGTTACCTCGCTTGTTGTCAAGTTAACGAAAGGCATTGGTTCAATGTTTATTTTTTCCTCCTCAGTTCTTATCCAGTGAGCGTTGGATTTATGTTCGATAGGGTTCGACCATAAAGAAGACCAGTACTCCGTTAGCTCATCTTTATTTGGAAGACTTTGGTTGTGGTTGTTTACTGTACCGCTTAGTTGCCTGTAAAATAACTTCTGATTGTTATTGAATAAGTAGTTTTGTTGTTTCCTTTTCGTGCACTTGACATATCGTGACAAACGTTTGGATTTTGCCTTTAACTTTTGCCTGAGTAAATCCATATATTCACATACATGTTGTTTATGTTGTGGGTGACCTGTAAAAGTTTTGATTTTTCGATAGATCTTTCTCACTCTGTTTGTTAAGCGCCTAGACGGTTTCAAGTTGTTTTTAAACTCTGTTAGCTGCCCCAATTCACTTCTGATGTCGTCAATGGACTTTTCCAGCCGGCGTTGCCACCAAGGCTTGAGCTGTTTGTAGTCTTTACCCCGATTGTTCTTTGGGGATTGGATTTGTTGATTGTGACTTCGAAGCACTGCTACCGCTCCACAATAGATGAGAGTGTGAAGTTGTTCCAGCGCTTCGCAGTCTTTAGCATGGTTCTGCAGTAGTAAGTTCACAGCTGCTAGTATACTGTTAGTGCTCTTATTGGTTCGAAGCTTGGGTAGTTTTGGCCGATGTATTGGGTTGGTGCCATTAAATTCCGCTAGTGCCTTACAAAGTTCGGTATTATAGTCATTATCGGTGGTTTTGTCGCAATCATTGTTTATTTCCTCAACGCCATTGTGGTCTCCTTGTGCATTCACCGGTTTATGTGTATCCTGATCGGTAATTATGTCATTCTCTCCATCTTGAAGGTCAAGAAGGACTTCACCTCGAATTTGTTGCAACGTCGGACCGGGTAGTAGATTGTTTCTCACAATACTTCGACGTTGGTCAGCAATACGCTGTTCCGTGAGATGGTGAAATTCTGGAAAATGTTCAACGAATGCACGGTGGAGGGCGCATCTGTATGTCGTCATATCAGTTTCCATTTTGGTGATTTTGAAGTAGGAGCGCATAATGAATGAGTTTAGCTCGATAGTCCACTTCATGCGCTTCCTGGGCTTTCCGGCTTTTGTGGTCGTAGATGTGCCGACTTGCGTCACTCCAGAAACATCAGAAGCCGGTGGCGGAGGATCGATGTTGTTTTCCCCCTGAGTGTGGTTCGCAGTAGCCCCACTCGGTGTCACGCTGCGCCTACCGCTAACCGAGGAAGAAGGTAAATCATTTTTCGAACAAGCCCTTCTAGCACCAACTTGAACCCGACAAGAGTTTAAGGTGTTGCAATGTCGATTCACCTGACGATTCCTGAGATTTAAGGTCCCGGAATTTACAATCGAATTATTGCTCCCCCCAGAATCCGTGGAGCAGACAGCCGATGTACTAGGTACACTAGCAGTGTGGGATTCTGAGCATTTAGCTCTACCCACCTGGGGTAATCTAGTTTTACAATTCGACATCGTGATTGTCGCATTTTAGACCTACTGCCAGGTGCTGATTCAGCCGCTCCTTACATGGAGAACAGACGCTGTCGGAGTACCGCTCCTTACATGGAGACCGTCGTGTCCTGAAACTAACTGGTTTTGGTTCGCTCCGAGGTATTTGATTTCCTCGATACCTTCTATATCTAAAAGGCATTCCCACCTGGGGAAGCGCCCGATAGGGGTCCAGCACCCCCACGGGTTATTATTATTATTATTTCCAATTCAAGTGTACTCTTGCTCAGCTTTTGCTGGTAATGTTCACCTATCCCGAGCGTTTGTAAACGCAAATGGGATTAGGCACAGCAGTTACATATTTAGAAATTTACGGACAGTGTGACAAGTATTCAAAATTGCAGCCTTCTGCAGATCGATGTATGTGTTTTTGTGAAGACCTAGTTTGGTGAGGCTGTCTTGTAGAGTTTTGGGGATTAGTCCCGTAGATGAAACGATGACCGGCACCACCTCTACTTTCTCTGCATGCCACATCTGTCCTACTTCAATTGCAAGATCAGTGTATTTTGCAATTTTCTCGTTGTATTTGTCTAAAATATTGTTGTTATTGGGTACAGCAACATCCACCAGGAGAACCGAGTTAGCTTTTTTATCCACAACTACAATATCAGGCCGGTTATTCGTCACCCGTCTATCGGTGATAATTGACCTATCGTAGTATAGTCTAAAATCAGCATTCTCTAGAACTGCATGCGGATGGTACTTGTAATAAGGCGTGTAGGTGTTAACTAATCCAAATTTGTTGGCCAACTTCTGATGAATGATGTTGCACAGTTGATTGTGCCTGCGTAGGTAATCAATGTTAGCTATTGCTGAACATCCCGACGTAATGTGTTGTATCGTCTCTGTTGTTTGTTGACACCTTCTGCACTTGTCCGACACGATATTTGGATCTCTTATAACAAATTTCTTGTAATTATTGGTATTAACTACTTGGTCTTGGATCGCCATCATAAATCCTTCTGTTTCTGGAAACAATGTTCCATCAGAGAGCCACTTATTTGATGCTTCCTTGTCGATATATGGTTGATTGAGGTCGTGATGATGTCGACCATGGAGCGCTTTCTGGGCCCACTCTGCCTGTTTGTCAGAGTCTGTAACGATTTCAAGTTTATTATCAGGGTTTACAAGATCTAAGGGGGAATAGTTTTTATCTGCTTTCGTGACCAGCTCATGCAATTTAGATGTTTGAGCCTTGCCAATGAAGAATTTTTGGAGTTGGGATATTTGTTTGTAATGTAAATTAGCTATGTCTGTTAGAGCTCTCCCTCCCTCTTTTCTTGGTAGAGTGGTCCTAATAACTGATGATGTCGGGTGGTGACATTTGTGTTTGGTCATCATGGTTCGCGTTGTTCTTTGAATATCTTCCAGTTCTGTTTTTGTCCACTTCAGAATTCCAAATGAGTATGTCAGGACCGGTATGGCGTAGGTGTTAATTGCTTTGGCAAGATTTCCTGCGTTCAACTGGGATTTCAATAAAGCAGTTATCCTTTGAGTGAACTGTCCTCGAATTTTGGTTTTTGCTTGCTTCTGGTCTAGTAGCTTAGCTTGCTGAAATCCTAGATATTTGTAGGTTTCACCATTTTGCATGGCATTTATAATGTTCCCATTAGGTAGTCACACATCTCCGTTAACGATTTTACCCTTCTCGATATTCAAGGTTTTGCACTTGTCTAATCCAAATCCAAATAATTATTATTATTATTATTATTATTATTATTATTATTATTATTATTATTATTATTATTATTATTATTATTATTATTATTATTATTATTATTATTATTATTATTATTATTATTATTATTATTATTATTAGTACAGATGGAAATGGAGCTTAGAACAAAAACTGATAACCTTTCTAAACATTATTTTAATTTAATTTATATAAACTGTCAAAGTATTTCCAATAAGATAGATGACCTAGAAGTATTAACAAGTGAGATTAATTTTGATGTCTTATGTATTGCTGAGCATTGGCTTTCCACTGATAAGTTAACAACCCTTAATATTAAAATGTATAAATTAATTTCATACTTTTGTAGAGACAGCATAAGCCATGGGGGTGTTGCCATATACGCAAGATCTCACATTGAAATTAAACCAGTAGATGTGAACAATTTCTGTATTCCTGTGCATGCAGAATTTTGTTGTGCAAAAATTCTGAATACAAGTATAGTCCTTTTAACTGTTTACAGATCATCCAGTAGTGGTGATCTAAATGTATTTCAAACAAAACTTATTAATCTTCTGGATCATCTATTTTTTAAATTTAAAAAAATTATTTTAGTTGGTGATTTTAATCTTGATTTGGATGGTCCTAGTAATCACTCTACTGAGATTAGGAACATGTTACATATGTATGGCCTTTCATCCCTAATCCATATTCCAACAAGGATCACGCCAACTACTAAATCACGGCTTGATAATGTAGTTACCAATGTTGATCTAAAAGACATCGATGTCGGTGTTTTGGATGTGGATATTGGGGATCATCAGGCACTTTATATTAAGTTACTAAATTTCTGTAGTCCTGATATGCCAGTTGTAAAAAAACGTATAATTAACACAAACAACATCAAATACTTTACAAACCAATTAAGTAAAATTAATTGGTTTAATTACAATTTACAATGTCTGAATTCAAATGATCTTGCTAATCATATATTGAGTACGTTACAGGAAATTGCGCAAGTAGCTTTTCCATTGAAATCAAAAATTCAGAATCGCAAAATAAAATGGTTCAATGATCATCTCAGAGAAATGAGAAAATCAGTATTCACTTTAAAAAATAAATTTAAAAAAACAAACTGCTTATCGGACTGGAATGCATACACAGCTCTCCGTTCGTCATATAAGAAATCTCTTAAGCAACATAAAAGGGAAGCTTATTCAAAAATTATAGAACAAGCCGATAACAAAAATAAAATAATTTGGAATTTAGTTAACTCAGAGAGAACTGTAAAAAATAAAAAACCAATACAAACAAATATTACGCCAGATGAATTTAATGAATTCTTTAGTACAGTTGCACAAAAAATTACTAATATTATTTTAGATTCAAGAAATGATCCGATGGAGTATTTAAATAATATGGCAAAACCATCAACTTCATTTTTCATGGGGCCAATTTTGCAATCTGATGTACGGGAAGCAGTACTAAGTTTGAAAAATAAGCCATGTCTAGATTTCTTTGATTTGAATGGGAAAATAATAATAAATTCTATTGAGTATATCATTGAACCACTTACAACTCTTTACAATCAATGTCTTCAAGAGGGCATTTGGCCTGATTTGTTTAAAATTACCAAAATTTTACCCACCTTTAAGAAGGGAGATTCTGATAACACTGACAACTATAGGCCAATTGCGATTGTACCAGTCCTAAGTAAAATTTTGGAAATATTGATCAAACAGAAATTAGTTAGCTACTGTGAACATAGTAATATTTTTTCACCTGCGCAGTTTGGATTTCGTAAGAATAGATCCACAACTAACGCATTACTGGATCTGATTGAGTATGCTACTGAGTCACTTGATATGAAAACAAGTGTTGATATTACATTTTGTGATCTCAGCAAAGCATTCGACTGTGTAGATCCGGACTTGCTAATAAAAAAAATGGAATATTACGGGATAAGATCCAAAGAATTACTCTTGTTTCGCTCCTATCTCTCAAACAGAAGACAATATGTCCATTGTGATGGTATAAATTCGAGTATCCTTTCTGTTGAAAAAGGTGTTCCGCAGGGCTCAGTTTTGGGACCTGTATTATTTATTTTATACATAAATGACCTGCCAGGCGCGGTGGAGTATTCTAAATGCCTTTTGTTTGCAGATGATACAACAATTAGCTCTCGCACGAATATACCGGAGTGTAAGGAAAGTATGCAATCCGTGAAAAATTGGTTCTCAGCAAATCATCTTAAGCTTAATGAAACTAAAACTCAATCGCTATTAGTAAGTTCTAGTAGATTAGTTGAGAATTCAGATCCTGTGGTATATTTAGGTTTAATGTTAGATACTCACCCGAATTGGCAACCTCATCTGAATTCTTTATGTTCAAAATTGGCATCACAAGTTTTTGCACTACGACAACTAAGATCATCTTTATCGTCCAATTTTCTAAGTACTGTGTACTTTGCAATTGTTCATTCCCACCTAAGTTATGGTATATTATTATGGGGCAATGCAGCTGGAGCTGAAGCAGCATTCCGACTGCAAAAATCTGCTTTGCGAATCATTGATGGTGCAAAGTGGGATGCGCATTGTAAACCCCTGTTTTCAAAGTACAAAGTTCTACCTTTACCTTGTATGTATATCTTTGAAGTAGCAAAATTCATTCATCAGCATCGTGAAAAATTTATGACTCACTCGAATTTACATAATTACTCTACTAGGTCTGCCAACAACTTAGTTGTTGAGATATCTAGGATTGAAACCACTAAACGTAATAAGCTTGATGTGGGTATATACAACAAAATAATATATATATTGGATGAGGAAAATATTGTAAATATGTCAATCAATTTATTTGTACGTAAAGTCAAGGAGTTTTTACTGAAACATTGTTTTTATTCTATTCAGCAATTCATGTGTTACCACTTTTAATGTTTATTATTTTATTTCATTATTTTTATAAAGATTTAATGTGTGGATCATCCAGTCAAAATTTTATATAGCATACGTGTTCTATGTTATTTTGTAATTGTATTTTAAAGTACTGTAAGTCAATTTTTCAAAAATGTTTTATACATTTCAATATAATTTTTAGTTATTGTGTAAACGACCTATAGATACATGTTTGTATACTGTGTTTTCATATATTTAGGACCTAGACGTACTTTCGTATGTAAATATATTATATTTGGTCAATAAATGGTATGGTATGGTATTATTATTATTATTATTATTATTATTATTATTATTATTATTATTATTATTATTATTATTATTATTATTATTATTATTATTATTATTATTATTATTATTATTATTTCCAACTCAAGTGTACTCTTGCTCAGCTCTTGCTGGTAATGTTCACCTATCCCGAGCGTTTGTAAACGCAAATGGGATTAGGCAGAGCAGTTACATATTTAGAAATTTACGGACAGTGTGACAAGTATTCAAAATTGCAGCCTTCTGCAGATCGATGTATGTGTTTTTGTGAAGACCTAGTTTGGTGAGGCCGTCTTGTAGAGTTTTGGGGATTAGTCCCGTAGATGAAACGATGACCGGCACCACCTCTACTTTCTCTGCATGCCACATCTGTCCTACCTCAATTGCAAGATCGGTGTATTTTGCAATTTTCTCGTTGTATTTGTCCAACATATTGTTGTTATTGGGTACAGCAACATCCACTAGAAGAACCGAGTTAGCTTTTTTATCCACAACTACAATATCAGGCCGGTTATTCGTCACCCGTCTATCGGTGATAATTGACCTATCGTAGTATAGTCTAAAATCAGCATTCTCTAGAACTGCATGAGGGTGGTACTTGTAATAAGGCGTGTAAGTGTTAACTAATCCAAATTTGTTGGCCAACTTCTGATGAATGATGTTGCACAGTTGGTTGTGCCTGCGTAGGTAATCAATGTTAGCCATGGCTGAACATCCCGACGTAATGTGTTGTATCGTCTCTGTTGTTTGTTGACACCTTCTGCACTTGTCCGACACGATGTTTGGATCTCTTATAACAAATTTCTTGTAATTGTTGGTATTAATAACTTGGTCTTGGATCGCCATCATAAATCCTTCTGTTTCTGGAAACAATGTTCCATCAGAGAGCCACTTATTTGATGCTTCCTTATTATTATTATTATTATTATTATTATTATTATTATTATTATTATTATTATTATTATTATTATTATTATTATTATTATTATTATTATTATTATTATTATTATTATTATTATTATTATTATTATTATTATTATTATTATTATTATTATTATTATTATTATTATTATTATTATTATTATTATTATTATTATTATTATTATTATTATTATTATTTTTTTTTTTTTTTTTTTTTTTTTTTTTCTATTTAGGTGCATCGATTTCTGTGATCATTAGCACCAGAATTTGAAGAATGAAAAACTTATCGTTTTCGATTACAGGAGTTATATTTTATTGAAAAGGTTAGTAGATTTTAGGTATTGTAATAAATTTTGAATTTTCTTGGCGTTCGTGAAATTGTCTGCGAGATGTTCAGATATGTTAAAAATCTGCCGCATATTTCCATATCCTGGACACTCGCATATGATATGTGACACTGTGGTTAATTCACCACAACGGAGGCATATCGGAGGATCTTGTCCTCCTAGGAGAAACGCGTGCGTTAATGCTGTATGTCCGAATCTCAATCTGTGAATCTTCACTCTGTCAGCCCTGGGCAGTGCTTCTGGAGGTCGCCAAGGCCCACCAGAGGGTTTTATTGACTTTAGGCTGTTGTGCACTCGGTCCCATTCCTGGTGCCACTTTCTTTTCAATAAAGATTTATATTCCCCCTTTATATCATCTGCCCTCAAAACCATAACGTCGACTGTCTTTTTATCAGCAGCCTCACGAGCGGCTGTATCTGCGTTTTCATTGCCCATTATTCCGACATGGCTTGGTGCCCAAATAAAATTAACATATTTACCAATATTATGGAGGTGATTAATAGAAAATAATATTGTCTTGACTAGAGGATCATCTGAAAATGGGTTTGAAATTGACTCAAGGACGCTGAGAGAGTCACATACGATTATGGTTTCCTGATTTGATCTTGCCATGCCGCAAAACTGAAGTGCCTGCCAAATAGCATAAAGTTCAGCTGTGAATATGGATGCGTAAGGTGACAGGGACCAAGAAAACGGTTTTGGTTCGCTCCGAGGTATTTAATTTCCTCGATACCTTCTATATCTAAAAGGCATTCCCCGATCCACCACCTGGGGAAGCGCCCGATAGGGGACCAGTACCCCCACGGGTTATTATTATTATTATTATTATTTCCAACTCAAGTGACTCTTGCTCAGCTCTTGCTGGTAATGTTCACCTATCCCGAGCGTGTGTAAACGCAAACGGGACTAGGCACAGCAGTTACATATTTAGAAATTTACGGACAGTGTGACAAGTATTCAAAATTGCAGCCTTCTGCAGATCGATGTATGTGTTTTTGTGAAGACCCAGTTTGGTGAGGCTGTCTTGTAGAGTTTTGGGGATTAGTCCCGTAGATGAAACGATGACCGGCACCACCTCTACTTTCTGTGCATGCCACATCTGTCCTACCTCAATTGCAAGATCGGTGTATTTTGCAATTTTCTCGTTGTATTTGTCTAACATATTGTTGTTATTGGGTACAGCAACATCCACTAGAAGAACCGAGTTAGCTTTTTTATCCACAACTACAATATCAGGCCGGTTATTCGTCACCCGTCTATCGATGATAATTGACCTATCGTAGTATAGTCTAAAATCAGCATTCTCTAGAACTGCATGCGGATGGTACTTGTAATAAGGTGTGTTGTGTTGTATCGTCTCTGTTGTTTGTTGACACCTTCTGCACTTGTCCGACACGATATTTGGATCTCTTATAATAAATTTCTTGGTATTAATTACTTGGTCTTGGATCGCCATCATAAATCCTTCTGTTTCTGGAAACAATGATCCATCAGAGAGCCACTTATTTGATGCTTCCTTGTCAATATATGGTTGATTTAGGTCGTGATGATGTCGACCATGGAGCGCTTTCTGGGCCCACTCTGCCTGTTTGTCAGAGTCTGTAACGATTTCAAGTTTATTATCAGGGTTTACAAGATCTAAGGGGGAATAGTTTTTATCTGCTTTCGCGACCAGCTCATGCAATTTAGATGTTTGAGCCTTGCCAATGAAGAATTTTTGGAGTTGGGATATTTGTTTGTAATGTAAATTAACTATATCCGTTAGAGCTCTCCCTCCCTCTTTTCTTGGTAGAGTGGTCCTAATAACTGATGATGTCGGGTGGTGACATTTGTGTTTGGTCATCATGGTTCGCGTTGTTCTTTGGATATCTTCCAGTTCTGTTTTTGTCCACTTCAGAATTCCAAATGAGTATGTCAGGACCGGTATCGCGTAGGTGTTAATTGCTTTGGCAAGATTTCCTGCGTTCAACTGGGATTTCAATAAAGCAGTTATCCTTTGAGTGAACTGTCCTCGAATTTTGGTTTTTGCTTGCTTCTGGTCTAGTAGCTTAGCTTGCTGAAATCCTAGATATTTGTAGGTTTCACCATTTTGCATGGCATTTATAATGTTCCCATTAGGTAGTAACACATCTCCGTTAACGATTTTACCCTTCTCGATATTCAAGGTTTTGCACTTGTCTAATCCAAATCCCATTTGCATATCACTGGAAAATTTTTCAGTGATATTAAGTAAATGTTGAATTTGACGCTGGTTTGATGCGTATATTTTGATGTCATCCATGTATAAAAGGTGGGAAACAGTGCAGCTAGTGTTCCTGTTGGCTTTGATTTTGAAGCCGCAATCCGTATCGTTAAGTAGATTGGAGAGTGGATTCATTGCCAAACAAAACCAAAGTGGACTCAGGGAGTCGCCCTGGAAGATCCCCCTACGGATAGAAATTTCATCAGTTTCGAGGTATTGACCATTTATTTGTAAATGAAGGTTCGTTCGCCAGTGCTTCATCGATGATTCAAGAAAAGTAACAAGAATGGGGTGTACTTTGTAAATTTGCAAAACTTTAACAAGCCAGGAATGTGGAACGCTATCAAATGCTTTCCTATAATCTACGAAAGCCGTGTAGATGTTGCGCTGTTCCTTCTGCGCCTGTTTTAGTATTACCGAATCGATGATGAGTTGTTCTTTGCAGCCTTGGTGATCTCGTCTGCACCCTTTCTGTTCTTCCGACAAGATGTTGTTATGATCCGCATGTCTGTAAATACGGTTAGTAATGTAATTATTATTATTATTATTATTATTATTATTATTATTATTATTATTATTATTATTATTATTATTATTATTATTATTATTATTATTATTATTATTATTATTATTATTATTATTATTATTATTATTATTATTATTATTATTATTATTATTATTATTATTATTATTATTATTATTATTATTATTATTATTATTATTATTATTATTATTATTATTATTATTATTATTATTATTTCCAATTCAAGTGTACTCTTGCTCAGCTCTTGCTGGTAATGTTCACCTATCCCGAGCGTTTGTAAACGCAAGTGGGATTAGGCACAGCAGTTACATATTTAGAAATTTACGGACGGTGTGACAAGTATTCAAAATTGCAGCCTTCTGCAGATCGATGTATGTGTTTTTGTGAAGACCCAGTTTGGTGAGGCTGTCTTGTAGAGTTTTGGGGATTAGTCCCGTAGATGAAACAATGACCGGCACCACCTCTACTTTCTCTGCATGCCACATCTGTCCTACCTCAATTGCAAGATCGGTGTATTTTGCAATTTTCTCGTTGTATTTGTCTAAAATATTGTTGTTATTGGGTACAGCAACATCCACCAGGAGAACCGAGTTAGCTTTTTTATCCACAACCACAATATCAGGCCGGTTATTCGTCACCCGTCTATCGGTGATAATTGACCTATCGTAGTATAGTCTAAAATCAGCATTCTCTAGAACTGCATGCGGATGGTACTTGTAATAAGGCGTGTAGGTGTTAATTAATCCAAATTTGTTGGCCAACTTCTGATGGATGATGTTACAAAGTTGATTGTGCCTGCGTAGGTAATCAATGTTAGCTATGGCTGAACATCCCGACGTAATGTGTTGTATCGTCTCTGTTGTTTGTTGACACCTTCTGCACTTGTCCGACACGATGTTTGGATCTCTTATAACAAATTTCTTGTAATTATTGGTATTAATTACTTGGTCTTGGATCGCCATCATAAATCCTTCTGTTTCCGGGAACAATGTTCCATCAGAGAGCCACTTATTTGATGCTTCCTTGTCGATATATGGTTGATTGAGGTCGTGATGATGTCGACCATGGAGCGCTTTCTGGGCCCACTCTGCCTGTTTGTCAGAGTCTGAAACGATTTCAAGTTTATTATCAGGGTTTACAAGATCTAAGGGGGAATGGTTTTTATCTGCTTTCGCGACCAGCTCATGCAATTTAGATGTTTGAGCCTTGCCAATGAAGAATTTTTGAAGTTGGGATATTTGTTTGTAATGTAAATTAACTATGTCCGTTACAGCTCTCCCTCCCTCTTTTCTTGGTAGTGTGGTCCTAATAACTGATGATGTCGGGTGGTGACATTTGTGTTTGGTCATCATGGTTCGCATTGTTCTTTGAATATCTTCCAGTTCTGTTTTTGTCCACTTCAGAATTCCAAATGAGTATGTCAGGACCGGTATGGCGTAGGTGTTAATTGCTTTGGCAAGATTTCCTGCGTTCAACTGGGATTTCAATAAAGCAGTTATCCTTTGAGTGAACTGTCCTCGAATTTTGGTTTTTGCTTGCTTCTGGTCTAGTAGCTTAGCTTGCTGAAATCCTAGATATTTGTAGGTTTCACCATTTTGCATGGCATTTATAATGTTCCCATTAGGTAGTAACACATCTCCGTTAACGATTTTACCCTTCTCGATATTCAAGGTTTTGCACTTGTCTAATCCAAATCCCATTTGTATATCACTGGAAAACTTTTCAGTGATATTAAGTAAATGTTGAATTTGACGCTGGTTTGATGCGTATATTTTGATGTCATCCATGTATAAAAGGTGGGAAACAGTGCAGCTAGTGTTCCTGTTGGCTTTGATTTTAAAGCCGTAATCCGTATCGTTAAGTAGCTTGGAAAGTGGATTCATTGCCAAACAAAACCAAAGTGGACTCAGGGAGTCGCCCTGGAAGATCCCCCTACGGATAGAAATTTCATCAGTTTCGAGATATTGACCATTTATTTGTAAATGAAGGTTCGTTCGCCAGTGCTTCATCGATGATTCAAGAAAAGTAACAAAAATGGGGTGTACTTTGTAAATTTGCAAAACTTTAACAAGCCAGGAATGTGGAACGCTATCAAATGCTTTCCTATAATCTACGAAAGCCGTGTAGATGTTGCGCTGTTCCTTCTGCGCCTGTTTTAGTATTACCGAATCGATGATGAGTTGTTCTTTGCAGCCTTGGTGATCTCGTCTGCACCCTTTCTGTTCTTCCGACAAGATGTTGTTATTATCCGCATGTCTGTAAATACGGTTAGTAATGCAAGACGTTAATATTTTATATATAGTTGGAAGGCATGTTATAGGTCTATACTGCGTAGGATCGTGAGTTTGATGCGTTTTGGGAAGCAAGTGGGTTGAACCCAGTGTCAGAAATGGTGGTGTATCTTCTGGATGTTGCAGAATATGTGTAAATGATCTTGCTATTGCTTCATGCAGACTGTCAAACTTCTTATACCAAAAGTTTTGGATATTGTCAACTCCTGGTGTCTTCCAACTACTGGTGCTTTTTATAGCTTCGGTTACCTCGCTTGTTGTCAAGTTAACGAAAGGCATTGGTTCAATGTTTATTTTTTCCTCCTCAGTTCTTATCCAGTGAGCGTTGGATTTATGTTCGATAGGGTTCGACCATAAAGAAGACCAGTACTCCGTTAGCTCATCTTTATTTGGAAGACTTTGGTTGTGATTGTTTACTGTACCGCTTAGTTGCCTGTAAAATAACTTCTGATTGTTATTGAATAAGTAGTTTTGTTGTTTCCTTTTCGTGCACTTGACATATCGTGACAAACGTTTGGATTTTGCCTTTAACTTTTGCCTGAGTAAATCCATATATTCACATACATGTTGTTTATGTTGTGGGTGACCTGTAAAAGTTTTGATTTTTCGATAGATCTTTCTCACTCTGTTTGTTAAGCGCCTAGACGGTTTCAAGTTGTTTTTAAACTCTGTTAGCTGCCCCAATTCCCTTCTGATGTCATCAATGGACTTTTCCAGCCGGCGTTGCCACCAAGGCTTGAGCTGTTTGTAGTCTTTGCCCCGATTGTTCTTTGGGGATTGGATTTGTTGATTGTGACTTCGAAGCACTGCTACCGCTCCACAATAGATGAGAGTGTGAAGTTGTTCCAGCGCTTCGCAGTCTTTAGCATGGTTCTGCAGTAGTAAGTTCACAGCTGCTAGTATGCTGTTAGTGCCCTTATTGGTTCGAAGCTTGGGTAGTTTTGGCCGGTGTATTGGGTTGGTGCCATTAAATTCCGCTAGTGCTTTACAAAGTTGGGTATTATAGTCATTATCGGTGGTTTTGTCGCAATCATTGTTTATTTTCTCAACGCCATTGTGGTCTCCTTGTGCATTCTCCGATTTATGTGTATCCTGATCGGTAATTATGTCATTCTCTCCATCTTGAAGGTCAAGAAGGACTTCACCTCGAATTTGTTGCAACGTCGGACCGGGTAGTAGATTGTTTCTCACAATACTTCGACGTTGGTCAGCAATACGCTGTTCCGTGAGATGGTGAAATTCTGGAAAATGTTCAATGAATGCACGGTGGAGGGCGTATCTGTATGTCGTCATATCAGTTTCCATCTTGGTGATTTTAAAGTAGGAGCGCATAATGAATGAGTTTAGCTCGATAGTCCACTTCATGCGCTTCCTGGGCTTTCCAGCTTTTGTGGTCGTAGATGTGCCGACTTGCGTCACTCCAGAAACATCAGAAGCCGGTGGCGGAGGATCGATGTTGTTTTCCCCCTGAGTGTGGTTCGCAGTAGCCCTACTCGGTGTCACGCTGCGCCTACCGCTAACCGAGGAAGAAGGTAAATCATTTTTCGAACAAGCCCTTCTAGCACCAACTTGAACGCGACAAGAGTTTAAGGTGTTGCAATGTCGATTCACCTGACGATTCCTGAGATTTAAGGTCCCGGAATTTACAATCGAATTATTGCTCCCCCCAGAATCCGTGGAGCAGACAGCCGATGTACTAGGTACACCAGAAGTGTGGGATTCTGAGAATTTAGCTCTACCCACCTGGGGTAATCTAGTTTTACAATTCGACATCGTGATTGTCGCATTTTAGACCTACTGCCAGGTGTTGATTCAGCCGCTCCTTACATGGAGAACAGACGCTGTCGGAGTACCGCTCCTCACATGGAGACCGTCGTGTCCTGAAACTAACTGGTTTTGGTTCGCTCCGAGGTATTTAATTTCCTCGATACCTTCTATATCTAAAAGGCATTCCCCGATCCACCACCTGGGGAAGCGCCCGATAGGGGACCAGTACCCCCACGGGTATTATTATTATTATTATTATTATTATTATTATTATTATTATTATTATTATTATTATTATTATTATTATTATTATTATTATTATTATTATTATTATTATTATTATTACTATTATTATTATTATTATTATTATTATTACAATAAGGTACGGGCAGGGATCCTAAGATCCATAAGCCCTGATTTATACTTTATAAATATTACAAAAATCAAAGTAATTAAAAAATTTAAAAAAAAAGAAAAAGAAAAATTAATTAGAAAATAGAAAAGCGTCCAGTCTATTCTTAAAAATATTGACAGACGGTGCCGTTACAATATCCTCAGGTAGATGGTTCCATGTTGAAAAGATACGATTACTCAAAAAATGCTGCCTTGTCCGACAGGTGAATATTTCTTTTTTCAACTTCCATTTGTGTCCTCGAAGCCGATTATCAATGTCCACATTAAATATGCTTCTTAAGTTACCATAATTAAAATTTAAAATGCGAAAGGTGATTATCATGTCCCCACGAAGACGACGTTGTTCAAAGGTCGGTAAATCCATTATATTTAGTCTTTCTGTATAACTAGGTCTTGTGCGCCCGAATGATAGTCTGGTTGATCGACGCTGAATTTTTTCGAGATCTTTATCCCGCACAAGTTCCGGACACCACACAGTTCCACAATACTCCATAATTGGACGGATATAAGCTTTATATAAACGAGTTGAATTATGCAATGACATTCTTTCGAAAGACTTGCTGAGGAGGTACAGCTTACTTTTTGCTTTTTTTGGTAATACTTATAATATGTTCGGACCAACTCAAATCTGTAGTAATTGTAACACCGAGATCATTATAAGAATTCACTTCACTTAAGGCGTGACCGTTTAAGAAGTATTTATGTCGCGGATTGTTTTTGCCCATGTAGAGAGCAACACACTTATCTGTATTAAGAGGCAACATCCAGTCTGAGCACCACTTAGAGATCGAATCCAAGTCCTCTTGAAGATTTATATGAAATGATGAATCGGCGAATATTTTCGAGTCGTCGGCATAGAAAACTTTGTTGCATTGAATATGATATTGGAGGTCACTTGCGTATATTATAAATAAAAGCGGACCCAGTACTGATCCCTGCGGAACACCGCTTAATACGGGTTTCTCAGCTGAAAAACAATTTCCCACTTTCACACAAAATTTTCTGTTTGTTAAGAATGAGTAAATCCACTCTAGTAGATCACCTCGTATGCCAAGATGTTCCAATTTATGCAGTAATCTTCGTTTTGGCACTCGGTCGAACGCTTTCGCAAAATCTAGGTAAATGATGTCTAAAGATTTTGTCCATTCATTAACACACCAAAGTAGATTCGTCATTGTTGAACGTCCTTTTACAAATCCATGTTGTTGTTCGGGTATAATTTTTTCGATCAAAAGAAATTCACTGACACATTCTGAAATTATAGATTCCATAACCTTACAGATGATTGGTGTGAGGCTAATGGGGCGGTAGTTATTGGGGTCAAGTTTATTGCCTTTCTTGAAAATTGGGGTTACCGAGGCTGTTTTCCAGATAGGAGGCAGTATGTGTGTATTAAAAGATAAGGACATTATTATAGATAAAGGATGAGCGAGAGCATTACAACATCTTTTTAGAAGTAAAGGAGAGATTAGATCGAGACCAGGAGAAGAGCTGTTTTTCAATTTATGAAGGTGACATTTGACAGTTTCAGGAGTAAAATGAAGTTGTTCTAAGGATGAAATTACTCTCGTGGGCAGAATGTCGGGTAAATTATTTTTGATATTTTCAGTAGAGAAAACTTTAGAAAAAGTATCTGCCAAAACTTCGGCAGTGTCAGTGTCATTTTGACAAACAATTCCGTCATCCTTCTTTATTAGAGGAATGGATATTTTTGATGACAATGATGATCGAATGTATTTGTATAATTTTTTAGGGTTGTCGCTGCATACTATAGACTCTTCGTACACTTCTCGGGCTTCCTTTATAGACTTTTTCAAATCTTTGGCAAAATTTTTGTGAATTTCAAAATCAGCTTGACTGACCGTACGCTTGTACTTCCGCCACAATCTGCTTTTATATCTAGTCAAGGAAATTATTTCACCATTGATCCACGGTTTTACTTTATTTTTGTACACCACTTTCCTGGTAGAATACTTGTTTTTAAGAGCCGCAACAATACTTGTAAATGTATCCCATACTAGAGTGGGATCCCCTGAGACACCTAAAGTTTGTCCCCAATCAATACTAGCTAGGTGGCGGTTTAGGTTCTCAAAATCAGTTATTTCAAATGTTGTAGCATTATTGTTTTTAGATGGTTGGTCAACATTAAATTGTATTTGGCTTGTAATGACTGCATGATCAGAAATACCTATTGGTGAGCCTATCACGGGCTCAGTCAGTAGTTGCTCGTCGTTTGTAAATAATAAATCTAGGATAGATGGTATATTATTGATTCTGAAACGTGTTGGTTCAATTATAAGCTGATTTAGATTAGAATTGAGGACGAAGTCCATGAACCGGTTTTTAGAATTCATGCCATCCCCAGGTGCCACAGTAATTGGCCAAGAAATTTCTCGAAAATTAAAGTCGCCGATGATGACAACATTTTCGAGAGTAGATAAATACTGAAGTTTTTCGATGAGTAAAATGTCATCAGCTAGTTGAGAGTCCCCAGGTCGATAAACACAAACTATATGAAGCACAAACGAAATTGAAGAAATTTTTAAACCTAAAAGTTCCATATTACTAACAGAGACATCAAGAGGATTAACGGCAAAATGTTTTGTAATATCTGAAGACAAGTAAATACATACACCCCCTCCCCGACGATTCTGTCGATCACATCTATACAGAGAGTAATTTCTGATATCGTACATTGAATCAGGATCTTTTGATGTTAACCAAGTTTCAGAGATAATAATGATTTTTGGTTTCAAGACTTGTGTAATACATAACAATTCATTAAATTTAGAGTTAAGAGTAGCCAGATTCGTGTATAAGAGTAGCCAATCGTAAAAACAGGACGCTCCAATATCATCGACGAAATTTCACAATCCTTGGGACACCTTGTATATATTTTATAGTCAAATCTCGTTCACCATTTTGTGTCTTTAAATCAAGTTCTGTGCGTAGTTCTTTTAAACATTCAATTTGAACCGGTGTTTTGTCATCGATGATACTAAGCTTCTTCGTGGCTTCTTTTTGCAGAAGTTTCTTCTTATTTCGTAAAATATGTTTTGCATCATGTTCGTTCTGCATTACTACCTTTATCATCCTGGGAAATTTGTCATTAGCTTTGCCAACTCTAAATGTGGTAACCGGAACCTGGTCACATTCTACAGTTTGCAAAACTTCACGAATAATATCATTATCATGCTTTTTTTTAGCTTCGATATCTCCAACAATCTCGGGCACTCCCCTTACAAAAACATTCTTTGCGCGGTTTATTCGGTCAACTGCTTCGTTTGCAATTTTATCAGTAAATTGCACGGATGGAAAGTAGTCAACTGTTGACAGTTTTTTTTCAATAGTCGCCAGTTTCACATCTATCTCAGTAGTTTTCTCATCCATTTTGTCGATTTTTGCTTGTAAACTGGCAAAAGATTCAAAGTTAGAAGTACATGTATTGCATAGAATTTTAATTCCACGTATCTTATGCCTGGTAACGCGATCTTCTGCTCGTAAATCTGTGCATGCCAAGTGTATGTCCTGCTTGCAAGCATCACACTGAATTTTTGATTCTCGATCGACAAGCGGCTTGGAACAATTCGCACAATTGTTGGTCATGGAGGGAGTAATGTAAATAGTAAATAGTTTTGACTGACCTTGCAATTTACGATAAAAAACAAACTCAGGCTTCTGTTGCACTTTTTGATAATCTAATTTCACTACACCTATGATCTAACTTATTTAACTAGTTTGTTAACGAAAAATAATTATCAAGCTGTTTTTAATGACAGAATTTAAATTAAAACTTGTGGATCGAACTCAATACGTTCACTCGTTCACTTGCTCACAATAATCCAAATTACCCAAATATTTTAATTTTTAATTGAAAAAATTTTCACCGGAGTCTGGGCGCGAACCATCAACCTTCGCGTCTGAAACAAAGCGTCCAACGAACATGGCTATTCACACTCATAGGTGTTAGTTATAAAATAAGGTATAAAAAATAGAATAGTCTATGATGCATGTATAATACTTTGCTATGACCTTCCTGTTATTAAAAATCCGCCAGATGCAATCAATGTAGTCGAAGCGAAAGTCTTACGCAATAGTGCAAATTATGTAAGTATGTAATTATTATTATTGAGGTCATTAGATTGTTTCTCTTGAAGGTAACATATTAAAATTTGAAATAGAAGTGTTTGCAGGTGTAATTGATGCCGATTATAGAGGTACAATTAAAATATTATTGTATAATTCATCGACAACTATAGTTGAATTTGGGAGAGGAGACAAGTCGCTCAACTAATTTGTGAAAAATGTTGTATTCCGATTATTGAAGAGGTGGATAATTTAAGTTTTACAGAGAGAGGTGAAAATGGTTTTGGATCTTCATCTTGAATTCATATAATTAATATTATATTGGTTGTAGTTATATAGTAATTTACGTTATCTCTAAGTGTATGTAAGTAGTGAAGGTAATCATTAAAATTGTGAACATACTGTTGAAAAACTGTTGGTATAATAGTTTGCAAAATGAATAATCTATTTGATTCACCTAAATGTAGAATTTTTGAAACAATAGTTTGTTTAGTTTGTAGAAAAGTGTTACTAAAACGTTTCAAACTTGAAAAAACTAGGAATTGTAAACAAAAATTAATAATTGGTTTGTGTACGGCTGAATGTTATCAAACAAGACCACTGAGAAAATTTCCGGAATATATAGAAAATAATTGGTTTCATGAATTAGACCCATTAGATGAAAGAGAGATATATTGCGGATATTTTTTACCTCCACGACGACGAGATCGGGTCTAATATTAGAACAAAAATAATTATAAGACCGTCAGTCTTACAACATCCTCAGAAGAAGAATAAGAAGAAGAAGGTAACATAAATCTAAAAAGAATGACTTTCTTAAATTTAAACTTCATTATTTTGGTGGCCGTTTCAAATAATATGCTGTACACAAATGTACCAGGGAATGCAAAACATGTTGCAATATGTTTTGATATGAAAAATACAAGGGAAGACTGTGATCGAACAACATGGAGTTTGTTAAGTATAACAAAAACAAATAATGGTCACCTCTCTGTATACCATATTGAAATTCCAGAAACGAATTTATCATATTTTAGTTACAAATTAAAAATAAGATTTAATGACAATTCCGAAGGTGATCAAACCCAATGGCAGAATGTGATTATAGATGGTATTTCTATGGACAAGGCAAACATAAGCGAAAAAGTCGATAACTTGTACATTTTAACATATATAATATTAATTTTATTAATTATTATTGTTATATATAACTTACTTAAAATGGTTAAAGTATTCACACAATATAAGTTTCACTCAACGGTTTGTAGTAAATAAATAAAACAAGTTAATTAAATAATATTCTTTTATTTTTCATCCATTATAAAATGTTCATATAAGGTAAAAACATTTGTTAACGCACAAATACATGGATTAATATTGTGATAAAAACATTTTGGTGTCAAGGCTGCTAATGGTGGATTTTCATCGAATTCATACACAGGTGTGGTGGAATATTTTTGTATGAAATTAGCCTTTTCTTTTCCTTTCACGAAAACCATGTCTGCATTTTCGGTAATGTCTTTCAAGATATTTTTGAATTTGTGTAAATGTGTATAACCAGCATTCCAATCAATACCATGATGATTTTTCATTAACCAAGTTGCTTGTCTATGTAAGTCTGGAGGTAACATATGTAGAGGAAATGGTGATTTGAAAATATAGTGACTTACTTGATGTCCATCATAAGCTGCAAATTCTTTAACAATGAACTTATTATTGTCAATTTTAAAACCTTGAACATCTAAAACAACTTTCATATTTGTAACTGTTGCAATTTAGTCTTGACACATTTATATTGTTCATAATATTCAATGTCACGTTTGAGATGTGTTAATTTGAAAAGAAACCAACTAAGAGCAGTTTGATACTTGTGGCGGGTATTCATATCTAATGAGGAATATATAGTGACACCACTTTTATATTACATGTCAATCATGCGCGTTATAAAATGTATAGCTTAACAATTTTAGTTAATGGATTATATGAAAATTGTTTTCCGTGTAAGATCAAACAATAAGCAGAAATATCACTCGTAATGGGAGCATTTAACTCAAATTCTATACGAAGAACTACGGATCCAGACTGTATTTGTTCCTTCTGCCTCGAGCAATCTATATGAATGCTTTATCTCTGAATTCGTTAGGTGTAAAAACAGGTTCACTGATTGACCGGCTATAATAAGAAGTCTGGAAATCAGCAAACATTTTGTATAACGTAGCAAAACTATTGTTTGTAAAATCTAAAAGTAAATCATTGTATGGATACTTCTCGGAATTGAGAAATACCTTAATATTTTTTAAATTGACTCATATTTTCTTTTATGTTACCCCTAGCATTATTTTGGAATCCTATTATAATATGTCTAGGTGTCTCTACTTTTGTACTAGTTTTTACACTCCAAGTGTGGCGAGACGTTTTCTGTAAGCTGGGATATTCGATCAATTGCCAAGATCTGAATTTTATTGGTAATTCCTTGTTACTTTGTATAATTTTGTTCAGATGTAATTCATGTTTTATGCTCGGTTTCACATGAGGAATTCTCCAACTGATGTGAGTTAATTCAATTTTAGGTTTTTCCGTTTCGTCTGTATGTGTGACCGAGTCGTTATCGTTACTAGATCTCACCAATATTAGCTCTTGTTTCATGTTTAAAATTATTTTATTGAAATCTTCAAAGAATCCCAACCATAATTTCAAAGGTATACATACGTTAAAATTTCCATGTGTGTCTGACAACTTGACGTCTTCCTTAGGAAACCATCCAGAATTATTTAAAAAAATACTTCCATTTGAATTATAGGATAAATAATTTTTCATTGTTGAAACAAGAGCTAATATTGGTGAGATCTAGTAACGATAACGACTCGGTCACTCATACCGAATTTCACGGAATGAAAAAGCTATTGCATTATTAATGAATTTTAATTTTGTAGGCACTGTGTTGGTTTCAGTTAAAATTTTCCCCGCAATCTCAAGATAACTGTCAGCCGGATATGTTATACAGTCTAAATCTTGCACTACCATACGAATCTCATCATTGTAATTTAACTTTCCTGTAATATATGGTTGGTATGTGTGATATTCATAATCCTCTACAGCCATGTCATTGAAGGGTTCATGAGTAACTTGTAATATAGCCATAACTTGAAACCGAGGGATTTTAAAAAACGTTTATTTTTTGGCGTTATGACGGCTATTCTCTCACACAAACTAATTGTATCCGGTTTGCTCATCAATATTTCATAGTTTTTTGCAGCATATGGATGAAGGGAAAATTTTAAGACCATTTTTGTTGTCGAATATGTAAAGTAACAGTGATCTCCTCGTCTTGAAAATTTATAACGTTACCACGCTGATCAATAATTTTTACTGTTATGTTGTTAATTGTTTTGACACTTACAGGATAATACAGGATATTTTGAGGAG
Organism: Lochmaea crataegi; assembly: GCA_947563755.1. Taxonomy (NCBI): domain Eukaryota; kingdom Metazoa; phylum Arthropoda; class Insecta; order Coleoptera; family Chrysomelidae; genus Lochmaea; species Lochmaea crataegi. The sequence goes on along the minus strand of OX387422.1, from coordinate 72,819,723 downwards.
ATTCAACTATTTTATAGCCACTAGAAACAGTAGGAAAAAACTGATGGATAATGTGGACAGGATGATCCAACAGCAATGTCACAATCTATTCCAATAGAATTAACTTGTAAAATATTTATAGGATTTGTAGAAGTATGTGTAACATTGGGAGTTAACGAAACTTTTTCAAATCCAAATACTTTACCAATCGAGTCATCGGTCAAAAATGAAATTGTTTTGTTACTATAAAATGATACGTGAGATGTGTTTAAATTTGGGACTATGTCAATTGTTGAATCTGGTGCTATTTTAAACATTTGCTGTTTGATATATTGAATAATTTCATTAAGTTCATAAGCACCTTTAGGTATAATTATTGTATGATATATAGTAGGACCTCCAAAAAATAAATCTATTATTAGTTTCATCAATACTTGGTATTGTATTAAAACTATTAAAATTAACTACACCAACTTCATAGTCACATCTATCATCCAAGTAAATGGGAGGATTGAAATTATAATTAAGAATAGATGATGCACCACTAAGTGTAACGGAAAATGTCATTTTCAACTAAAAAAAGTGTACTGTGTCAAATATTATGATTGATTGAAATATTTATGTATACATTGAAGTGAGTGATGACCGCAACTATATGAATTGTTCTGTAGTTTATCATAATTGTATGTTATATATACTGGACCGTTACTATGAAAATACTTAATCAGTTCCATTGGTGGAGGTAAATTTCCATAACTATCAAAGTATACAATTTTCTTGTCTGATTTTATGTATGATGTCCAATGTGTTCCGTCTCCTCTGACTGTATCTATATTCAAAATGCCACATTCATGTTTATGAATTTTCTTCGGTAAATTATCTCTCATGAAAACTCCTCTAATAAAAGGTATTTTCAATATTTTGACATATTTCCATAGATCTTCATCGGTAAGCCCACGATGGGGCAATTTCAGTTTTTTGTTGTTCCTTGTCCTTTGTATGGTCTTAGATAAAGACCTTTTCCTTTATGTCTTAGTTTTCTTCTTTGCTTTTTTTGTTTTTTAAATCCTTTTCCCTGTTTCGATTCCATAGCCATATCATGGCGTTTTTGTTCAGTTAATTGTTGATTGTTATACTTAGCATCATTTACTGCCTTTGCAATTCCAGCTGCTCCACCTCCCAGAGCTCCTAATGCACCTAACAGTGGTAATATTGATGGTGAAAATCCACCCTTTCTCGGTGTTTGAATTATACGTTTCTTAGTTTTTTTCTGAATTAAATTACAACCACGACTTTTTTTAATTCCTATACCCATACCAAGTTTACGTTTTCCTTTCATGACTGCAGTGACAAACAAAGAAGCTACTTTTTCCCCTAACGTAGCGTCCTGGGATTTAACTCGTTCCCAAGCTTTGTCCTCTAATACCTGATCTGCTTTATGTCTTTCCTGTAAATTATTATTTTTCGCGTATGCTATATCGTGTTCCTTACAAGCTTGATCTAAAAGATTAATTCCTTTATCATCTCGTTGTAGTCTTTGTTCTAGTTTTGTGTTTGGTCCACAATATTGGTATAGTTCTCTTTATATATATACTCCGATCACCCTATGAATACTGTCAGTTATTGGCGTTGTTGTTAACTAGTTTCAAAAAAAAATGAAGATTGCAAAACATTTTATATCTTTACCTGTTGAAAATTATGATTTGAGCTGTGAACGTACTGCAGGCAAACATGGATATTTATTTGGTGGAGACTCTAAACGAGCATTAATCATCGGTCCCAGTGGTTGTGGTAAAACGAATGCTTTGTTATCCTTAATAGATCATCCTAATGGTTTAAGATTTGAAAATTTATACATATATTCCAAGAGTTTACATCAACCAAAATATGCTTATTTGCGTAATTTAATTCAACCCATGAAAGAGATTGGATATGAGGAATTCAACAATTCTGATGACATAATTACTCCAGATGCTATAAAGATCAATTCAGTTATTGTATTTGATGATGTAGTGGCTTCCTGCGACCAAAAACCCATTCAAAGTTACTTTTGTTTTGGTCGACATAAATCTACAGATTGTTTTTACTTAAGTCAGACTTATTCGGCTATACCAAAACAATTAATTCGAGATAATGCCAATCTCCTAATAATTTTTCAACAAGATTTCACTAACTTAAGACACATCTATGATGATCATGTTAATATTGATATGTCATTTCAAAAATTTAAAGACATTTGTTCCTCCTGTTGGAAAGAAAAGTTTGGATTTCTCACTATCGACAAGGATTCTGAAATAGCATCTGGTCGTTATAGAAAAGGATTTGATGGATACATTCATATATAAGGTGGAGAGTATATATGGTAAATTTTAAACCCAGCATGAATCCTGAACTGACTCAACAACTGGTCAAAGCTAGGCAGGCGCTTCGAAAAAAGTATAAAAGTTTGAAGCGTAACATAAACCAATCGCAAACACGACTGGAACAAAACTATGAGCCCATTACTCAACCGCTAAAACAACTAATATCAACTATCGAGAAACAAGAATTGATTAAGCGGGAACCACCAATATCACCAAAAAAAGAATCTGTCTCTTCATCACGCCTAAATCAATTAAGTCCAAAATATCAACCAAAACCTTCCGATTATGCACTTACTTTCGATTCACCCAAAGAGGATGTTTTCAGTTCTGATAGAAATGATAATCATGATGATGCGTTTGAGCTAAATAAAACTTTAGGGTACAGTAGTGATGAAGATATAAGTAGATTTATGGATGAAAGTATACGTGATCTCGGTCGAATGACCACCGACAAAGGTGTTCAGGAATATTACGAACAGTTTGAAAATCCCTTACCTAGAGTGTACATAAGGGAAGGTATTGCTGACACCGAAGGACAATTTGATAATACTCTTGGAGTCTATCATGATTTGCAGCTTGGAAAATTTTCTATTGGTGATTCTCCAATTGACTTTGTTGGACCTGATATGAAAATAAAAGGTATTACCTACAAGGGTACTCCAGGTCTGTATGAACTGTTATTTAAAACAGACTCTCACATTTTTACTCAAAATGATGCTAAGGAATATGTTGACATTTTACAGAGAACAAATGCCTTATACACAAAAAATAACAATAAATTACCAAAACGGAGAATTCCTGTAAAATTAAGGAATAAATTTACTAACGCTATTCAACCGTTCCTTAGGATTCCCCTTATTGCACATAGAGAACGAGCATTTTCAGTTCCTACTATGACTACAAGACAAATAGCAGCAAAACTAAGGCGTGGAAAAGGTTTAACAATGATGCGATATTCCAATAATCCCATCGATTATAAATATTTTGATGATTTTAATGAATTAATTGATAGATTACGCTTACTTATAGCTTCGAAGCAAGCTGGCAATAATGCTCACCAAAATGAAATAGTGTCTATTGTTGAAGAACTAAGGGAAGGAGGTATAATAGCATAAATAGATGACGTCACTTATATTCACATTAGTAGTAGTAAAAAGCTATGCCGTTAAACAAGTTTAACCAACATTATCTTACGTCTACACATTCAAATGATGAGGTACTACCACAACCACCATTTTATATTTGTCAACCTGCAGACATTCGAAGTTTAGCAATTATTAATATTAGCGGACATATAGACAAAAATGTTAGTAAATTAAACTATGTATTGAATAATAATAATACTGAATATACTTTTCCAGTAAGTGGAAAAGTGGTCAATATTGATAGCAACACACCACCACCAACTGAAACATTAATACTTTATAAAAATAAGATTCAAAATTTGAGCGTTCTCAACCAGCAATCTATAACAAAAGGTGAAAAGATTTCAATTGGTATAGGTAAAGAAAAAAATTATCATCCATATATTGAACTTGTGTTAGAATGTCCTCTTCAAACAGTGAGCTCTACGTTATTATAAATATAGTACTTTTCAAACGCATGCAGCATTCCAACTATGCCTCTTAATAGATTTAATCAACACTATTTGCAATCACCATCGTCGTCGTCGTCGTCTTCGTCGTCTTGGTCAGTTCCAAAACTAAGTGCACAATTTTATATTTGTGACTCTTTTGATTATTACATTAAAAACATTATTCGATTGAAAGGCGAAAAGAAAACTAATTTAAATAAGGATTATTATGTGTTGGACAATGCAGTTGTTTTTCCCTACGATGCTAAAATTGAACATGTTCGACATTACTCTGCAGACGGGGAGGTTTTAGTTAATGGTAAATCGTTTAAATTCCATGAAATTGGTGGTAATCGTTTTAAGGAAGGTGATAAAATCCTATTTAAATTGGGTACACCTTCTTCTATTCGCATTGAATTTTTAGTGCAGTGTCCAGTAGTGAAAAATGAGTAAAGCACAAGTTGTACATGAACTACATAAACCGGCAAGAATCAATTATAGAAGGAGACATGTTGTAATTAAAGGATTACATGATTTGATACAAGCTGATTTAGCTATTATGACTCCCTATTCAAAAACTAATAAAGGTTACAATTACATCCTAGTTGTGATTAATGCTTTTAGTAAATATGTGTGGGCTGAGGCTATTAAGAGAAAAACGGGTAAAGAGATCACATTAGCTATGAAGCATATCTTAGACCAAATGAATGTTCCACCTAAAAATCTTCAAACTGACAACGGTACGGAATTTTATAATAAGAATTTTCAAGAGCTCATGAAAAAGTATGGTATTAACCATTACAGTACATTCTCCAATTTAAAAGCAAGTATAGCAGAACGAGTCATTCGTACTCTAAAAACTATGCTATGGAAACAGTTTAGCATGCAAGGATCTTACAAATGGTTAACGACTCTACCTAATATCGTCAACAAATATAATGATACAAGACATTCCACTACAGGTGCCATTCCCAGTAAAATAAATGAGAAAAATGCTAAGTATATTATTGCATATAAACACCTAAAAACTATTGATCCAAGACCGTCAAATTTCAAAAAAGGAGATTTTGTTCGAATTAGCAAGTATCGACATGTCTTTAAGAAGGGATACTCTCCAAATTGGACTGCCGAAGTTTTCAAAATAAAGAAGGTGAAACTTACTAATCCAACAACTTACATACTGGAAGATGATAAGAACGAAGAAATACAAGGAGGATTTTACAGGGAGGAATTGCAAAAAGTTAAATATCCCGATGTGTATTTAATAGAGAGGGTTTTGAAACGAAAAGGTGATCGGCTATTAGTAAAATGGCTTGGGATGGATTCTAAATCATGGATAAATAAAAATAGCATTGTTTAAATTTATCATTTTTATTGCTCAATCAAATTATATAAACTGAAATATCAACAGTTTATTTACATATTTTAATCAACCATACTCTTAATTTTTTCATAAACCTTACATCTATGTTTTATATCTAATATTGGATCTATAATTTTGGAAATTTCAATAATTCGTCGCATAAACCGTAGTCGGTCACATGCGGCAATGATCCATGATGATCCTTGTCTCGCTTGTTGATATGCATATTTCCAAGTTACTAATAAATGAATTTTGTTTCTTGTTTCATCAAAATGAATAGTTTTCTTTTCTTCTATTGTATGCTGCCTATTCTTCATATTTCTCAGATATCCTACACTACGTCATGTCTCTAATTATCTCTAATTGGTTTTGTGTTCAATATTTATTTCATAGCTGTAAATCTTCATCTTTAAGTACCTGAGGATATCTATATATTAATTCTAATGCGATAGCGTATGTCTCGTTATTTAAATGTTTTATTGGTTCAATTATATTCAAAGCTGTAGTTACTGGATTGGTGGAATCTTTTACTCCCATTTGTAAAATTTTCAATGAACTAGCAAATTGTAAATTTTTCAAGTCTGTTAATCTATTTTCAATGAGTGGTAATATTTTCCATAACATTGAAGTAGTATCAGCTCTTAGATAAATACAAGAATCACCCTTATAAATTTTTACAACATTGCCGAATGATAATCGTTTAAATATCAAATCAAATTTACCCATATCTAACGGTTCCATATTCTTGTTGTTGTTGTTGTTGTTTGTTGATCTAAATAAAAAGTTATCGATATCATTTCTACACGATAAAAAAATGTTCCATTCCTGCGGACTGAATATAAAATAGGTATTTTTGATTCCAAATATTCCGACACATGGATCGTAATTTAAATAAGGTGATAGACCAACTTTTACATATTTTGTTTTATATGTATTTAGAGACAATTGACGTTCTCCCAAAAATACGTCATTATCTTGCAATTGATTAAAATTCATTTATGTAGTGTTTGTGAGTGATTCTACTACTATTACTACTACTACAACATACTATCGCTATTAGAATAATTTAAAGATATTTTCTCGTAGAAAAATATCTGAAAAAAAAAGTATCTCATTTATTCTAAAAATTACATCATGCTCTCGAGAAATGGAAAAATTGTATCACCCCACTCTAAAATAAAGATTATAAACGTTAGAAAATCGTTGAATCTAAACAGTATATTGATAAACTTCAAAAGTGAATGCATTTTAAAATAAAACTATGTATAATCAACAGCAGCAGCAGCAGCAGCAGCACTATCATCTAGAAGATTGTATTTGTCCAATGAAGGACCATTGGCTATACAAGCGACGATTATATCAGTTTAATGAAGAAGAACTTGAGAAGTTTCCATTGGATTATTTGATTCAAAAAGCACAACCACTTGAGTTATTGTTTGCTTGGTATAAATTACCAAGAGCATATCGAGACAATTTTGATTTACAAATCCAACTGCCTTGTTTTATACATTACAATCGTCCTGACTGGCAAAGTCACATCGATGGACCACCATCATCACAGTCAAAATGTCATTTATGTACCTTAGCTATTGAACAAATACATGTTTGATGTAAATAAAATCTGTTTAATATACTATGTTTTTTATTACATAAAATATTTGATATAAGAGGTTCCATTACCAATTTTATATTTGTTTATAGCTACCTCCAATAATAGAATTTTTTGTAGCGCCCAACCGCTTGATTCTTCCGAAAATTCTGACAGTTTATTTAAAATATAATCTGTAACATGTTCTTGAAACCAAATAGCTAAATCAGTTGTTTGATCTAAAACTGCATTAGGTGTCACAAAATACTTTTGATCACCTGACGTTTTAACAAAATCTGCCCACAGTGTAGTATTAATTTTTGCAATTAACTTCTTTTTAATAATTTTGAGAATTTTTATTTTAAAGAGATCAAAAGCATCTGATAAAAATTCTTTTATTTCTTTATGATTCACATTTATAATCACTGCTGTCTGAACTCTAGTATTGAAACAAGAAATTATATTTTCCCAGTAAACTTTTCGATTTTGTTTTACACCAACATGTTTGTTTTCCACTTTTATTAAACATTTTAATCGTTTCAATTGACCAATTTTTGTTAATATTTTACGTTTTTGACCAACCTTTAAATGATATTTTTTCAATGCTATGTTACATTTCTTAATATGTTCATTAATTAATTTTATCGATTTGTTTTCAGCAGAGTTCACTCTAATTAACTTAATAGATTCATCAATTTTAGATAATGTACCGTGGTATTTGTCCATAATATTATATCATAACTATTTATAAAAATATAACTCACCAATAATTAGATTTCAACAATTTCAAATGATGCTGCTGGATTCGGTTTTCCAATGTCCACCGCTCCTCTAAATATTAAAGCGTACTTCCCCTCTCCAAAATATTTGATAAAAGGTTTATACTGTTTTTGTCACTCTCTGTGGAAGGAACGTTATTTCTTTCTCCAGTTTCAGCAGCACCGTTTCCCCAAATTTGCTCTGAACCAATTTTGCCGAAATTATTTTCTTGGGTTCCCCCAATATTAAATCACTTAATTTTGTAGTTGGTTTCGGGTCTCTTCCTAAAAGTGAGGAAGAATTTATTGCTTTTAGATCCATTTTACTAAAAATAATAATACTATATGTAAGATTGAAAGAGGACTCAATTAAATAAAACTCGATAATAATCATATAACTCTCTGAATTTATTCTTCCCAATCTCTCTGTTACACATAGACTAATTTCCAATCATCCCATTTCCAAACAGGCCACTTCACTTCTTAGAACCCCTAACCTCTCCCCTCTGCCCTTATAATCCTGACCGCCTGCACATGTTAGAAGATATCTGATAACTATCACCAATACTTGGTTCATAAGAAAGTGATTTGTTAATGGGTCTTGTCTCATAAAGTAAGGTGACATGTTTGTTAATGGGTCTTGTCTCATAAATATAATAGGCTAGAATATGAAATATAACATTCGGCCATCCTGACAATTGGTCTGTCCTCAGACCTTAAATATATCCTACACAAAATTAAATTAACTTGAATCAGCCATAAATTAACGTAAATCAAAACAGCTTATACAATAGCATATAAGGAATATAATCCGCTAGAAATATGAAATATAACACTACCTTAAATATATACTACTCAAAAAAACTCCTAATTAAATTAACTGGAATCAAAATAACTTATACAATAGATAAAATATAATACTGGGCCATTAATTAAAGTAAATCAAAACAGCTTATACAATAGCGTATCATGAATGTAATCCGCTATAAATATGAAATATAACATTCGGCCATCCTGAAAATTGGTCTGTCCTCAGACCTTGAATACATACTACTCAAGAAAAAATCTTAATGTAATTAAGTTAAATCGAAACAGCTTATACAATAGCATCTACCAAACATTAATTATTATGTATGTTTTAACAAATACCTAAACAGTTTTACAATATTATTCAACGTTAGCCACATATGAAACGAACGCTACGTTTGCCATAAATAATGCAACTTTTTACTATAACGACTGCAACTATTGGCTATAATGAATGCAACTTCTTGCTATAATGACTGCAACTTTTTGCTATAATGAATGCAACTTCTTGCTATAACGACTGCAACTTTTTGCTATATTCAATGCAACTTCTTGCTATAACGACTGTAACTATTGGCTATAATGAATGCAACTTCTTGCTATAATGACTGCAACTTTTTGCTATAATGAATGCAACTTCTTGCTATAACGACTGCAACTTTTTGCTATATTCAATGCAACTTCTTGCTATAACGACTGCAACTTTTTGCTATAATGAATGCAACTTCTTGCTACAACGACTACAACTTTTTGCTATAATGAATGCAACTTTCTGCTATAATAAAACGGTGGTCAACTAAATACTAATCTTCGTTTTGTAAATGTATCCATTTTTTGAGGCGGTCTGCGGCTACAACTGTTCGAACACGTTTGTGTCCCTCTCTAAGATCTTCCACCTCATACCGATCATTAAACAAGACTTTATTTACACGAAATGGTCCCTTGTATCTTGCCAATAGCTTATGACTAACACCCGCTGGTACGCACGTGATTTCGACCATAACTAATTCACCTTCCTTGTACTTCATTGCTTCTTTTCGAGACTTATCATATCTTTCTTTTTGCTTTTGCTGGTCATTTGTTATATGGTTTGAAATATTTTGTCTAAGTTCATTTAAATCAAGCCGATCTATTTCAGTTTGAATTTGATTAAGGATAGTGGCGCTAGAAGCGTGTTTTGGATTGCAGCCAATAAGTGCTTTTAGCGGAGTAGTGCCAATACCTTTATTGAAACTGGTATTTAGTGCGCTTTGTATTTGCTTTACATATTTATCCCAGTCTCCAGGATCTTTACCGGCTGTTGAGGTAGAGAGAGCACTTAGGATGGTCCTATTATAACGTTCACATTGGCCGTTACTCCGGGGCGTAGCTACCGCATTTAAATATGTTTAATTCCATAATTTTTAGAAAATGTATTAAAAGTACTTGACGTAAAAGCCGATCCTCGATCGCTTATAATCCGTGTCGGGACACCAAATAAATATATCATATTCACTAGAGCTTTTACAACGTGTTTAGTTTTTTGGCTATGTACAGGTTCAATAATAACAAACTTAGTAAATCCGTCGACTATGACCAAAATAAATTTATTTCGTCGTTTGCTTGTTTCAAATGGCCCAACGTGATCTTCATGGATGGTGTGGAACGGAACTGGATGTTTTTCGATTGGGTTCAATTTACATTGGCGTTTCGAGACTTTTTGTTTATAATACATGCAATTCAGGCAGGCATTAACATACTTGGCTTGCATAGGGAGAGGATGACTCGCGAATAATGTTATTATCAAGTAGTTCTTCAATAATATTACGCAAGACCTCTCTTTCTACTTCAGGCATACGGTAAGGATAGCGTACAATCGGTGTATGACATACATTTTATTTCCATTTCGACAGTATTAGTCTTTCCCAGATTTTTCATAGAAGATGAAATACAATCAGAAAACTTGCTCAACAAATCAAAACATTTCTATTTAAAAATCGTTGTAATATCGCCAAAACAAATTGAGTGTATGTCGAAAGTACTGTCGCATACGTCAATTAAATTTATAAATAGTTTCTCAGATGGCATTAAACGTTGAAATGACAATCGATTTTTCCGCTTAATCATCACTATATGTTCCTGATTAATAAAATCTCGTCCAACCACTAAATCAAAGTTTAAATATTCATCTTGAACTACAATAGCGTTTACTAAGGCTAAAACGCCCTGTATAGTTATATAAACTTCGCAAAATGACCGACTATTCATGGAAGTACCCATAAAACTACATAAAGTCACACTTTTGAGGTCTTTAACTAAGAGTCCCATTTTTTTTGCCACAGACCACTTAATAAGGGTGTTTGAACTACCTGAGTCTATTAAACAATTTACCCTTTTCCCATGAATGCGGGTAGTCAGCTTAAAAATATTATTATCGGGCAATGTCGACCCTAACGTTTCTACTTGTTGAACTTCATTTTTTTATGAATGGGCATTGATTTTGAAAATGACCCAACCTTTTACAATAATTACACTCTAATCTACGTTTCTTACAATTCCTGAAAATGTGTCCCGGAGCCCCACAATTAAAACATTACTCTTTCAGCCGAAGAATTCAAGTGGTTATTGACCTGATGATACGGTTTTATTGTTGAGAATTTTGGGTTTACATTGCAGCTACTAGTACTTGGTATATTATTTATTTTGACTTATAAAAATTAAAACCTGCACTTTTAACACTACCCCCAGGCATATCACCCATCGCATTTAAATAAGCATACAAAATGTTCACATCGTCATGTCGTGTCGCTCTAATAATACGCGAAATATTTGCGTCATTTATACCGCCTATTACGGCATCAATTAAATAAGCGTCGGGAATATGTAAATTTAGGGCCCTTAATTTGGATAATTTTTGGAAGCAAAAATCTCCTAAATTTTGACCAGGCCTAGCCTCATAGTTTGCAGCTTCCTTTAATAAATTCGAAAATGGAACAAACTTACAGAATTGTTTTACTAATGTTTCTTTCACCTCCTTCCAACTCGAGTCGTGCTTGATATTTTCGTCATACCACTGACGAGCGTTTCCTCTTAAACGTCCAGAAATAATCCTAATAATTGTATCGTCATCCCACTCGTATTTTTCACCTAAACAATCCACTTTTTCTATCCACTTTTCCACTTGTATATCATCACGTGACGGATCGAATACCGGGATTACAAGCTCATCTCCCGCCCGAACAATTGACTGTCGTCTTAAATTAATAAGTTCTCGTTTCATTGAATCAAATTTCCGTTTCGACACATATCGAGACTCTTTTGATTTTGGCGACGTGGACACATCCGAACCTGAAGAACTACTATTACTATCACTAGACACGTCACGTTTCCTGTATTTCGACACTTTCCTCGAACTACTAGTTTTACTTTTGTTTTTCGCACTCTTATCTTTCGATTTTGACTTTCCCATTTTGCAATCAAACTTAATAACTACGGCACAGCACGAAAGGTTTTTATATCCCACCGCTGCTTTGTAAGATTGAAAGAGGACTCAATTAAATAAAACTCGATAATAATCATATAACTCTCTGAATTTATTCTTCCCAATCTCTCTGTTACACATAGACTAATTTCCAATCATCCCATTTCCAAACAGGCCACTTCACTTCTTAGAACCCCTAACCTCTCCCCTCTGCCCTTATAATCCTGACCGCCTGCACATGTTAGAAGATATCTGATAACTATCACCAATACTTGGTTCATAAGAAAGTGATTTGTTAATGGGTCTTGTCTCATAAAGTAAGGTGACATGTTTGTTAATGGGTCTTGTCTCATAAATATAATAGGCTAGAATATGAAATATAACATATAATTAAACGGTATAACACATTACTAATTTAAATTCCAAGTAAAATAAAAATAAATGAAAACGTCTTACCTGTTGTTTATTGAAGGTTGATGGTGCGATCGAAAACAAGAAACGAATGAAGAAAATCTTGAGCTTAAATACAAAATGAATCTAATTTTTCAAATTTTAAGACGTTACCTTCAAGAGAAACAATCTAATGACCTCGATAATAATAATTACATACTTACATGGCCGGGGACTGTTTCCTATACTTTACATAACGCATTCCATTATATCTATTCATTTCTAGAGGGTGGTCCTACTAAAATATGGGGATTCACCAGTGAGTGTTGAATAACTCAGCATTCATTAACCATTCGTATTTTTTAATTAACATATTAAAATACTGTATTACCTTTATATAGATTTATTTAAAAAATATTATTTAGAGTAATTGGTTTTTTATTTAAACACCTTGTATATACCATATTAATTATAATAATAGTGGAATTTTTTATTTTATTAAAGTTTATAAAGGCTTTTCAAACGATACGTCGTTTTAAACATTCTGTTTATTCATCAACTTTTATGTGAAGATTCAAATTAAAACAAAGATAGATACTATTTCACATGTCATGAAAAAAAAAACAAGATGGATATCACCTGATTTTTTCTATGTACTCCAATTATACACACTCTGTGAGATGTATCTAGATACCCTTTTCAACGATATGTCACTTAACTTTATACTCTAATGATATACCATGATGAAAGAATGTTTCTCTTTACGTTAATGTCTTTTCAGCGATACGTTAGTTGATTCGTGAACTATAATTTTACAGCACTCTGTATATGTTAAAAGAATCATGTACTAGAGGTCAACGATATTCCACTTATCATGATGTGTTTGTTTTTAATTTTCAATATACCTATGCATACTAGACTTAAGTCTATTTTACTTCAAACCAATGCACTTTTTATACCTTATTTTATAACTAACCTATGAGTGAGAATAGCCATGTTTGTTAGACGCTTTGTTTCAGACGCGAAGGTTGATGGTGAAAATTTTTTCAATTAAAAATTAAAATATTTGGGTAATTTAGAGAGTGGATTGTCCTAAACATTTGGGGTGGGGCAATGGGGGGTTCTAAATATTTGGGATGGATATTTAGGAGGTTGAATTTGGGGGTCCTAAACATTTGGGGGTGGGCCAATGGGGTCCAGGAGGGTATTGGAATTTGGGGTCTTAAATAATGATGATTTTAGGTGAGTGTAAATTTGGATAGTGGATTTGGGGGTCCTAGGAATTTGAGAATCCGGTGGGCATTGGGGGGATTAGATTTAAAGTATATACTAGACGTTAAGGCCTTTGAGACATCGCTTGATTGGTTAACTACGATTTTTTCATTGTTTTATGTATATACTTAACGTTAAGGCCTTTCGTCGTTTGATTGGTTAACTTTTTATGGTCGTAGGGGCGTAGGGGGTAGAATTTTTTCAATGTTTCATGTATTAGACGTTAAGGCCTTTTAAACGAGACGTCGTTTGCTATGATTGGTTAACTTTTAGTATGAGGGGTGCTGTATGGGGATGAAAGGGGGGTAGCTGGATTTTTTTCATTATTTTTTGTATACACTAGTCGTTAAGGCCTTTCAAACGAGACGTCGTTTGCCGCGATTAGTTGCCGTCCGTCCGGTTGCCGGTGTGAACCCACCTTAGAAAATCCAATTTCGGAGTTTTTGAACCTTAGATTTTCTTATGGAGATTACCATGTTAGAAACTCGATATTGAGCCAGAATTGTCATAGCATAATTATTAAAATATTTCTCTATAAATTAATATTTTTAAATAATAAAATATCTAAATTGAACAAATCTATATTAAAGTTGACTATTTAATACATAGACAAGAGACATAATGTATTATTAGAAAAAAATTAATAAATATCAAAGTCATCTCTTGTCTCATAAGTGACATATGTCTTAAAATATTATATAATTTTATATGAAGGTTTCAAGATTTTTTATATTTTTTACATTATTCAAGAGCTAGCTTTTCATTTAAATCTCAAAAAAGGTAATACTAATTTAATATTTTTCAACTAATTCATAAAGATGTTGTTATTTTATTTATTTCAGAAGTGACTGAAGAAGGTAAAAAAATTTACCGAAAGCTTTCACTAAAACTTTAAAGAGTGTACATTTATAACTACTGGCTGCAATCCCCGAAATTTAAAAATATTTATATTTATATATATACAGGGTGTCTCAAAATTGACGCCCGTCCTTTCAGAATATGAATTGGGGGGCTAAAACGAATTAAAACGTAAGAATAAAAAAATTGCGTTATGTCCATGGTTACAGAGTTATTGACAAAAAACAAAGATCTAACATTCAATGTTTAAACTTTATTAAAAATGAATATTTGTTACAAAACAAGAAATTAATTTATAAAACGTGTTCAAACAAATCGCCTCCTACTTCAATGCAAATATTTGCACGATTTATCATTGAATCACGAACCCTCTGTAGCATGTTTTCGTCTATAAATGTCACAGCAGCGTGAATACGAGCTACTACATCTTCCGCACTCTCAACAGGTTCAAAGTAAATTTTTTCTTTCAAGAATCCCCAGAAGAAAAAATCTAATGGATTTAGATCTGGAGATCTAGGAGGCCATTTTGTCAATAACTCTGTAACCATGGACATAACGCAATTTTTTTATTCTTACGTTTTAATTCGTTTTAGCCCCCCGATTCATATTCTGAAAGGACGGGCGTCAATTTTGAGACACCCTGTATATATATATATATATATATATTGGTTCACGGGACGGGGAAAGAATGTTTTAAATCTGCCAGGTAATCGAATGAGCTGTAACGGAGCCACTTTCAAGTTCGAGAAACCCTTAGGATTTAAGCTAAACCGGCAAACTACGATTTATCAAAATTTGAAAAATAAAAAAAAAATATTTGTTCACGGGACTGGGAAAGAACGTTTTAAATCGGCCAGGTAATCGAACGAGTTGTAACGGAGCCACTTCCAAGTTCGAGAAACCCTTAGGATTTAAAGTAAACCGGCAAACTGCGATTTATCAAAATAAAATTTAAAAAATATTTGTTCACGGGACGGGGAAAGAACTTTTTAAATCGGCCAGGTAATCGAACGAGTTGTAACGGAGCCACTTCCAAGTTCGAGAAACCCTTAGGATTTAAATTGAACCGGCAAACTACTTTAAACAAAAAAAACTGACATAAAATTTTTATTTAAAATATACACGAGTTCCGACACACAGAATAAGAATAAATGACCCGAAAAAAATTAATATATCACAATCCTCACAAGTGTTGATTGTATATAAATGACCTGTGAAGAAAAAAAAACCTCAAGTAGTAAATTCAATTGAGAACCGGCGAATAACTAAAATCAATTAATTTAGGAATATAATAAAAAAAACTCACTTCTAATACAACAAATCAACATTTATTTTCCACACTTCGTGGTTAAGAGAGAAAGAAAGAAACAAAAAAAAACTATACAAACGGGTTTTCCTTTAAAAAGGAAAAAAACAAAACGGCAGAAAACAACTCAACGCAAAATTTACAAAATATTTCTACTTTCTCGGAGGTACGAATTTCGAAAATACGGCGAATTATAAAACAAAATCTTTACCTTTTAAATAAGGCCTCGGTATCGGACGGTAGGCACACAGTTGCTAGCAGCACAAACAATTGTCTTTTTGTTCCGGTTTTCACTCCCGGAATTTTTCGCACAAGACCGGATAATCTTAACTTTTCGGATGTAGAGCGCAGAACGGTTGTAGAGGTATGTTACCGAGCGAAGAAGAAGATCCCGAAGCAATCGTTGTTTTCCTATTTATATTCTCATTAAAGGTCGTAACATTTATTTAGGTTGAACAAAAAATGTTTTTTATACTGTCCGTCCTTCGGAATTAATTGAAATTTATATATACTGAACGGCCCATTAGTTGGAAATTTTAAACATCGGAACGGATAAATTTTATACGATGGAATTTGAATTTGCGTACCTCCGGATTAATAATAAAATACATTAAAGCAGAGAAAAAAAATAGAATCCCAATACGGTAACGGAAAGGGGTCGGAAAGTAAGTAACAAGTTATATAAAACAGCGGTAAAAATAAAATATGACGGAAAAATTAGAGTGAACATCGATTCGGTGCCAAGAAAAAATAACTCGTTACACGACTTTCGAAAGATATCTGATGACCGAGTACCGACAACATTACTTATTATCGGAGAAAGTTTTTTTTAGTCCGTAGAAAAAATCACTATCACAGTTTTATTGTTTTTATGTTGACACTTTCGGTCCCAAATGATTTTGGTAATTAACTAGTGTAGGTAAATAAATTTCATAGTACCAGGAAAAGGCCCTAGATGTATATTTCAATGGAAAAATGGTGAAAATACAAAGCAATTTTTAGAACTATTTCATTATGACAAACATATCCGGCTCGAAGGACCAAAAACATATGTAGGAGAAGAGTTCAGGAGAGCTGGTTCTTGGTTTTAAATTGATAAGATCTTGTGACGGACTTTCTCCTTCCTACATTTGTACAGCGGTCGGGTGAATAATGAATTGATCACAGTATGCAGGAAAACCTACAGCATAATCACTCGAAGGACCAGCGACGACCAGCGTCACAAATTTACGAAGGGTAGGATGAATAAAGACATAGAAATGTTCAAGATATCAAAGTGATGATATACAATTAATCTGTCAATTACATTAAAATACTATGGTACACTTACAATTATTAATATGAAACCCACTGTCACAATACCTTTGGTATATATTGATAGAACAAAACCTTAAGCTATAACTGTTGAGCGCCGACAACCCTGTAACTTTACCGGTAACCGGTACATGGCGAATATAATTAAATATGTTGGTGCTAATTGATTTGATATGTATAATAAGAGTACTAACAATACTTGTAACAACACTGGCACTGTTTTACCCATTATTGGGATAAAAAAAGTAAATTTAAATTTCAATTGCGAGATACAATAATTAACATTAATTAGAACGAAGTAGAACTATCTTCATGACTGACACATGTATATGAAAGCGAACAAAAGGAATGGAATTTTTCAATTTCATGTCTTCAGGTACACGAAAGTGACCGAAATCAAAAAGTCGTTACTCTTCGAAAGATACTTAATTTATCAAAATAAACTTTTACGCATGGTTGGCGTTAGGCAAATTAAATATAGGAAAATTAGAAAAGATATAATTTTTTTATAAGGGAATAAAGTCTATTGGATAAATTTGCTGATCAAAATTTATACAATAATTTAGTAATGCAGTGAAAAAAAACCTCGAAACCCCAAAAATTCCTCGAACTGGCATCACTGTCGTGGCCGGCGATAGGTTTATACACGAATACACAGCTGGGCAACATACTCAATGACGTCAGCAGCTTTGACGCGCTATAGAAATCGTTTGAAATGATTTTAAATAACACTGAACATTAAACTATGTTTCCCAAGTTAATATTGATGTAAAAAAAAACCTTGGAGATTTGTTTTTTTAGACGCCATTTAATGATATTGAATGAAATAAAATTGGAAAGTTCCCCATTGCTTTTGAGCCGTCTGTATACCATTGAATGGCATTCTTTCCAAGTCTGGTAATGGTGTTGGGATCCTATTCCTTCTTGTTATTCAGTTCCGTATCGAATTTATTTGGAAAGTTATACTTTTTCGTCATACCATCCTGCGGCATGTCTCAGGATATCTGATTTTCAGAAAGCGAGCAGGTGGTTTTGTTTATGGCTAAATTATTATAATTTAAATTTATCCAAATTTCCAAAGAATCACTCTTCAAGTCACTTCAGTCACTCAGCAAACATCTTTTTTATTTGCAAAGCCAAATTATATTTCTCATTCTCACACTATTAATCAGCTGTAACTGTAGCAATAAACAAAGTTCTGGGTACCAATTATGCGCCATAGCCAATACCCTTATTACATCCTTAAAACACCAATGCTAATTGATTAAATAGAATGATTGTGTTCTTTGATCAGATTATGTGAGAATTATAAGATCAGTGAAATGATTATATGACGTTTCACAAAATATAAAACGACTGGCATCAATATCAAAGAAAACATGTTATATTATATTTTTGCAGTACCTACTGTGTGAATTGGTTTTGAAATCTATAATTTCTTTGTCTTCCAGGAATTCATTGTTTAATTTATTTTTATTAATTACTGGTTAACACGATTTCAAATAATATATCATATACTATATCTAATACTCAGTATCTTGATTATCTTTTTTTACTTTTTAAGGTTCAGACAACATACGAAGAGCTAGTTCAAGAGGACTTATCCCGAAGGCAAAAATTAAGACTATCAAAATTACCTTCGTTATTGTATCAGGTGAGCTATTTTTTATTTACTTCACAAAATTTATTTTGATTCGGAAGCTAGTGCCAAATTTACCTGGACTGCAAAGAGAGTTTTGAACTTCTGGTAAAATTCACCAGGATTGGTTCATTCGAAGGCTTTTATATATCCTTCGAAAAATGATACTAAACAAGTGTTGGACTATAACAGGCATGACCTACGTTGTCTAACTTGCCACCGTCGACTGAATAATCCTATAATAAAAATTGAACTGTCGGATGATCCGCCATGCTGTCCTTGCCTGGATGATAATGAAACAGCAGCATATAGGGTGTGGTGCAAAAAGGTTTGATTAAAAGTTATGGCGGATGCAGTAATGTTAAAAATCTGAAATTACGAAGCTGTAGGTTTTGAATGACGATGAGTCCAAATATAATGTTGTCCTGAATGTGGCGCTCCCGGTTATGTAGTATAGTTTATAGTCTTAGTTTTAGGTTGTATTTATTAGGATTAGTCATGATTGTTTTGAACTGTCAATATCTGTCAGATTCTGTTCATTAAAGCCTTCATTAGGTCTTTTAATTTATTACAGGTTATAACGTCAACTTTTTTATTTTAAATAGAACTTAATATACATGAAATTTTAGTTTAATTTTGTGCACAATGTCCTGTACCAAAAATGAAGTATTTTCGAGATATTTCGATTTTTTTTCAAAATTTTGAATATATCCTAGTCCACATTTAATAACGATATCTCCATTAATAACGAAGCTAGTGACGTGAAATTGTAACCAATAAACAAGTTTTATAATAAGTGTTCAAAATTAGCACCATCTACTTCTAAACATTTATGAATCCTTTTCATTAAATTATGTCTAGTAATTCTGGAAATATGGTCGGGTGTTAAAGAAATAAAAACAAGCAGGACTTTCTGCATCATACCAAAATCTAAAGGAGCCAAGTCAGGAGAGAGTGCTGTCCAACGAAACGGACCCTGATTGGCAATCCATCATCATCTCATCATCAAACATGTCGTAAAGATGCTAAGCAACAGGCCCAAGACTCACTCAATCTTGCTGATACCAAGTTAAAGCAGTCTCTCAATTTCCTAAAGTATGTTACGCCGGTCGTATGGCTTCTTCTAAAATGTGACAATATAGAAATGTTAATCGTTCCACTTTGTAACTTTTAAAAAAACTTTATTTTCAAAAATACACAAAAGGAAAACTAACTTTGGAATTTATACAATAAAAATGATTTTATAAAACAAACTGTTGTTATAAAGATCTATTTGTAAAAAGCCTGAAAACACATGTTGCAATTGAATTTATAATATTTTATTGTTGACTCTGCAGGTTGGTGTCTTATGTCCATTAAGGCTACATGTCTCCTCCCCCCTCTGGTGCTGACTTCGTCCTCGAAGTCTTGGGACCATCTCGAAGTAAATCTTCTAAAATTTGAATTTGGGCTGGCTGCAATTTTTGACCAAAAAGAATTTTCGAAATTCATTTCCTCTTCTTTAAAAATGTAATTAACAAAAATGCTAAAACAGACATTAGTAAAATAATAAAAGCAGCACTAAGTCCGGTAGTAATTTGAGGTAAATTTTCTAATGGTTCTATTGGTTGAATTTGGCCGTGGATTTCGGGAATTTTCAACTTCTCTAGCTTGATTTCATGGTCCGGTGTGAGCTCCATTGGTATGGCTTCCGGGAATGAAATTTCTTGAACGGTTTTCTTTGTGTAGAGGATACCTTCGAAAGAAATTGGTTCCTCACTTAGCAGGATGCTGGTTGATTGGATCCATTGATCTCCAATTTTGATAGGGTGAACTATTCCTATCAAAATGACTTGCGAAGTTTCTTGCACGAAATTTTCTGTTGCTCTACATTTTGTGCAATTGTTAATATTGGGAATTAAGCATTTGGATGCTACATGATTTGTACAGATAATGTTATCGTCTCGGCCAATACAATTTTCATACCATTTGTTGTTGGCGTAGAAATGGGCAGGTGGCAAAATAATTATGTGATCTTTGTTAGGTACGAGATAAATTCGGAATGTAGGATGAGAGCTAGTGCGAAGGATTGGGATTTTGACTATTATGAGCATTGTTTTGGAAGTGACGCAAATAAGAGATTTGGAAGATTCAATAAGTTCATAGGGATGTTCGTCATTGACAAGAAGGGCTTCTCTGGAGTAGATATGAAGAAGATTCTCTTTTAGGGTTTCTAGTTCTTTTAAAGTAAATAATTCAATTTTAGTTATATCTAAGTGTGAAAGGGTAATTGTTCTATTTAATTTCATAATAAATTCATTTATATTTTGGAGGTTAAGTATTTCATTACGTAGGGCATTATTACCGTCGAAATCAGCGGATAGTTTATTAATTGCGGCTAAAAGTGTCATACTATTATTATTTATTTTCATTAATAATCTATTAAATCTAGTATCTAAAGATTGTGCAAATGAGATTTGATTATTGAATTTTTTTATGATTTCATTTTCTTTTAATTCTATGGCTGTTATGTGGGTTTTTAACAAGTCTAAGTCTGAGTCGTCGGGGTTACCTGTAATGTATTTTATAGCTGTACCAAGAATACTAAAAAGTGCTTTCTTTTGTTTTCTTGTTATCTTATGGAGGTCGTCGTAAGCTTGTTCGCGTAAGTGATTGTATTGAGCGTATAGAAGTGAGAGGGGTCCGTTTTGAATAGGAATTTTAAAGAAATTATTTAAGTTAGTATTTAAAGTTTCCGCTAATAAGTCTAAATCTATGTGTAGAATGTGTCTATGATAATGTGAAATTTCTCTGGATTTTCCCAATTCCTCGGCATAATAACCATTATTAGGAATGCTCTGGATCTTGAGAAGATGTCCTAGGGATAGGGTTGTCCTGTAAAGAAGTTTTATCTTGAGCTTTTTTATCAGTCAGTTTTCGAATTCTTTTCACAAATTTTAAATGAGTACTAGTGACTTTTTGATTGTTGGTTTTTCCAATGATTTTTGTTTTGTATTGTTTTTCAGGACCAATAGTTGTATAGGGTGCTTGTAATTTAGGTCTGTGCTTTCTTTTGGATACATACAGAGTTTGTGCAATGTTTATCGTCTACACTTTATTCAGTTTGTAACGGAAATCAATTAATGCTTGTTATATAGGAGTGATACATTAAGTGTCATATTAGTGAAAAACTAAAGGTGAGACGTAAAATTAATTATAATTCCCGTAAAAAGATTATCAGTGTACATTATCAGAGCAAAGTATAGTGAAAAAAAAACCGATAAGAAATAAAACAAGTTTAAATTCACGTCGGATTTATTCCGACGTTGCCAAACTGACAGTAAAACACAAATATCTGAGGAATCAACCCCTTAAAAATTAATTATTTCAATAAAATATAATCTAAACAAAAATTAGTGATAGATTTGTCATCTCCGAAGTGTTGAACTGGATGCACAGATCTTCCGCACTAATGAACCCAAAAGAGATATAAAACGGAAATAAACAAAATGAATAGCGAAGATTATTCTAGAGATGAGGGAAGAAAAAGGAAAGGGGGGTATATGGAAGAATCATTTGAAAGGAGCAAAAAAACGCCTAGGTCACCAAATAAAAATGAAAAAACAGAAAACGAAAAATTAGACTAAATATTGCTAATGATTAAGGAAATGAACGCAACTCAAACAATAATTAAAAATGAACAATCAGAAATAAAATCTGAAATAGTGGAAATAATAGATCAGCAAACCAGATTTAATGATGCAATCTTGAAAATAACAATGGAGAATGAACAACTCAAGAAGGAAAATCAAGAAATCAAACTAGAAAATGCAGAAATCAAAAAAGATTTGCAAGAAACGGAAAAAGTTTTAGAAGAAATAGAAAGGGAGAGAAGGAAAAACAAGATCGTTATATCTGGTCTAAAAGTTGAGTCAAATGATTCAACAAAGTTGAAGGAAGTAATGAAAGGTTTTATACAAAACCATTTACAAATTAATATAGCACCAGAAGCAGCAAACAAAATAGGAGAAAAGGTATGTGTAGTGGAGTTGGAAAATGAGATGGACAAAAGAGAAATTATGATGAATAAACACAAGCTGAGAAATAAGATAAGTGAAAGAAACTTTATAAATGATGATATGACCAAAGAAGAAAGAGATAAATCGAAACAAATAAGAACTTTTTCAAGAATCGAGAAAGAGAGGGGCAATGGGATGAAAAAATTAGAGAAATTAATACCAAAAAACTAATAAGTTTTTCTAGCACGGGAACTAACGGTAATGACACAGGCAATGAACAGGATACGAGCGCAATTACTGACATAAATCATAAAGGAATAAGAACGAAAAAGTCGAGGAAGAAAATAAAAATTGAGAACGAGAATTTAGAAAATAATAAAAGAAATATTGATTGTGAAAAGAAAATAAAATTTGGAACGTGGAATATTAAAACTCTAACGGGAAAGGAGCATGAACTTATAAAAGAATTTGAACAAACAAAATTGGATGTACTAACAATTTGTGAGACGAAGAGAAAGGAAAATGGAATGAAGAAAATGGATAAAGGACATATACTTTTATATAGTGGAGTAAAACAAACAGATAGGGCCAAAGGCGGAGTGGGGTGCGTAATTAATCAAGATTTCATGAAATACATACAAACATGGGAATATATATCAGAAAGATTCCTAAAAGCTGAAATAAAAATGGAAGATGAAAACACTAGTCATAACATATGGGCCAACTGAGGATGAAAAAACAAGTGTTAAAGACACTTACTGGGAAAAACTAAATGAGACAGTTGAAAATATAGAAAACAGACTAATAATCCTAGGAGACATTAATGGCAGAGTTGGTAAAAGAAAAGCAGGAGATAGTGATGTAATAGGACCTTTTGGCGAAAATGTCAGAAATTCCAATGGTATCAGATTGATAAATTTTTGCGAAGAAAACAACCTAATGATTATGAATTCATTTTTTGCCCATAAAGAAATTCATAAGTACACGAGAGTAATGCAGTCAAGAAACGAAAAATCAGTAATTGACTACTTGTTAATAAGTGGAGAAAACAAAAAGGAAACACTAGATACCAGAGTCAGGAGAGGCCCCGAAATAAATAGCTATCATTATCTATTAGAAGCTAAAATGAAAATTAAAATAAAAAAACCAAACAAAGACAGAATATGCAAGATAAATAAACCAAAAAAGATAACAAAGAGTTACAGACTCGCAGAAAAACAAGTAGCAATAAAATATACTAAACAGATAGAAAGTAGTGATATTGATATAATAAAAGAAGGAGAAAACAAAAGTATAGAAGAACTATGGGATATGACAAAAAATATTATTCTAAACACAGCAGAAGAAGTATGTGGAACAACGGTTAAAGTAAAGAATGAAAAGCAAACAAAATGGTGGACAAAAGAAATCAAGGAACAAGTAAAAATAAAAAAGAATCTATGGAAGAATTATTTAAGAACGAAAACCGAAATCAGTCAACAGAAATACAAACAGAACACAAAAGTAAAAAATATGGTTAAAGAAGCAAAACGAAGAACTTGGGAGGATTTTGGTGTAAAAATGTAAAATGACCACAGAGGAAACCAAAAGTTGTTTTATAAAGTATTAAAAAATCTGAAGAAAAACAAATATTTTGAACTTACACAAGTAAAAAATCAGAAGAAAGAAATAGTAACTGGTGATCAAGAAATAATGCAGTGCTGGAAACAATACTACCAAGAACTCTGAAACCAAGACACACATGAGGAATACAGAAATGAGATAAACCAAGGAACTCAAGTTAACGATGAACAGATGGGAACTATATTAATCGAAGAACTAGATGAGGCAATTAAAAAGATAAAACGAGGAAAATCAGGAGGTCACGACAAAATAACACCAGAGATGATAATTCAATTAGGAGAACAAGGAAGGCAACTACTTCTAATAGTATTTAATGAAGCCTTTCGGAATGGTATTTTTTCACGCATTCTATATGTCTTTGTTCGTCTTCAATGTCCTGTAACATTGTTGTACAAAAAATAGCTTTAACAGTTGAGTCTAAGTTCTCTCTAAAGTAATTGCAAATGAAAGGTCTGTACTCTTGGTCTATTTTTATCGAAAACCTTTGATTTGGTCGTAGGATTTCTTTGAAAACGACTAGTATTTCAGATTTCTAGTTTTCCTCAGTTAAGTGTATCGTGTATCTATGTTTATAAAAAATTTTCTTATAAGTTAAATCATAATTTTCCGATTCAGTAATAAATATTAATTGATTTGTCGATAAATTAATGGGTTCTTCGGAGATAAGTATTCCTGCGATTGGGTTTTCAACTGCAGTATGTTGTGTATTGTCGGATGATAGATTTTCATCAAAATGTTCGAGCAATTCCTCTACGTCAGCACAATTTGAATTGTCCGTAAGGGCATTTATGTGAACTCTGGAAAGAGAATCGGCTACCTGGTTTTCTTTACCTAACTTATATTTCACCTCAAAATTATAATCCTCTAATTTAAGTCTCCAGCGTGCTAACCTAGAAGTGGGGTCTTTTATTTTATAGATCCAAACAAGGGGGTTGTGATCTGTTTCAATAACAAATTTTTGTCCGTATAAATATGGACGAAAATGTTTACAAGAATCGACAATAGCTAATAGTTCTTTTTCAATTGTTGAGTAGTTTTGCTCTGCGGAATTTAAAGTACTAGAATAATAAGCAATTGGGTGATTATTCTGAGAAAGTACAGAGCCAATAGCTACATTCGAGGCATTTGTAGTTAGTACAAATGATTTTGAAAAATCGGGATATTGAAGGATGGGGGCGTTAATCAATAATTGTGTGCATTTTTCGAAACATTCTAAATAGTTAGGATTAGTGGGGTCGATTTTTGTTCCTTTTCGAGTGCATCTAGAAAATGGAGATGTGACTTTAGCGAAATTTGGGATGAATCACGATAGTAGCCTATAAGTCCTAGAAATGATTTCATTTCTTTTAATGTTTTCGGCAAAGGAAATTTTTGGATAGCTTCTATCTTACAAGGATTCGGTTTGATACCATCGACGGTCACCAAGGGGCCAAGAAAAGAGACTTAAGAAACTCGGATTTGTCCAATTGAATTTTAAGATTATTTTTTCTAAAAACATTAAAGATAGCAGCAATATGAACAAGATGTTCATGAAGAGATTTTGAGAAGATAATTACATCATCCATATAAACAAAGCAGGATTTATATAAGAAGCTTGTTTACTTGTTTAACAATTTCTTCTTGCATTATTTTGGGGTGTCTGTAACTTCTAACATAAATAGGGTTTTCGTCTCGTGTTTTAATTTCGTGTTTAATAGCTGAAGTAAAAGTCAGTTTTGATTTGTCGTCATAAAATAAATCTTCAAATTTTTTACACAAATTTTGAATTTTTTCTTTTTCTTCAATATTTAAATGGTCTGTCCGAATAGCAGACTCATCAAAATTGCATGTGGGATTTCTTATCTCATAATTTTCTAAGTTATCTACTACTACTGTTTTTATGTTAACAGGTGTTTGAAATGTAATAAGTATCGTCTATAAAACCATACTTTACAGTGTGAATAGACTCTGGAATTCTCACGTTATTAATTACTGTTTCTGGGAATAATATTTCACCACTGCTTATGCTAACAGCATTTATATAAGGTTTTAAATGGAATTGTTATACTTAAATTTCTTAAGGTTAGAGTCTTTGTCGAATAATCTAAAATTGCGTTAAATCTTTCTAAGTCAGAATTACCAAGTAAAATATCGAAATCTTCACTCCATTCAGCAATTCGAGCATCAATAAATTCGTTTATATTGTATTCTTTGAATATAGGTGTATCAATATCTACATTGCATTTATGAGTTAATTTCATAGAGGTTAATGTGAAAGGTTTATAATAAATATGGGATTTGTCAAAAATTTTTGCGGCTTTTGGGGAGATAATAGTATTAGATCCACCTGAATCTATTAAAACTTTTAATTTTGATTTGGGCATTATGAAAAAGGGTAATTGGGGGTATTCTCGAATATTATTTATGTTTATACAGGGGGCGGTTGTTCTTCGGAAGGGTTCTCGTGAAAATTCTGAAAAGTTTCTTCATCGAAATTTTCAATTTCTTCACTATTATTTGAAGAGTTTATATTGAAAGTATGTGTTCGTCTGGTAGACATACTCATGGGTTCATTTCTGGATTGAATTGTTTGTACACCGCTCATAGGAGAGGAAGTATTTTGTTGATGTCGGGTGTTTCTAGGAATAGGAGATCTATTGAAATTTTGAGCATTGTTACCAAAATTTGAAGGCTGAAACACATTTCTCTGGTTATTGTTTTGGAAATTACTCCGTGAAAAATTGAAGTTTTGTTGTGCAGTATTGCGAGGGGTCGGCGAAAAGTTGATTGGTTGTGAAAAATTTCGCGGACGATTATCCTTCGAATTGAAATTAGGTGGCGGGGGATTATGGGGCTGTGTCGAAAAGTTGCCGGATCTACTGTTAAAACGATTTTGAGTGGGACCGCTATAATTTTGTCTAGCAGAAGACGGTCCTCTGTTTTGTTGGTGCTTCAAGAAATTCATGTATTGTTGCTGATTTTTATGATTATCATATGCTATACACTTTTGAAGGGCTTCTTCAAGGGAAGTGATTTGAAAATGTGATAAATACTCACAATAGGGTTCATTTATGCCTGAGCAGAATGTCTTAAGGGCCATATTCTTGAAATAGGGAGTTTTGAAATTTACACTTTCGATATTATTGTTTAATGTAATATGCTGGAGTAAGTCGTTTAGGTTATTTGATACTCGCTGATGATATTGGTCATATATCTCGTTAAATTTTTGAACTGTTGTTGATAACTGTGTTACTAAAATGTCTTCTGAACTTCGGTCGCCGTACTTAGCTAACAAGGCCGGTCGTACGTCTGTCCAAATAGTTTTATTAGAATAATTTAAAAAATTTCTTGGTTCACCTTTGATACGAGATAAAATATTGGCATTAAAATTAAATTCTTGAGCTGGACTAATCTCCTTAGTAATAAGAAATGTTATTATCAGCTGATTTTATAAAAGTGGAGAGATTGTCTCCGGTAGTAAATTCAGGCAAAGTAGCACAAATGCTAGAAATATCACTGTTAGTCATAGGCATATTGGCTATTGAATTATCTAATAACTCTAAAGTACTACTATTTGGAGAAATATTTATGGAAAGATTTTCAAAAATTAAATGCAAATTTTCTCGAGAAATATCACCAAAAATGCTCATAAAGGAGAGAAAGGAAAAATTCACTTACAGAAGGATGATCACTGATGATTTCCTCAGCATGCTTTTCTTTTCTGTTCCCAGGTTCGTAGGACTCTCGTCGAACAATTGAAATTGACCAGGAAACGGGTGGTTTCTGTACGAGAATCCTGTTCGCAGCGCCAAAAATGTTAATCGTTTCACTTTGTAACTTTTAAAAAAACTTTATTTTCAAAACTACACAAAAAGGAAACTAACTCTGGAATGTATACAATAAAAATGATTTTATAAAACAAACTGTTATTATAAAGATCTAATAATTGTAAAAAAGCCTGAAAACACATGTTGCAATTGAATTTCTAACATTTTATTATGATACAACGTCCGGTCCTGGTACTAGCGATCAGACGTGTTTTATTTCAAGTGCGATTAATTAATTAAATTTCGGTGGAATCTTGTGTCAAAAAATATTATAAGTGGTTTAAATGAGTAGTCACAGTGATGGAGATCCCCCTGATAAAGGGGATAATAGTTTTCACGGATTTACGCAAGAAGAACAACTTGAGGCAATGGAAACGACGGAAAATAGCATTGGTAAAGTAATTAAAAAAACAAATGGAAATGATGTAAGTCAATTTGATCCAAGTATAAATATGTTCTTTGGAAGTTTATCAAAAAAGTATAAAAATAACGTCAATGATAAGGATTCAATTCATAATACAAATTCAAATAAAAACCAAAACATTAGTGGTAATGGGCAAAAAAACTCACCATCTGATAAATCAACTAATTCGTCTAGCTTTAAAAGAGAAAACTATTTGTTTAGTTCAAATGATACTGGGCCGTATTCAGTATACTTCGAAAATAACACGGAAAATTTTACAGGTAAATTAAGAGCTATGAAAATAGGAGAAATTATTTATAATACTCATCCAGAACTTGATACTCATATTAAAAGTATCGACTCAGTAGGTCGAAATAAGATTAGGGTAAAATGCAAGGATTACAAAACTGCTAATTCGTTAATCCAATCTCTCCATCTTAAAAACAAAAATTTTAATGTCTATATTCCACGATTCGCAATCCATAGACGTGGAATTGTTAGGTACGTCGATCTGGAATATTCCGATGATTATTTAAAACAAAATATCAAAGAACACAATTTACATTGCAAATTTAGCGTAGACTCGGCAAAGCGTTTTTCAAGAAAAATTATAGAAAATGATACAGTCAAATTTATCCCCACTCAAACAGTTTTAGTCACATTTAAATCCCAAATTTTACCGAAGTATATAGAAATCAACCATGTCAGGTTTGAGGTAGAATCATACATTGAGAGAGTGGTATTGTGCTATAACTGTTTTAGGTTTGGTCATGTAGGCAAACAATGCAAAAGCTCAAAGAGGTGTTTAAAATGTAAAAAAGATCATGAAACAACTGAATGTCAAGAGAATAACGCTATCCCGCTTTGTTTTCACTGCAATGGCGCTCACTATTCTAATGCTGTTAAAGAATGCCCAGAATTTACTCGTCAGAAAGAAATAAAAAAACTTATGTCCGAAACAAACCTCTCATATAAAGATGCCAGTGAGAAAACTCCTAGAAATAGTTATGCCTCAGTTTTATCCAATTCAAATAAAAATCATCAATCAGGACCTACCCATTTCACCCAGACTATATATAGAACAAACAAACGACATTGTCCACAAACTCCGGATCCCATATCAGACTTACATAAACAAATTGCATCACCAATTAGGCTGCCATCTACTTCAGGTGGTATTTTTGATAATCCAAACTATAACTCTAATTTAAATAGCGATAAGTCAGATAGTGCAAATAACATAAATACTAATTTAATATTAGATATAATTCACACTATTGTCAACACACTTAAATGTAAAAATTCATTTGATATACAAGAACAAGATATTTTAGATACCATATATATTAAGCTAAGACAAAAACAACAAACTTAACACTTATTTCTAGTTCAGTTTAGCTCGTTTTTTTTTACCAGTTTTATATGTTTTCCTTTTTTTCCTCTCTTTCGGAAAAGGAATGGATCATTTGAAGATTTTACAATGGAATTGTCGCTCTGCTAGAGCAAATAGAGTAAACTTGATTAACCTTTTAGAAAGCAACAGAATAGATATAGCCCTATTATCAGAAACCTGGTTTAAATTGGGTACTTACGAAAATTTTATCACCTACAATATAATTCGTTGTGACAGACCAGACGGCTACGGCGGAGTCGCTATTCTCATTAAAAATAAAATAAAGTATAAGGTAAATCAATTACCCGCTTTCCCAGAATTACCTAATGTATGTATTTCAGTAACACTAAATGATAGTAATGAAACACTGACTTTTTTGACCACATACATCACACCAAGATCAAGGATAAATGTAGAGAGATTTAACTCATTTCTATCAAGCATACCATCACCTTTCTTCATTGGAGGAGACTTCAATGCACATCACCGTAGCTGGGGATGTACAACCGATGATGTACTGGGAAGAAACCTATTAGAATCAATCGAAGACAATAACCTCATAATATTAAATGATGGGTCACCTACTATAGTTAACTATTCCCTAAACGGAAATCCGAGTGCAATCAATGTGACCTTATGTACCCTAACAATCAGTCATCTAATGGATTGGGAGATATTGGATGATCCCCATGGTTCAAATCATCTTCCAATAATCATATCTTGTTATCTGACACCGCAGACATTTTCTTTCCAAAACCAAGAAAAATGGAATATTGACAAAGCAAATTGGAGATTATACGAAGAAAATAGTACAGAACTGTGTAACAACGTTCAACGGGAAACTATTTCATACAAAGAAATAATAGATCACATTTATGAAATCTCGAAAACGTTATTCCTCGGTACAAATCTAATAATAAATCTAGAGGACAACCCTGGTGGAATCAACAATGCCAAGAAGCTGTCAATGACAAAAAAGAAGCTTACAATATGTATAAAATAAATCCGAATTTAAATAATTTATTAAACTTTAAACAAAAAGACGCCAAAGCTAAAAGGGTAACGAAATTAGCTAAACGCAATGCATGGAAAGACTATTGCTCTACTCTCAATAACAACACCCCTATAAAAGACATATGGAACCGTATGGAACAACATGCTTTACCACAAGATATTCAAAATATGTGTAAACCATTTACTTTGAAAGAACTTAATACATCACTTCTAAATCGCAAAAACTCATCTCCGGGAAAGGAACAGATCCACTATAGTATGATTGCAAATCTATGTAAAGAAGGGAAAAGAAATCTACTGCAAGTGTACAACAATATATGGATGAATAAATCCAGTATTCCTCAAGAATGGCAAGAATATATTATAATACCCCTCTTGAAAAGTGGTAAAACGCCGGAACACTATACATCGTATCGACCCATAGCGCTTGCTTCCTGTATTCTTAAAACATACGAACGTTTAATAAAAACTAGATTAGAGTTTTACCTTGAAAGGAATAATTTATTACCCGGTTCACAGTATGGATTCAGAAAAGGCAGATCCACTCAAGAAAACTTAACAAACATAATTACCGATATACAGACAGCCTTCACAAAAAATCATAGCATTTCTGCTACATTCATAGACATAGACAAAGGAACAAGTGTGAAAATTACCCACGATCTGACTATAACCCAACGAGAAGACAACAAAACATTAAGAAAGCATCTAATAAATGAGAGGAAGGACAATCAAAATGTGTGTTATATAAAAAATAACAAGCTGTGTATCAACGGAACTGAATACGATGCTTCACAATTAAGAAAATTGGAGATTGCAAATGCCTATCCAAAACTAAAAGATCGAACATCAGACAAACTCGAAGATCCTGCAAACAATAAATCAAACCCACACAAAGAAATTACAGAAACTATCTGTGACAAAAATATCAACTCACATTCGCCTAAGAGTAATCAAGAGAATTTACCAAATACTAAGTATAACACACGCAAAAATTTAACTAATAAAAAATAAACATTCCTCTTTTATGTTGTATAAAATATATAATCAAGTTTTTTTTTTTGATTTTCGCATCTTACTAATCATCCTTTAAATATAAGTTTTATTGTATTTTTGTAGCTATGGATAATTATATAAGAGATTTTGATGTTGATGAAGTAGAAACTTTTTGTTTAGATAATGTACAGGAAGTTAAGGAAGTTTTAGCAGTAAATGAGAAAAACACTCATTTTACAATTATTATTATGAATATTCGAAGTGTAAACAAAAATTTGGACGAGTTTAAGGTATTGTTGTGTAATTTGGATACTCCGGTGGATTGCATTGTCTTAACTGAGACTTGGAAATTATTAAATGATCACTTGTTTGATATTCCTGGATTCAACCTTCTCTACAACCAAGGTAACATAAATCAAAATGACGGTGTTATTGTTTATATTAGTTCAAAGTATAATTACAATTCCAAAGTTGTTAACATTATGGATTTTAAATTTTTACAAATTAAAATAAATTTCAGTTTAAAAACATGTATACAAGTAACAGCCTGCTATAGGCCGTGTGGGTCCAATGTTAATGATTTCATTGCTAGTCTAGAAAATTATTTTGAAAATCATTGTGGAGGTAATGAACAATGTAGTTTGTATGTTGGAGATATTAATATAAACTTGATGAACGATAACCAAGAAAAGCTTGACTATACTAATATTTTAAGTGAATATGGCTATACAGCTATGATAAATAAATCGACAACTATTTATAAATCTTGCCTGGACCATATTTTTGTGAAAACCAATTCGAATATTGATAACTTCATACCTATCATACAAACAACTAACGTTACTGATCATTTTTTAATTATATTACAAATAATTTTTGAAGAAAATTGCCATGCTAACAAAAAACATACGAATAATATAAAATATATAAACTATAATAAATTAAAACAGCAAGCAAGCTCCATTACTTGGACTGAAATATTTAATCAGGAGAATCCAGAGTATGCAATGAGTCTTTTGATTCATATTTTATTAAATTTAGTAAACACTGCTACTACACATAAAAAGGTAAATAGAAAGACCACAAAATATACTCCTTGGCTTACGAATGCCCTTCTGAAATCAATAAATATTAAGAATAATTTGTTTCGAGATACTATAAAATATCCTAATAATGCTGAACTAAAAAATAAATATCGCCTTTATAAAAATAAATTAAGTAATCTATTGGAAAAAACTAAATATAACTATTATAAAACAAGAATAGATGAATACTCTGGAAATCCGAAAAAGCTCTGGAATACCATAAAAAACCTATCTGGCAAACGAAAAATGCAACATAAAATAGATTCGATAATTAGTAAAACTGGTGAAGTGATAACAAATAATAACGAAATCTGCGAGGAATTTAATAAGCATTTTTTAAAAGTAGGTACAGATTTGAGTAAACAAATACCACCATGTGCTAAAGCACCATCTCGTAACAATATTCAAAATACCTTTGCCCTATTTCTTACTTCAGAACAGGAAGTTATGAGTACAATACGAAATCTAAAAAACCATAAAGCAGTAGGGGTGGACAATATTCCTGCAGAAGTATTAAAAGCAATATCTGCATCAATAGTTGCACCCATCACTTATATTATTAACCTATGCTTTAGCAAAGGAGTTTTTCCGTCCATATTAAAAGAAACGATAGTCACACCAGTCTATAAAAAGGGAGATAAAACTTCAGTGAATAATTACCGTCCTATATCATTAACAACTCATGTATCCAAAATATTTGAAAAAATAATTTAAACGAGATTAACTTCTTATTTGGAGAAATACAATATATTGACGATAAAACAATTTGGCTTCAGAAATAATGTATCAACAGAAGATGCTATACTTACTTTATTACATAGCATATACAATGCTTTGGAGCGAGGAGCCCCCTGCTTATGCATATTTCTTGACCTTACTAAGGCCTTTGACACTATAAGTCATGAGCTACTTCTGCAATCACTTGAAGATATTGGAATTAGAGGAATATGTCTTCACTTATTTAAAAGCTATCTATCAGATCGATATCAGACTGTAGAAGTGGCTGATGGAACAGGTGGTAGAGACCGGATTAGATGTGGGATCCCGCAGGGAACTGTATTGGGTCCAATACTATTCAATATATGTATCAATGACCTTTTCTCGGTTCAAACTAAGGGAGTTGCCATAGGTTTTGCTGATGATACTGCCATTTTTTATGAAGGAGCTGATTGGGACAAACTGAAAACTTTAGCCGAAAAGGACTTTTCAAATATAAAAAGATGGTTAGATTCTAAGCTATTAACATTAAACTTTGACAAAACTTATTATCTGCCTTTTAGTTGTAATGTGATTGGACTACCGAAATATAATTCAATTATTCTGCCCGAATCAAACCACGTTATACACTCTATGAAAAAGATTAAAAATAAGTGTATACGTATCAGTAGTGGTTTATTAAAGAGCACCCCAATATTAGTCCTAGAAGCTGAATTTGGAGAACCCGCATTTCACCTAAAAAGAGACTTCATGGGCCAAAAGTTTTTGCTGAAACTACTATTTAAAGAGAGTCCTTTAATTACTAAAATCAATAAACTAGCTTTGGCATTTGCAAATCACAGATTTTGGAGACATAAAAAAATACCAAATCTCATCGAAAATTACAATAAAATTTTACCCTATACAGAGAACATGTATACCTCCAACAACCTATTAAGTAATATACCGACATATAATTATTTTGAAAACATACCGAATGTCATTATTGAGATAGTAACCAACTCACTTTATGATCCTAGGCACAGCAGAATAGTAGAAAGAGAAATTAACACTCGCTGGAATAACTATCAACAAATTTACACAGACGGGTCATTATTAAATAAAGCAGCTAGTTGTGCATACATACATAAAAACTCCAAGGAAAATAAAATGTTTAAACTCCCAGAACACTCCTCAATCTTTACAGCAGAGTTAACAGCTATAAGGGAAGCAATGAAATTATGTCTGAACCTCGAAGAGACAAAGTTCGTTATTTTTTCTGATAGCAGAAGTGCACTAGAGAACATTAAATCAGTTTCACCTAATTGTCTAAAAAACTATTTAATCGTTGATATTCTCAAACTTTACAATGAAATTAAAAGTAAAAATAAATGTCACTCTCTGTAATGGATCAAGTCTCACGCAGGAATCAAGATGAATGAAGAAGTAGATCTACTAGCAAAAATGGCTACAGCTCAAGGTAGCTCCCTTGAAGGATGTAAATTTCCATATACTGATTTGTACAACGTACTTAAAAATGAATTGAGGGAAAAATGGCAAACCATATATGACAATACAGAAAAGGGACTATTTTATAAAACTATTCAACCAAAAATCCCAAATAAACCGTGGTTTAGAGATATATCCAACAGATACCTTGTAAAAATAATTTGTCGAATGAGGTGCAATAAGGCATTATATCCAGAATACCTTCATAGAATAAAGCAAACTGATTCTCCAAATTGTTCCTGTGGGGAGTATGGTGATCTAGAACATGTTATCCTTGAATGTCCAATTAATCTTATTCATCTAAATAACTTCTTTCGTCAGTTATATCTTAATAACATAGAGCAACCAATAAATTTGAATATTTTATTAACAAAAAGTCAGTGTTTTCAACTACTATATGATTATATTAGAAAAGCTGGTATAAAATTGTAATGAAACAATTATTGTAATCTATGTATCCCTCTCTACTGTTTACCTATCCATGGATT
This sequence comes from Lochmaea crataegi, assembly GCA_947563755.1. NCBI lineage: Eukaryota > Metazoa > Arthropoda > Insecta > Coleoptera > Chrysomelidae > Lochmaea > Lochmaea crataegi. The sequence goes on along the minus strand of OX387422.1, from coordinate 72,784,042 downwards.
AACACCTGTTTGTTTAAACCCGCCTGGGTGGTCCTCTGGGCAAAAAAATAATTCCTTTTGTGTATCCTAGTACCAAATATGATAAAAAAAAATTTTTAAAAAAAATAATAATAATAATAATATAAAGGAAATAAAGATATTAAAATAAGGAGAAAAAAAAAGAAATAAATGAATAAAATAAATATAAATAGAAGAGATTGTTAAGGAAAAGCGAATAATTGATTTACGTTAAAAAGATTGAGTGTATTGAACTAGAAAGACTGTACATACGAAGATATTGGCCAGTTGGTTTACTCCAGTGCCAAAAAAAAAAAAATTATTGTTGACTCTGCAGGTTGGTGTCTTGTGTCCATTAAGGCTACATGTCTATATCTTTCGTCATTTAAATTTTCATCATTAAATTTTGATGCTAAAATTTTATCGTCTTTCATTGCACAAAAAACATTAAAACTCCAACTATCTTGGAAATAACGTTTTCTACTAACATGTGGATTTTCATTAGACCAAAGATGGGAATTATGTCGATTGAATAATCAATTTTTGCTGAACTTTGCTTCATTGCACCATATAACTTTTTTTATGAACTTTTCATCCTCTTGGGTCTTCATTAAAAGCCATTCACAGAATTGTGTGCTTTTTTTTAAATGCGATGAATTGATCTCGTTGACAAAGTAAGATCTCTCTCACACTCTCTAATGGAGGCATTTGAAGAGGCCGTAAAATAACCCAAAACATTAATTTCGTTTATTTTTATTAATTTTTGTCTTAAATTGACCAAACTGACGGCAGTTTCTAAGCAATCTTCTTACAATATCACCAGTTGCATTTGGTCAATTTGGATATCTTTCTTCAAAAACACGGCAAATCCGTTCAACAATTCTATTACACTCGCCATGAATAATAATAAGATTTAAAAAATCATCATTAGTAAATCCTACATTTGCCATTATTTACTATGAAATATCAACTGGTAAAGAAAACTTTCAAAACAACATAAACAATTAACGTTCTAACTATCAAATCTTTGACAGCCATGACCTACCCTTTACTAATATTGAAATAATTAAGTGTTGTTATGTTTTAATACTCAAAAGTGGTTGGATTTAGGTATAGGGAATACCAATACCAAATGAATTGGCTTAAGAAAATACAGCGGAAACTTTAATAAAATACAGGGTGTCCAGTTTAAAGTAAGCAGCTTATAAATGATTTAAATTGTGCATGTTGACGGCTAAGTTTAAGACACCCTGTATGAAATATCAATGAGTTGGACATATGGAGTTAACGGACAAGCGCTTGTTGTAAATGGATTACAATTTCACGTCACTAGCTTCGTTGTGAATGGAGATATCGTTATTCAATGTGGACAAGAATTTTTCTAAATTTTGAAAAAAATTGAAATATCTCGAAAATACTTCATTTTTGGTATAGGACATTGTGCACAAATTTTATCTAAAATTTTATGTAGAATTCAAAAATAAAATAAAAAATATTCGGTGCTATTTAAAATACAAAGTTGAAGTCTACTGCCGGTATAACCGGAAGTATCACATTCAGGCAACATTATATTTGAACTCGGCGTCATCCAAAACCTACAGCTTCGTAATTTCAGATTTTTAACATAACTGTATCCGCCATTACTTTTAATCAAAACTTTTCGCGACACACCTTGTATACTTTGTTCCTGCCATGCCACGGATCAAATCAGGTTTCTGATATTTTGGCAGAGTCTTCTGAAACGTGAAATAAAACGTGAACTTTTAACATAAAAAAATAACAAACAAAGATATTAATTAATTTAAAAAGATTAAATATTCATTAGGTTTGTCCCCGGGTGCAATTCAGAACCAGTTCAGGGACTATTCGCATGCGCATTCTAAAAAGTGGCGGTCGCGGTTATGCAGTTCTGAATTTTATATAATAGTTAGTTGTTCGCGGATCATATCGGATTGGTTCGATATCGATTCGAAATCAGTCCTAGCGATTCTCTGATTTTGGCAAGGACTGAAAGTTCGGTTCCACAGCCCATGCGAAAATGATCGATGTGTCAGTTGTATTCTTATTTTAGTTGTTTCTTTTTTCGTTTGTTGTGTTGTAGCATTGTAAGCAAATATCAAAAAAGCTAGAGTCACTTGTTTTGTTTTCGTTCAGGTTCTGAGAGGTGATCTGTCGTTCTGATATCTTACGCGGTATAATCAAATTATTTGATGCTTCGTAATTAGGAATGCGCTCTAGACAATTCAAAGTTAATCGGTTTGGATTGTAACCAGCAAACATAGCTATTGTAACGTTGTAAAAATTTACTATTTGTGATGTATTACTTGAGAAATTTGAAATGACAAAACCACTTCACGGGACTTTATCACTTAGTAAAAGAACTATAAGGATACCAATAATTTTTTTCTCAAGAAAAATAGAAAAAATCCAAATTCTCAATGAGCTAACAGTTACATTTGAGTAATTCAGCTATCCATCTACCGCCTGATATGAATCCCAACTCTGGGAAGGAGTTCAACTTCAATTTAAGAAACATCTAGGGAATTGTAAAAAAAGACCATTTCTCCCAGGATTAGTACTTAATTAATATTTTGTGTTACCAACAGAACAATACCTTCCCAGGTTGAATTACAATAATTTTCATAATTATGAAATTTTGATATTCGTTGCTTGGATAATATTGACTAAGAGATTCGTCCTGAACAAACATCCAACTTTTTAAAGAAATTGAAAACATTTTGGTAACATTTATAGAACGATCAGGAGTGAAAATAATTAACAGAGTCGGTTTAAGTAGTCTGAAAGACATGTGGCGTCGAAAATTTAGCCATTTTGTATTGAGTTGAAATTATTTAAAATATAAATCTTTTAACATCTCCTTAAACTGGATGCTTCAAATTATTAAACTATAAAGTCGGAGAAAAAGTTATAAAAAGTAGGTGTTCCATTATTTTGGTTTCAAACTGTCAGTATTTGTCAAGTTCATGACTTTGAAGGATTAAATCATGCTAGATAAGGAGATCGAACTCATTCAAAAAAATTGACAAAACCTGTCCTCAAAATCGTCTATTTAAGCAGTTTGTTTTTTCACCGCGGCGTCACCTCTGCAAATCCAATACCATATAACCTCAGTTTTTATAAATGACAGTAGTCATATTGTAAACATTTCTTATTGTAATGAATAATAAAAACTCAAAATAAGAACTAAGAAAAATTAACATTTTTTAAAATTAAAAATGGGTATGCGTTGTTAAAAATTATTGCAATAGTGGTTAGTAGTGCAGCTGATTTAAAACGAAGACGTGAATTGAATTTAAGAAAACCAGAGTGTTTTCAGTTACCAAAGGTAATAACAAATATTTAAAGATAACTAAAGTAGGAAAGAAATATTTTTGGCAAGATATATCATATTTTAACACCAAATGATCACAATTTTCGACATTTTTTAAGACGAGGACAAAAACGGATTTCTCGCCCAATTTTCCATTTCTATTTCCTTACCTCATTTACCTAAAATACTGTCAAATGAGCTAGCAAACAATAAAACAGCATGAACTCAAAGTGTATGCAAGGCTTATGATTGGCTGTTATTGTTCTGCAGTCAGATGTTTTTGGTATTGGATTTAAACTGGCGCCCTCTGCCATGACCAGAAATTGGAATACATGGAGTCCGATCTCCTTATATACTCTCCATGGATCAAATACTCGGAGTCTACACTTTATAGACAACAGCCATCGGGCGCGTTTACCATTTGGTTCACCAATGCTCAGTGGCTAGATGTGAGCGATAGTTCGCTAATCTCTGGCCTAGATATGGATAGTCTCCCAGCAGCTAAGTAATATTGCACATACAAAACATGAAAAAATGGTAATTCAAGGTTTAAGGAGGATATCTACCTTGTACTGATGAGGCGCAAATACGCCGAAACCGGACTACAAGTAATGTTGTCCTTTCTAATTACAAACCAGAATGGTAGGTTATATCTTGCAGATATACCAGACCCGTTTAGCTTAGAAGTGTAATTCAATTTCTCACAGGGCATATAGCCCGAGAAATAGTTGTTCCTTCTTAGTTGAACGGTCATTGTTTTTTGAAAAATATTTTTCAAAACTTTGGCGTTGTAATAGTATTAATTTTATTATCTTCGATCTATTGGTAATACGCTGTACTAAAATATGACAATTTCACAGGAAACTGTAATTAAGTGAATTCTTGTTGTAAGGTTGTGACGTAATTTGAGCCAACTGTTGAACATCTGTACTTTTCTTGCCATTTTTCTTTCAACTCTTCTTTGAATATTGGGTACAAATCAGTGCAGGGTATGTAATTTTTTCATCGTTTTGCCTGTTGTTAATGCATCTGCGATAATGTTTCCTCTAATTCCTGAGTGTTCTTTTATACACGCCACTATAAGTGTTTTATTTTGTTGGTTTATTCCAAAATGTGTCTATACAATTTGGACTTCAATGTGATTAAGACTTGATGTAGAATCCAAATTTTTTAATCTATCTACAGAACTTTTATAATCCGTAAAAATTATGAAACTCTTACAATTTCTTGTTAGAATATATTGAAGGGCTTGCAGAACAGCAAATAGTTCTGCAGTACATACAGAGGCTATACCTGGAAGTATAAATTTAACGGAATAATTTGAATTTGATTCAAAGAAAGCACAACTTATCTGCCGGTTGGATTCTGATCCATCGGTATATAAATACTGGTGGTTTGGACATTTTGTGCGTGAAATATTTGTCAAATCTTGATTGGGGTCGAAATAAAAGGTATGTATTTTAAGTGAGAATAATGTAGTTAGGAATAATAAACTAACTTCTCGATATGTAGCTAGAATGCGGCTGCGCAAATTTGTTTGAAATTCTCGTATATCGCATGAAGCATAGAAACCTCGTATCACATATTGAGGAAATCAAAATTGTTAATTAGTTTGAATCATCGTGTTCACTTCATTCCAGATTTTACTCTTATCCAGGCCTTCAGTATGACAATACCCTGTATCAAAATTATTATAACAGAAAATCATATTGCGTTTTTTGTTTTGACTTCGAGGCGACGATATCGGTTTTATGTATCTTGGATCTTTCGATAAACCTTTGGCTATACATTTTTTACTTACTAATTGTCTTCTATACTTGAGTGGGAGCTCCACACTTTCAGCTTCTATTATATGAATAGGTGTTGATTTAAGATAGCCTAAACTGATTCTGAGACATATGTTTTTTGTACTTCGATCTTGTTTAGATGAACGTTTCCTGCTGATCCGTAAAGGTGATAATACCGTAATCTATAATACTTCTGACTATTGTTTTGTAAAATAATATTGCTATATTGGGATCTGCACCCCATTTTGTATGACAGAATGCTCTTAGGACATTGATTGCGTTTTCCGTTTTTTTATGATTTGCTTTTTCGCAGGTATATAATACTATATCATCTGCAATCTGAATTATCTTGGAGGAGTTTGAGGTGTTTTCCAAGTCAATTGCGTAAATAATATGAAGCTCAGGATAGCTCCTTGCGGTAGTCCAATATTGGTATAACGGGGTGCAAGTAATCTCTTGATTTATTCCAAGAGAAGTTTTTCTGTCTGAGTTCATAGAAATTAACAGTTTGCTCATATTTGTCTAAATTTACATTATCAAATGCTGAATAAATATAAATAAAAACTGCGGTAGTAATGTTTTTCTGCGTATAACTCGTAAGTATATCTGTCACAAGTAATGTTAACGACTCTAATGTTGATCGTGAATTACGGAATCCATACTAAGATTCGGGCAGTATACATTATTTTTCTAGCCAATGTTCTAGGCGTTTTTTCATAAGTCTTTCAAGTTTTGAGATACATGAAGCTAGTTATATAGGTCTATGCTCTATATACAATAGATCGTTTAATAAATTATTAACTTTTGTAGCAGAGTGGTATAGAGCTCAGGCTGCGAAAATTAAGAATTGTAGGCTTGAGGTTCGTATCTGGGTCGCAGGGATAATTTTTTTTATTTTTTATATTCTGACATTTGTATATGAATAACCTTCAATAAGAATAATTTTTGTATAGGACCAATATTTTAAAATATGCATTAAAAATTTAAACCATTCATTTTTCAATTGCGGCAAAAATCTTGGCAATACTAATAATAATTATTATTATCAGGGCCAGAATTTTTGCCTTTAAGGTAAACTCCAGTCATGCGTCGGAGCTGACACATACAGTGTTTTTTAATAATATGTTTTGTCTTTTTTGATTCCTGCAAACGATACAAATTTGCAAACTATATTATCATATATTAGGATAGAATGTTTGAGACAATTCAAAATTTAAAATTTTAATGTCAATAAATATTAATTTACGACGAGTTCAAATCTGGAACTTTTTATTCCATACATTTTATATGTAAATTATAGGGAGAGAAAAAATGACTTGGGGTAGTTCTCCGACTATAAAATCAGTAATGTATATTTAAGAACATACTATATTCAAAAATGTGAATATAACTTGAACTTTCAAATCATAAAATTAAAAATATGAGCCTAATCTCAATGTCTTCACAAACAAATTATCTAAATATTTAACTTATGTGATGTACTAATTAATGAATTTTACTAACCCAATCATCCAAATCATTTCTAAAATGTAAATTCAATCAAATGCTTCATAATTAAACCCTTAGGTAATGAAAGATCAGCTATAACTATACAAATCGTGATTATATGGGAGCAATTAAAATTAGTTTGAAGTCGAAATTTAGCCGATCAGTGATGAAATTTCTTTCTAATTGATCTTCTCATGATGAGGCAAGCACCTAGCGAAACTCCCTCTTACCTATTAATAAATTCACATCTCTTGGGGTTCAACCACAAATACGGACTCTTATTAGGTATGACCGGTAATTGTGTCGCTAGGGAACCTGACTGCTGTTTGCAACTACTTCTAGGCATAAACTTGTGTTATGTTAGAATTTGAAAAATATGTTTGCTTCACTTTGTGTAACTACAGGTTGGCTGTGGTCTGCAATTAACTATGGGCGTACCTAATTTATACAGGTGCTTAAATACAGGGTGTCACAAATGCCATTCAAAGGAAAGAACTGTGAAATCTATAGCTTATATCATGTCGATTTTACGTGATTCAGAAAATAGTAGATATTATTATTTATTCCTGTATTCCCGGGCAAGCCCAGTACACATAAAAAATACAGTGTTAAAATTTTCTAGCAAAAACGAAGAAATTTTTTTTTAAATGAATAAATAAAATACAGTTATGATTAGAAAGTTTAAAAAGTAAAAGTGATATCACTACAACATCAATCGACAATCAAAAATTAGAAAATATCAAAGCTGAAGCTCCAGCAGATGTTTTTGAACTTGAAAGTAGACATATTAAAAATTGAAATCTCAACAGAGTTAGCTAGTTTAATTTATCGCATTGATAAGATAAAATAAAAGGGCGAGTTTAAATACTACTTACATTTTAAAAAACTTGTCTCATTTTAACCAGGCTGGCCGCCAATTGTCGATTTGATAAGATATTTATCTATAAATGAAAGCAAAACAATATCTGAGCAAAATAATTTGTCTGAATAAATGAATTTGACTTATTATGGTATAATGTGCTCTTTATTTATTATATTAGTGATTACAATTACAACGGACCAAAAATACTGAACGACAGTATGCGGCACGAACGACAATGCCAAAAATATTCCGAACGACAGGAATAGTGCGACCCTGAACGACAGCGTCTTGACACGAACGACAGTGTCTAATATCTGAACGACAGATAAAAAGGGTCATTGTATACAGCAACCACTTCTGGATTTCACGAAAAATAATTGTACTCACTTATTCTGTGCACCCTCAGGATCACTAAACACAACTTCTTTTTTGGCGCACACGTCTTGTTACTTTGCTACGGGCGTTTAAAATTTACAATTTTTCAAATTACGCTGCCATTTTTTCTATATGTACTCTTCTCGGCGCACCAAAATTCACTGTACAAACTTATAGAGAAGGAACCAGCGGTGTTGCCAAGTTTTTTGGAATGCTACTCAACATGTATTTTGATGTACTTTACTTCCTTCTTCTGCCTATTACATCACTTACAATATTTCTATTAAGATCACAAATTTGTCCTATAATAATGTCATATGCATTATACCTAGCACGTCTACGATAACCTTCGTCACTTCTTCCGGACCAGTACTTATATAATTGTAAGATTTTTCCACACTTCACAGACGTACTAGTGTTGTTCATCCAAATAAATTCTTCTACAAGATGTGGTGACACGCCGTTTTGAATACAAAACTTTTCCAAGAAATCCTGATTCACATTTGGCAACATCGCGGTTAGTACTTGTAATTTGGAACTTGCCGACGCATTCGTTCGTGATCGTGATTAATCGGCTACTATTTTCACCTGTTAATTTTCGTTTGATATCATATGAACTATCGTTGGGATTCACAGGTAACTCATTTTATGATAATGTATGGTATTTAGGTGCATAATTTAAACATTTGTTCAAATAAACACCGCCGTTTTCATGAATTTTATAATATAAACAAAAACTATACATTTCTATTGGTTGGGTTTAAAATATAAACAAACCACTCAATGCACTCTTGAAATGTAAAATACGCTTAGGTATACTTAAAATATTTATTTCTTTGTTTCGTTCTTTCTTGTTAGCCTTTTTCTTTAATTATGGATGTATCAAAACCGTCGGGTTCCAAATCAAATTTACAAATTTTAAGTAATAGTGAACGATGTAAAGGGTGTGTAATCAAATTTAATTGTTTCTATGTTTTAAAAAATTGTAGGGAACATTTATTTGACTTTTTTTATCGGCACGGTGTTTTAAATCGTACATTTAATTGCCCTCAGTGCGGAAACCTTTTAAAAGTTAGTTTTCCCCATAAACTGTCTGTGTTTCGTTGTCAGAGGATAAATAAAAAACAAAAAAAAGGTGAAAGTGTAACACTTACATTAGTATATATAAAAATTCTTTCTTCAGCAATATTAAACTGGGTGTGGTCGAAGTTGCTGAGATAGTTTTTTTATGTACAGTGTGGAAACCACTTATGGAATAAAATTCTTTATGTTATTATTTTAGAAAATTATAAAAAATGCCGAGACACGTCAACTTTTGAATTGAGTTGTGTGTTATGTAAACATAAATTTAAATGTACAGGGTGATTCACGCAAGTATGCCATAGTCGGTGTTATTTTTTTTTAATAAAACACCCTGTATATTTGAATATTTTTGAAATCCCCTTAATGAACCGATTTCAACAAACTAAATAATGTATGGTCAATTATGAATTATACAGGGTGAAATTTTTATTTTTACAGTTATTAAACACATACATAAAATACCTGATGTATTTGATTTTAATACATTAAAATAAATGCTCAAAATATTCTCCACCTAGTTGTTGGCAATAGCACAGTCTCCTATAGAACTCCTCCTTAACTTTGTTTAAAGTTTGAGGTGAAATATTCCGTATTTCTGTAGTTATCCTGTCTTTGAGGTCTACAATGCTAGTTGGTTGTGTTGCATATACTTTGTTCTTGAGATAACCCCACAGAAAAAAATCTAACGGCGTAAGGTCTGGCGATCTAGCTGGCCACTCAATAGTACCTCTTCGTCCAATCCATTTATTGGGGAAGGTTTCATCTAAATAAGTTCTTACCATTAAAGCATAATGGGGTGTTGCCCCGTCTTGCTGGAACCAAACATTTTCATTCGGTAAGCTAGGATCTATTGCGTTGGGATATAAGTTTGCAGGAATAACTTTATTTCTAAGCATATTTAAATATTTTTCAGCTGTTAAATTTCCATCTATAAATATAGGACCAATAATATGGTCGCCTTTGATACCGGCCCAAACGTTCACCTTTTGAGGGTACTGAGTATGTGTCTCACGCATCCAATTAGGATTCTCTGCTGACCAATATCTACAGTTCTGTCGGTTTACCTCTCCATTCAATGTGAATGTTGATTCGTCAGAAAAAAGAATGGTACCAAGAGCTATCTCATTTCTGTTCAGCTTATTCATCAATCTTTAGCAGAAATCCATTCTACGATCTGGATCGTCTTCTGTTAACTCCTGCACAAAAGTTAATTTGTAGGGATGAAGTTTTTCTTTATGAAGACATCTTAGAACAGTTGTATGACTAACAATATTTTCACGGGCAATTTGACGTGTACTTGAAGTTGGATTCTCTTCGACACTTAACAAAATATCCACCTTCACATCATTTTCAACGAAGTGTGGTTTTCTTTTCAATGGTTTGACATGTCCAAGTTCTCTGAATTGTACATGAATTTTAGACACAGTACTTTGTGAAATATTAGGCAATTCGGGATACCTGTGATTAAATAAGTTTGCCACTTCAACTTGACTTGACTGCAGTTATCCCCGTACCCGATCATCATTAAAATCTCAATTCGGTGAGTCTCAGTTAAATATTTCATTGTTATGTTGATAAGGAAAGAGTGTTTGACAAAGATTTTACTTTTTCAGTATAAACTGTCAACACATCAACAACTGACAGAATAGAAAACAATCCACATTATTTACCGATTTTGATTAGTTTAGATTTTTGATAAATCCATATTTAGCTAATTTAAAAAAGTACCAATATTCCAAGTGTAATAAAATATTAATTTTAAAATTTCACCCTGTATAATTCATAATTGACCATACATAATTCAGTTTGTTGGAATCGGTTCATTAAGAGGATTTCAAAAATATGCAAATATACAGGTGGTTTCATTAAAAAAAAACAACACCGACTATGGCATACTTGCGTGAATCACCCTGTACTTTTAAATTTATGTTTACATAACGCACAACTCAATTCAAAAGTTGATGTGTCTCGGCATTTTTTATAATGTTCTAAAATAATGACATAAAGAATTTTATTCCATAAGTGGTTTCCACAATAAATCGCCACCCCGTCTTCAATTCATCCAAAGACCAACGGGAATCACACGCAAAACTTTAGTTGACTTTTTTTCCTTCATCCGCGAAGTTTTTATTTATTGGTGCGACAAATTTAGTGAATCGATCGGAGGTGAAGGGAAAATTGTCGAAATAGATGAAGCGAAGATTGGAAAAAGGAAATATAATAAAGGAAGGTATTCGACGGGACAATGGGTGTTTGGCGGTATTGAACGAGGCTCGCGAAAGTTTTTTGTTGTGGCGGTTGAAGATCGCTCTGCTGAAACTCTCATAAATATTATAAAGACAAAAGTTATACCGGGAACCACGATTATTAGTGAGTGTTGGCGTTCGTACGATCGTTAAGTGAAGAGAATTTTCACCACTTAACGGTCAATCACTCTGTCAATTTTGTTGATCCTGATAGCGGAGCCCATACCCAAAATATTGAAAGGTGCTGGGTAGAAGTGCGGAAATTGGTTCCTCGGTTTGGCCGGAAAAAAGAACACTATTTGTCTTATTTGAGTGAGTGAATGTTCATGCTGAAATATACGGATGAACGGGACCGATTTCATGTATTTTGGGATTTGGTTGCAGAGTTATATCCCCCAATGAAAATTTAAGTAAGTACCTCAAGTTATTATTGTTGTTGTATACTTTTGTGTTTTGATTTGAGTTGAGAAATACCAGGAGTTTTTACTGTTAATTTTGGTTTACGGTTAGGTTAGGTTTGGTTTGGTTTGGTTAGGTTTGGTTTGGTTTGGTTAGGTTTGGTTTGGCTAGGTTAGATTTGGTTAGGTTTGGTTTGGTTTGGTTTGGTTTGGTTTGGTTTGGTTTGGTTTGGTTTGGTTTGGTTTGGTTTGGTTTAGTTTGGTTTAGTTTGGTTAGGTTTGGTTAGGTTTGGTTTGGCTAGGTTAGATTTGGTTAGGTTTGGTTTGGTTTGGTTTGGTTTGGTTTGGTTTGGTTTGGTTTGGTTTGGTTTGGTTTGGTTTGGTTTAGTTTGGTTTAGTTTGGTTTAGTTTGGTTAGGTTTGGAAATATAATAAAGGAAGGTATTCGACGGGACAATGGGTGTTTGGCGGTATTGAACGAGGCTCGCGAAAGTTTTTTGTTGTGGCGGTTGAAGATCGCTCTGCTGAAACTCTCATAAATATTATAAAGACAAAAGTTATACCGGGAACCACGATTATTAGTGAGTGTTGGCGTTCGTACGATCGTTTAAGTGAAGAGAATTTTCACCACTTAACGGTCAATCACTCTGTCAATTTTGTTGATCCTGATAGCGGAGCCCATACCCAAAATATTGAAAGGTGCTGGGTAGAAGTGCGGAAATTGGTTCCTCGGTTTGGCCGGAAAAAAGAACACTATTTGTCTTATTCGAGTGAGTGAATGTTCATGCTGAAATATACGGATGAACGGGACCGATTTCATGTATTTTGGGATTTGGTTGCAGAGTTATATCCCCCAATGAAAATTTAAGTAAGTACCTCAAGTTATTATTGTTGTTGTATACTTTTGTGTTTTGATTTGAGTTGAGAAATACCAGGAGTTTTTACTGTTAATTTTGGTTTACGGTTAGGTTAGGTTTGGTTTGGTTTGGTTAGGTTTGGTTTGGTTTGGTTAGGTTTGGTTTGGCTAGGTTAGATTTGGTTAGGTTTGGTTTGGTTTGGTTTGGTTTGGTTTGGTTTGGTTTGGTTTGGTTTAGTTTGGTTTAGTTTGGTTTAGTTTGGTTTAGTTTGGTTAGGTTTGGTTAGGTTTGGTTAGGTTTGGTTAGGTTTGGTTAGGTTTGGTTAGGTTTGGTTAGGTTTGGTTAGGTTTGGTTGGGTTTGGTTGGGTTTGGTTAGGTTTGGTTAGGTTTGGTTAGGTTTGGTTGGGTTTGGTTAGGTTTGGTTAGGTTTGGTTAGGTTTGGTTAGGTTTGGTTAGGTTTGGTTAGGTTTGGTTAGGTTTGGTTAGGTTTGGTTAGGTTTGGTTAGGTTTGGTTAGGTTTGGTTAGGTTTGGTTAGGTTTGGTTAGGTTTGGTTAGGTTTGGTTAGGTTTGGTTAGGTTTGGTTAGGTTTGGTTAGGTTTGGTTAGGTTTGGTTAGGTTTGGTTAGGTTTGGTTAGGTTTGGTTAGGTTTGGTTAGGTTTGGTTAGGTTTGGTTAGGTTTGGTTAGGTTTGGTTAGGTTTGGTTAGGTTTGGTTAGGTTTGGTTAGGTTTGGTTAGGTTTGGTTAGGTTTGGTTTGGTTAGGTTTGGTTAGGTTTGGTTAGGTTTGGTTAGGTTTGGTTAGGTTTGGTTAGGTTTGGTTAGGTTTGGTTAGGTTTGGTTAGGTTTGGTTAGGTTTGGTTAGGTTTGGTTAGGTTTGGTTAGGTTTGGTTAGGTTTGGTTAGGTTTGGTTAGGTTTGGTTAGGTTTGGTTAGGTTTGGTTAGGTTTGGTTAGGTTTGGTTAGGTTTGGTTAGGTTTGGTTAGGTTAGGTTAGGTTAGGTTAGGTTAGGTTAGGTTAGGTTAGGTTAGGTTAGGTTAGGTTAGGTTAGGTTAGGTTAGGTTAGGTTAGGTTAGGTTAGGTTAGGTTAGGTTAGGTTAGGTTAGGTTAGGTTAGGTTAGGTTAGGTTAGGTTAGGTTAGGTTAGGTTAGGTTAGGTTAGGTTAGGTTAGGTTAGGTTAGGTTAGGTTAGGTTAGGTTAGGTTAGGTTAGGTTAGGTTAGGTTAGGTTAGGTTAGGCTAGGTTAGGTAAGGTTAGGTTAGGTTAGGTTGGATATGCATTTTACAGTGATTTAAAGTAGTTTTCTGGAAAAATTGTCGAAAAATATAAATTTTTTCATTTATTTTTGGGTTTTAAAAAATGTATGGCAACATTTTTTTTTAAATTTTGATTATTAAAAATATCCCTAAATCGCAGATTAAAAATAAGCTTGGCAACATTGCAATATATTGATTTTTAACCCATTTTCATTGTCAAATTTATGCCTTTGAGATTAATTTTGTTACTGTTGTTTACCCACCCAGCACCACTATTCACTCCCTTATCCCGTAAGTGCGCTTATCGGCACTTGTTGGAAATGCATTTTACAGTGATTTCAAGTAGTTTTCTGGAAAAATTGGCGAAAAATACGAGAAGTGGTTGTTGTATACAATTACCATAAAAAGGTCTATGTATTGTAATCAGTAATTTGTTTAATAAAAACTCAGTAGGATATCTATTGAGAAATAATTAAATAAAATGCATCTGCAAAGGTAAATTCGGTTTGCCCGTGAGTAAACTCACCTAGTTTATAAAACAGCAAGCACAACCAGAAAAGTCACAACTATTACAAATCACTTAGATAACCAACTTTTAAATAGAACAAAATCACTTTTACTCGATAAAGCACTAGGTTAAAATGAAGACGAAATATTCTTTTTAACGCTGATGCGATCGATACAGATATTATGTTAACATAAACAAATACTAAGAGCTTGCCCTTTCCTTTGTTTAGTCTATCGTGTGATTCATATTTCTCTTCAGAGTCGGGTACCTATTTAATTTTTATGAAAGAAAGTTTGTTCTTAAAAAAATGAATTCTTTCAAGATGACCAATTTTGTTGGGGAGAAATTTATCTGAGTCGCCAGATATATTAGCCACCAAGGATAATGTCTTGTTGAAGTTCTTTAAGCGTTCAGAAATGAACAAGATTGAACCCGAACCGAATATTCGTAAGGCTAGTTTACAACTAGCAGCGAATACGACAGTATTACCAAATGATTGGGGACATGTACGAATTTTCAATAATGACTACGAGGGTGATTTATGTATTGATGCTAGTATTAGGTCGCCTAAAGGAAAATATTACTCTGTATACCTCATACAGTTATAACACTCAATAAAGGAGTAGTTTCAACTGTACCATGTATTAATTCATTGGATGAGGAAATTAGTTTTAAAAAGAATATGGTTTTTGCTAGAGCATATACGTGCAAGTAACTCAACCAATAGAAAAATTTACCCGAAGAACAAATAAAGACAGGCCACATAGATCAAGAAATACTAATAAATCTATTGAATGAATATAGAGATTTTTTTGCTTTAAGCACTAGTGATCTAGGTTGTGGTAAGTCAGCCAGTTTACAAATTAGTTTGAGTGACCACAAACCATTTTCATATAGGCCTTATCGAATGTCCAGAACGGAACAAAATATAGTGAAGGACATCGTTGAAGAACTTTCACTCCATGGCATTGTTCGAGAGTCTGATTCTGAGTATTCTTCTCCAGTTCTCCTAGTGAAAAAAAATGGGGAACAACGTCTTTGTATAGATCATAGAAAGCTTAACTCTTTAACCATAAAAGATAGTCAGATTGATAAACTACAAGGAGGAAATTATTTCGTAAGTCTTGACTTAAGATCTGGCTACCATCAGGTACCCATGGAAGAGCCTTCCAAACACTTTACAGCATTTGTGACAACAGAAGGTCAATACGAGTATAATGGAATCCCAACGCACCAAGAGTATTTCAGCGTTTAATGACCAAAATTCGAAAACCTGTTCATGGAAATTCCGCAGTTTACTTAGACGAAGTTCTTTTATACGCACCAACGATACCAGAAACATTAGAAGTTCTACAAACGGTTTTAAAAATATTTAGAGAAGAAGGGTTTACTTTAAATTTAGATAAATGTACATGCCTTACATCTTCTGTAACTTATTTAGGTTACGATATCGAAAAAGGTGAAGTTAGACCGAGAGCTGAAAAAATAAGAGTGGTTGAACACTTTCCAACTCCAAATTCCGTAAGACAATTTCTAGGTCTAACGGGATATTTTCGGCAATTTGTACGCAATTATGTTTCTATAGCGTACCCACTGACAAGATTAATCAAGAAAAATGTATCGTGGAAATGGGAAGAGGTCCAATAAAATGCATTTCAGAAATTAAAGTCAATTTTAGCGATAAGACCAGTATATTTAACCATGATTAACCGACCGAAGTTTATACTGATGCCAGTCAATTAGGATTAGCCGGCATTTCATTCAAACAAACAAACAAACAAATTCAAACAAATTGATGAAAGATTACACCCAGTATCATATTATAGTAGACAAACCAATGAAGCAGAAAAAAATATCATTCATATGAACTAGAAACCCTGGCGATCGTGAAAAGTCTAAGAAAGCTTCGTCCATTTTTATTAGGAATTACGTTCGTTGTTGTAACAGATTGTAATTCCATCAAAGCTGCAAGTAAAAAGAAACAACTCGTACCCCGCATTGCGAGATGGTGGCTGGAAAAACAAGAGTTCACTTTTGAGGTACAATATCGACCTGGAAAAAGAATGAACCATGTCGATGCCTTAAGTCGAAACACTACAATAGCTGATAAACCTACTAATAAGGTGTTATCTGGGCAATTAGCAGATGATAAAATTCGGGAAATTCATGAAGTGTTATCGAAGCCTCCAACAACAAAGTATGAAAAACAGGTTTACAAAAACTACTGTTTGAGAGAAAATCGAGTATATCGTATAACGGTTAAAGGGATATTATGGTAAGTACCGAAGGGCACGAGACAGCGTGTTGTAAAGACGGCGCATGATGATTTGGGTCACTTTGGAGTAGAGAAGACCTTATATAAATTATGAGAAAGCTATTGGTTCCCGCGGATGCGTAACTATGTAAAAAACTACATTAGTTGTTGTATACCCTGCTTATATCACAAAAGGAATAGTGGTAAAAAAGGAGGATTCCTACACTCCACACCAAAAGGAGTAACACCGCTGAACACATTCCATGTCGATCATCTCGGAACGTTTCCAAAATCAAAGCGGAACAATACTTACCTTATTGTTGGAGTTGACGCTTTCACAAGATTTGTTTTCTTGCGAGCTGCCAAATCTACGAAGACAAAATACGTAATCGATTATTTCAAAGACATTTTTCCGACATATGGAACCCCCAATATATTAATTTCGGACCAAGGTAGTTCCTTTACATCAAAGTAATTTAATTATTTCTGTAAACAAAACAATATACATCATATCCTAATGTTGTGGCTACACCTCGAGCAAACGGACAAGTAGAACGTTCAAACAATACTGTTCTTTCGGCACTATTACCATCCGTGTTAGAAGAAGAACTTTGGGATGAACAAGTTCGGAAAGTACAATTTGCCATAAGCAATGTACATAATAAATCGACTGGAAAAACACCAAGTCAGTTAATGTTTGGTTATACTCCACGTCATGGTTCCGATGCATTTTTAAGAGATGAAGTACAACAAATACCTATTTCACTCGAAAATCTAATAGCAGCAAGGGAAGATGCTTCGAACAAAATTAAACTGGCACAAATAAAACAGAAACAACAATTTAACAAGAAAAGAAAGAGACCACGTATTTATAAAGAAGGAGAACTAGTCGCAATAATAAAACAAACACCTTCAACAGACACAAGCAAAAAGCTAGCACCGCTAGAAAATATTACCAAATGATAGACATGTCTGGTTCACGCAGAACTCTGAGATCAAACTACGAAAATACAGTTGCCGTTGATCAGATGCGTCCATGGTCTATCCCCGGTAGTGTCTCAGACGAAACGGATAGCGATAGCAGAGAGGATGGAGTACCGTTCTTCGGATTCTTCCGAGGATGACCAAAAGGAATAAGGATACCTCGAGACGAGATATCTGCAGGATGGCCGACTGTAAGAATGCATTTTTTTAAGAACAAACGTTCTTTCATAAAAATTAGATAGGTACCCGATTCTGAAGAGAAATATAAATCATTTGATAGACTAAACAAAAAAAGTGTCCACTCTTGGTATTCTGTGTTATTCAAAATTGGTTACCTAGGTAATTTGAATAATAATTGTGACTTTTGTGGTTGTGCTTGCTGTCCTACAAATTAGGTGAGTTTTCTCACGGGCAAACCGAATTTATCTTTGCACATGCATTTTATTTAATTATTCCTAAATAGATATCCGAGTAGATATCTTACTGAGAGTTTCTATTGAACAATAAATTACTGATTACAATACTTAGACCTTTTTATTTGTCGTTCAGATATTAGACACTGTCGTTCGTGTCAAGACGCTGTCGTTCAGGGTCGCATTATTCCTGTCGTTCGGAATATTATAGGCATTGTCGTTCATGCCGTATACTGTCGTTCAGTATTTTTGGTCAGTTGTAATTGTAATCACTAATATAATAATTAAAGAGCACATTATACCATAATAAGTCAAATTCATTTATTCAGACAATTTCTTTTGCTCAGATATTGTTTCTCTTTCATTTACAGGTGAATATCTTAATGAATCAACAAGTGATGGATAGCCTGGTTATAATTCAGATATTTATTTAAAATAACTTAGTTTTTGTAAGTAGTACATGAGCTCGCCCTCTTATTTTATTTTATCTATGCGTTGAATTAAATTTTTATTGAATGAGTTATATTTTGATTTTATTAAGAGACCTCATATAATTTAGATGTAGTCTTTTTTTATGAGGTCTCACACCCATAAGCTGTGAATTGCCTTGGCTATTAAGTATAAACAGTATTTACGGCTGGTAAATTCATATTCATTCTGATACGCAGGAAAGTAACTAAAAATGACGTCATCGTTTTTTGTCGTAGATAAACCATAAGCCAAGGTGGTACAATCGGGCATTAATGCATTGCGTACATGGCAACACTGAGAGAATCTAGAAACTTATTAGTAACTATTCAGATTTGGCTTTGTATCGAGTGACAGTTAGCTTTCGCCCGCGTCAAATGCGAACGGTTAACCTATAAACACAAAGAAAACGAAATACTTCAGAAATCAGCAATGTTTATCAAATGCCAAGCGCAGGCATTCAAACGAAGTGCTGCTAGGAATTAATTAATGAGACACACGTTGCTGTTTCTGTAATAATAGTAGTACATTTGGTCTTATAGGTTTCTTTATAAGGTAATATTTTACATAAAAATAATTTCGAAATTCGGAACTTCCTGTATCAATCCTAAAACTCGTAAACAGCATTGCTTTGTCACTCAAAATCTTTGATAAGATGGAAATTGCTTTATGTCGTGGAAATTATCAGATCGACTGTAAAGTATCTCGGGAAGTCTATTATCTCGAGGATATCAAAATCAATTTCGAAAATATAATTTATAAAGAAAAGTTTTTCTGGTTAAATCAGCAGTCAACCGCGATTTCAAACTAAGTCGAACTCAAGTCGACCCAATCGGGCACTTAATATTAAGTGCTCTTCAACTAGTTAAAGGAATGCAATCGGTCATAAGTGTCCCAGGAAGAAAATTATGCATTGCTTAGTTATACGTATGAAATAAAAGGTTTGCTCCTACCTAGTAAACTAGGAAAAACAACTAAATATGTTATAGATATTAGCTCGGGACTATTACAATATTTCATTTATTATATTGAACAGCTGTATTAGATCTAAATATCTTCTGTATATTTCTTGTGGTATATTTATTATTCTTTTCCTTATTTTCTTGTATTAGAATAAAAATAATGTGGTTTTAAATGTTTTAAAAACAAAGGAAAAACATGTAAAATTAAAAAAATGAATAAATCTGATAGGTATTAAATTGATAACACTTCAACATCAATCGACACTAAAAAATTTGAAAATATGAAAGTTCAACCTTCAGCAGATGTTTTTTGAACTTGAAAATTGACCTTAAAAATTGAAATCTCCTCAACAGATCTAGCTAGTCTAAGTGTCCTGGGGAGAAAACTATTCATTGCATAGTTGTTCCTTCGAAAAGAAAGGTTTGCACCTGTCTAGTGAGCGAGGAGATTAGCTCGGGACTATAACATATTCCATTTATTATGTTGAACAGCTGTATTAGATCTAAATATTTTCTGTATGTTCCCTGTCGTAAATTCATTATTCTCTTCGTTATTTTTTTGTATGAAAAAAAGATTGTATTAGATTTCTGTTGTATATAGTAATGAAGCATTTTGGGTCTCGACATCCAAAAAAGTGGTTTCATTATCTTTGATGTTTTTACACATTTTACCTGTGGGTGAATTAAAAGTTTTGGTAGCAAATCGAGCAGTCTTGAAATAAATTGTAAACATTGAGGTTGTAGTGTTATTTCATATTAATTAATACTCACAAATAAACAGTGGCGACGAGGATTTTGGTGTCTGATTAACAAGTAAAAATTGTTTAGTTGTGATACGTGATCGTGATTTCGTTTCGAAAATGCAAGCGTTTTTAGGAACTTTAACAGAATTTGATCATAAAGATTCCGAATTTGCGGTGTTTAATGAAAGACTAAACCAATTTTTTATAGCAAATGGTATCGAGGAAGCAGAAAAGAAAAAAGCTATATTATTAAACACATTATCGGAGAGTTGCTATGTACTAGTAAGGAATTTATGTGTCCCAGGTTTACCTGCAGATAAATCATTTGATGAGCTAGTAACGTTACTAAGTGAGCATTGTGTACCGGTAAAATCATGGTTTGCCGAAAGGTTGAAGTTTTATTCAGCACGGAGAGATAATAATGAAAATGTCTCCGATTGGTCAGCCCGGGTTAAGAAGTTGGCATCAAATTGTAAATTTGGAATGGAACTGGAAGTAGTTATGCGAGATATTTTCACCATTGGTATGAATGATGATAAAATTATGGACCGTCTTTTTGAAGAAGATGCCTCGAAAAGTACTATAACATTGAACAGGATGATGAAATTAGCGTTATCAAAGGAGTCAGCTGTGAAGGAACATTCTAACAGACAGTCATTAGCAGGCGTTCACATTAAACAAGATGAGTTAAATTTCCATCAACAAAAAAGAGTTCAACAAACAGATGGGTCGGGTGGTATTAATCGACCTTCTACATCTGGAATTGGAAATAAAGGTAAAAGAAGAAATTTCTCGGTAAGTGAATCTTTTAATCAGAATCTAAGAAAATGTGTTGTGTGCGGTAGAAGCAATCACATTGCTAGTGATTGTGCTTTCAAAGGTTGCACTTGTTATAGATGTGGCGTTAAGGGTCATTTAGCACCTCAATGTAAAAAAAATAATCACAATTTTTTGACGGAAAATAATATTGAAAATGATAAACATTGCTCAAGCGATTTGGATAATTTTGATGAAACTGAGTCCATTTTTAATGTAAGGGATATAAATAACATAGAGGGTGACGATTCTACACAAAGTATTAAGCCGACTTTTATAAAACTAACTGTTGAAGGCATCCCTACGCATTTTGAAGCGGACTCTGGTTTCGCACATTCAGCCATTTCTGAAAAAATTTATCGTAAACATTTTAAGGGTTTAAATTTAGAAAAAAATGATTTATCGCTTAGAGATTATATAGGTATGACGATTGAACCCTTAGGATTTTTAAAATTTCATATAAAATTTGAAAATAAATCTTATATATTAAAAACTTATGTTATTAGGAATAGGGGACCACCCCTCATAGGCAGAAATGGATTGAAAATGTTAGGTTTAGGTATTTGTAAACTACCAAATTCAGATTTGTTAAATTATATTGCTGATAAAAATGTAAGTTTTCCGACAAGACTTCAAAAATTGCTTGAAACTTATCAAGAAATTTTAGAGCCTAGTCTTGGTTGTTTTAATAAGTTTAAAATTTCTTTAAAATTAAAAGAAGGTACTATTCCCAAATTTTGCAAACCCAGACCAGTTCCTTTCTCATTAAAACCAAAAATAGAAACCGAGATCGATAGATTAGTAGCCAATGGAGTTTTAAGGCCTACTCAATTTTCTGAATGGGCTACGCCGGTTGTTCCTATTTTAAAACCAAATGGTTCCCTAAGGTAGTGTGGAGATTTTAAAATTGCTTTAAACTCACACTTAGTAACACAACACTTTCCCCTACCTCGCATTGAATATCTTTTTTCTCAACTTCAAAACGGTCAAAAATTTTCAAAAATTGACTTATCAAGTTCTATTGACAGAGGAATCTCAAAAGCTTGGTATGTTCTCATATACGCGCTTACCCTATGGTATAAAAACGGCCCCATCCATTTTTCAGAAAATCATGGAACAACTGTTTTTGATTCCAGGGGTAGCATGTTTTCTAGATGATATTCTTATTACAGGGACGAATGATCAAGAGCATTTGGATAGATTGGAGAAAATTTTCCAAATATTGCGGGAATGTGGTCTGAAAATAAAAAAAGAAAAATGTTTTTTGTTTCAAGATTCGGTGAAGTATTTAAGGCATGTGATTGATAAGCAAGGGCTACATATGTCAGATGAAAGAATTTCTGCCATCAAAAATGTTGGAACTCCAAGCTCAACGACGGAACTCAAATCATTTTTAGGGATGGTAAATTTTTATTGCCGTTTTATACCGAATGTCTCACACATTTTAAAACCTTTATATAACTTACTAAAAAAGGGCGTCGACTGGCACTGGGGAAATGATTGCAGAAATAGTTTTGAGCATATTAAAAAGTTATTATCGTCCTCATCTGTATTGTCACATTTTGACCCAGAAAAAAAGGTAAAGTTAATGGTAGATGCTTCCAGTTTTGCTATAGGTGCAACTCTTAGTCATATTTTCGATGATGGGTCTGAGCGACCTATTGCTTTTGCATCTCGCGTTTTAAATTCTGCGGAACAAAATTATTCACAGATTGAAAAGGAAGCAGCCGCAATTATATTTGGAGTTAAAAAGTTTTTCCAATATATATACGGAAGAAAATTTTTTTTATTTTCGGATCACAAACCTCTTTTAGCTATTTTTGGAAATAAAAGGGGTTTGCCAATTTTTGCCGCGAACCGTTTGCAAAGATGGGCACACATACTTTCTGCTTTTGATTATGAAATTAAATTTGTACCTTCTTCAAAAAATATAGCAGATTGTTTTTCGAGATTACCGGAAAAGAATATTTTTTTTAATGGCCAGGAAAGTATTCTTAATTTAAGTATCAATCCTAAAGTTTCATTTTTGAATTACATTCAAGAATCACAAATTCCACTGAATTTAAAAAAATTCAAGATGAAACTAACTCCGAGCCACTTTTAACTAAAATAATGTTCTATGTAAAAAATGGATGGCCAGCAGAGTGTCCTTCTTCAGAAATAAGGCCATTTTTTTGCATAAAAATGAAATATCCACCGAAAGAAACTGTTTATTATGGGGATACCGTCTTATTATACCTAAAAAATTTGATGGTCAAATATTAAGCGAACTACATAAATCCCATATGGGGGTAGTAAAAATGAAAGCTTTGGCTCGATCCTATTTCTGGTGGCCTTCTTTAAATGCTAATATCGAATCTTTGGTTAAAAGTTGTGGGGCTTGTAATGCATACAGCTCTAATCCACACAAAAATTCATTGGTTGTATGGGAATGGCCCAAAGAAGTGTGGACAAGGTTACATGCTGAGTTTTTTGGGCCAATCCATGGAAAGACATTTTTAGTGATTCAGGATGCTACCTCGAAGTGGTTAGAAGCGTTTGAGGTAAAAAATTTATCGGCATCTAGAACAATTGAATTATTTAGGAGAGTTTTTAGTAGATTTGGGTTGCCGAGAGAGCTATGCACTGATAACGGTCGAACTTTCACTTCGGAAGAATTCCAAACATTTTTAGTTCAATGTGGCATAAAACATAAGACAGGGGCTCCGTATCATCCTCCTACAAACGGACAAGCGGAAGGTGCAGTTAAAATTTTAAAACAAGCCATTTTAAAATCTAAGTATGAAAATCCTAAATTAGAATTAAATCTGATACTGCAGAGATTCTTGTTTAATTTTCGTAACACATCTCATACCACTACAGGAGAATCACCTGCAAAAATGCTTTTTGGTCGGAGTTTAAGAACCAAATTTGACTTACTCATGCCTTCAACCGTGGAAGTAGTAAGATCAAATCAAGAACGACAACGACAAAATTTTTCGTCTCGCGTCAAGGATATTATTTTTGAAATAAACGATAAGGTATGGATGAAAGATTTTCGATTACATTCTAGTTCACCTTGGTGTTCGGGCATAATTACAGATGTGTTGGGTCGGAGAACTTACATGGTTAAGACTGATAGTGGTATGAATTGGAAAAGACACTCTGATCAATTGAAATTAAAACATGAAACTACTTGTAATGTTAATCCAGAAGCTGTTTCAATCATACCACGATCACAAATAAATAATAATTTTGTACCTGATGTGAATAATGTGCAAAACAGTGAAAACAGTGATAGTGAGGAAAGTGCGTTTCCGGATATTAACAAATCAAATGAAAATATTGTTGTGACTGTAGAAAATAACGATGCAGGAATAGAAGGAGATACATCCGGAAGGAACATTCGTCGTCGTAGCAAACTTGTAAAACCGCAACGCTACGGCGTAAATGAATAATTATAGTTTTGTTGAATTATTATTTAGGGAATGTTGTTAAGTTATGATAGGGTATTATGGGGGAGTGTTGGTATAAAAGAGGGAGATGTTGGTATAAAAGAGGGAGATGTTGTATATAGTAATTAAGCATTTTGGGTCTCGACATCCAAAAAAGTGGTTTCATTATCTTTGATGTTCGTACACATTTTACCTGTGGGTGAATTAAAAGTTTTGGTAGCAAATCGAGCAGTCTTGAAATAAATTGTAAACATAGTGGTTGTAGTGTTATTTCATATTAATTAATACTCACAAATAAACAATTTCTTTTCTTTCTGCGAATCTCTAGGATAGGGATGTTCAAGAAGCGTTCTTAAATATAATAACGATAGTAAACACCCGTCTTAAAGACAATGTATCTCAAAAAATTGTGCTGAACAGCTTCTACTTTTGGTTTATATGTAATGTTATGCGGAGACCATACTGGAGAACAATAATCTAGCTGTGTTTTGCCCAGAGAGCAATAAAGAGGCAGTGACGTTAGTAAAATCACAAGTGGTTCTTTTCAGAAAACCTGACATCTTCATAGATTGTTGAACAAAAGCAGTAACATGGGACTCATGATTGAGTGTGCAGTACAGTGCAGGGTGTATAACACCCAAGTCCTTAGTTTGGGAAGCACAGTTTAAGGTTTCGTTATTAATGCTGTAATCAAAAGTTATTGGTGATTTATTCGATAAAAACGCATAATATGGCACTAGGATGTGTTCAGATTCATACTATTTTGTGTTTACCAATTTGATAAGCTATTTAAATCAGGTTGTAAAATTAAAGCATCATTATTATTAATAATTACTTCAAATCATTTGATGTCGTTAGCAAATAATAAAGCTTTGCTACCTTGAAAACAATACATTATATTATTAATCAATATTAATGGTCCCAGATGAGACCCTTGGGGAACTCCAGAGGTTACCGGAAAAGTATGAGAATAGTAATGGTTCACTATGACCATGTGTAATCTATTCGTTGGATAGCTACTTCATCATTTTATTACAAGACCATCCACACCATACAAACAAAGTATATGTAGTAAGATCTCATCAGTATACACAGAATAAATCTGCAAGCCTCTCTCCAAACCATCAGACAAAAAGTCGATATGTGAGTAATCCAATTTTTCAGACTTTTTAGAGGTGAAACCTCCTTCAAGGAAGCATCAAATAAGTGGCTCTTTGATGGAAAATTGTTTCCAGAAACAGAAGGATTTATAATGGCGATCCAAGACCAAGTAATTAATACCAACAATTACAAGAAATGTGTTATTAGAGATTCAAACATCGTGTCGGACAAGTGCAGAAGGTGTCAACAAATAACAGAGACGGTACAACACATTACGTCGGGATGTTCAGCCATAGCTAACTTTGCAACATTATCCATCAGAAGTCCAACAGATTTGGATAATTTAACACCTACACGCCTTATTACACGTACCATCCGCATTCAGTCCTAGAGAATGCTGATTTTAGACTATACTACGATAGGTCAATTATCACCGATAGACGGGTGACGAATAACCGGCCTGATATTGTAGTTGTGGATAAAAAAGCTAACTCGGTTCTTCTGGTGGATGTTGCTGTACCCGATAACAACAATATTTTAGACAAATACAACAAGAAAATTGCAAAATACACCGATCTTGCAATTGAGGTAGGACAGACGTGGCATGCAGAGAAAGTAGAGGTGGTGCCGGTCATCGTTTCATGTACGGGACTTATTCCCAAAACTCTAACGTCTAATCGATGTTATGATTGCCGACAATCTCTTACTATTGAATCAAATATTTTGGAGTGATGAAAGCCGCTTCCACAACAATGGTGTAGTTAATACACACAATGCCCATTATTGGTCGAACGAAAATCCATACTAGGTTCGTTCAACTCGTTTTGGGGTATAAATGAATGATGTGGGTTATTCACCCAGACGGCACAAACATATTGCATGAATATCTCATGCATATCCCATCGGAATATTGGCATATGTCAGGGATATTCCATATCTTCCAAAATATGTGATATGCATATTCTATGGATATCCAAAGTCACCATGAAACATATCCCAGGAATATGTTTCAATTTCGGAAAACATATTCATAGCATATGCTATACATATATTTTCTTACCATAAAAATATATGCCAAGTATATATATTCGTACTGCACAGAATATGCTTTTGGAATATGAATGGCAGAAAATATACAGAGTTTCCCAGTTTATATGCAATAAACTCCACCCTATATACATATGGTTAAATGTATGTCAGTTACTTTGAGAAATAAAAAACTATATCAGAAAAATATTTATTACAAAAACGTAGAAAAATATTCCTAACAAAAAATGCAAACAAAAAAAACAAATATATAGGCATTCTGTGATACATAAAAAACTTTGAAATTGAAAAATAACAAAAATTTACTTTTTTTTACTTATTGTACCAATTCTTCTTCGGGGTCATTTTGTACGTTTTCCTTATTCCTAAAAACAACCAATTTGAGAAAAATACCTCGTTATTACAATAATATACTCACAGTCTTCGATTGCACCTCTCAGTTGCTTTTGCCAAGAGAACGGCAAGTCTTTCTTCCACTTGTTTCTCTGTGAAATGTTTGGTGAGGGGGTTTTTCTTACATACCTGTAAAAATAGTAGGTATTAATATAATATCAATGAGAATTATATTTCCTCTGCTAATTAGGCATATTGATTGATAGTTGCAACATATGGTGAATATAAATAATGTTTCATAATGTGAAGATGGTATTGACATTCAATTGTAAAAAAACCATATGGTGGGGTTGGTCTAAAATAACCTCTGAATAAAGTAATGACCCACCGCCTTCTTTATATACAATGTATGCTAAATATGAATACAGATTAAGGAAATACAGAAAAACGATAAAATAATCAAGAACAGTTGGACAGCACTGGGAATAATTGTATTCTTTCCTTTTCCTCCAACCCAGCTAAACTGCCTCAAAATAGCATCATCCACTAACTGAGGCATACATCTTCTGATGACATCTTTTATATCAGTGCCTACAACATGAAGGAGCTTAGTAACCTATAAATAAAATTATTCGTTTCGTCTTTTGGTCACTGCTCTATAGGGATTGATCTTAAAATAAAATGAAAATTACCATAAATTCTCTCATGTTTTGGTCACTTAGTTTTTTGTCTAGTTCCATTAACTCAATGTACGTCTTGGCTGGGATATCGATATCTATTGCTTTTGCTGGATTATTATCTTGGATAATATTTTCATTTTTAGAATTTTATATGGCTGGTATCAATTCAGCATTTTGTGCAACCCTTCCATTAATTATGTGCAGAAGTCAAAAATGCATAAATATATAAGCGATTTACTGACCTTTACATGACAAACATGTCTGTTTTACTGCAGAGGCAGTTCTTGGGGTCGACGAATCCGAGTTGGTCCCTTCCTTTTCTAAGTTTAAATTTCGTTTTACCATCAGTGCCAAAGTTTCAGACTTTGATGAGCTGGCTTGTTGTGAATTACCTGGAAAAATATATTATTCGATATAATAAATAAAATGAAAACTAAACACAGAAAATACTTAGGATCTTTTGTTATGCAAAAAAAATATCAAACATGTTGAATTTATCTAACCAGGAGGTGTTGGTAATTTGAATCGTGGTGATCTCCAAACAACTTTTTCTGGAGGGGATGTGTCATCTTCTGAAGAAATATAACGTGAATTCTTCTTCTTTTTCCTTTTATTTAAAATGTCTTCTCTTGAAAATTCACTCTCGGTATCCAATTCACTGGTATACTTGGCCATTCCAGCTTTTTTAGTTGCCACATAAAAATTACCATATGGTGACCCACCCAATATTTCGATTGGTAAGCTTTTCCAGTTCTTGGATGGTTTCTCTTTTGCCCGAATAGCAGCTCCCACCTTTGTCCCAGAAATAGTATCTGGCCATAGACATTTGAAATCTCCAGACTCTTCATATACCCAAGAAGCGGGCACTGGTTCCACCATATCATTCTCTTCAATGAATGTTACTATTTGCCACCCTTCCATTTTTGGTCATGCAAATACGAGTTCCTGGCAAAAGTAACATTCTTGTTCATTTCATAATGAATAACAAAAAATAATGCAAATGTGATTTCTTTCAAATTTCAACAAAACAGCATCATGTTGCTTTTGCTGGCATAATACCAAATAATTGGAAATCAAGAACAAGAGATCTTATACAGTTACCTAGAAAAAGTTTATATTTTGGTAATTAAAAGTAGTCAACAGTGAATAAAAGTAATCAAAAAATTCATTATCAATACGAATATTAGAAAAATCAGCATTCCAAGAAAGTAATCGACATAATCAAATAGTCTCAGAAAATCAAGTTTAAATGAGTTTTATTTGGCTCAGGCCCTTAAGCTAATTCAATAAATAAAATTGTTTATGATAATTGATAAGAACAAAAAAAAATAGCTGGCAAAAACTAAAATAGGTTGGAACTTGTTCAACATTATATTTAAATTTTTCCGTATACAATGTTAATTTGTTTTGTTACAACAATACAGTGGGATATTGAGTCATACGAATGAAAGGTAGTAAATGCTTTTACTATAGCTGCATCCTCAACAACCACAAACAACAGGTATATGTCTATCTCAAGTTTATTAATACGGTATCCGCCAAAATAAACAGTACCGAAACAGAGAGTGCTGTGGAGTTGTTTATGTAATATGGATTTGTCATATTTGACTCAATTGTCATTAGTTGATATATTAATAGTACGCTGCAGTTAAATTTGATTTAAAAATGGTTCTAACAACGGAGGAAAAAGTGTTTTTGGTAGAGCATTATTTTCGTTCATACGGAAAATAGAATAATTTCTCGGGGAACAGACTTCGAATATCCTTCTCATTCACCTGATCTGACGCCACCTGACGCATACATTTGGGGCATGATGAAGGACAAAATATTTCACTCGGAAAATCCGCCGGCGAATATTTCCGAACTACGGGAAAGAATACAAAATATTTTTCGGCAGTTACATCAACCACTTTTTATAAATATATTTATTGACTTACAAAATCGATATGAAGCTTGTTTGCGTCGAAATGGTGAACATTTTGAACACTTACATTACAGAAATTAAAAATTAATTTTTATTTTTATTTTCGGTACTGTTTATTTTGGCGGATACTGTATGACTCATTGTCTCCAGCAATAACTTTCATTTAGAAAAATATCCGACTGTGTGCAATAACGGAAATACGACAAAACCATCTTCATGAGGAAGGCGAACATATTTTTGTGAAATTTCTTCAATATTAACTATGACAAATTAGTTAGATAATTCTTTCACGAAATACACATCGAGAATGGAAGAATTGCATGGTGTTTTGAATAAGTCACATTTCAACTGGATTTTTTTTACAAGAGCTACTGTTGTACCGCTTGTACCCTGCATTCAGTGTAAAAGTTTCAACCACTAACTTTAAAAACTGAGGATATGGTAATAAGGGTGATATGTTTTTTTCATGTTGGAGATAAAAATTTTCTGACTTACTTGGTTTGGAGACAAGAGAACCTTCTGACAACCTTTTTATTATTTGTTGCAAGGGTTTATCACCCTTTCTGACTAAGCGTTTTAAAATCTGTAAAAAATTTTCACTGAAAAAGTTGCTAAATTTGTCTAATGGCCCGAAACGACGAGCACAATCTGTGAGGTGAATTAAGTTGTGAAAATTGTGTGACATGTAGTCCAGGCCATAGATGTTTTGAGTTTGTTGAACAAAATAGATAAGTAATCTTTCTGCATAATCATATAGATTTGTTAGAGAAGACGATACTAATATTGTAATACTAACGAAAAGACATATGAAATGAACATACCTTTATCCTATTTTCAAACAATTCTGGGATAAATTGATTATGTCATTTACAAAATCTACCAAAAAATCATTAGCATCATGGGGTTTTTGGTACCCATGGTATATACCAATCAAAACTACATTTTGAACTGATATGTCTAGATTCAAGATTACTCCTAAAATAGGATAGACTTGGCTGCCAGAACTTTTACTCAATGGGAGTCCATCAATATTCACAGCAATTTCAATTTTTTCTGGAGGTACTAGTTTATGAAACTTGAAAAAATCACTCAGCACATTTTCAATGCCCAGATGGCAGTATGTACCAGGGCTCACAACTCTAGTATTTACTTTACGAACAGTTGATAAAAAGGATCGGGCACTTTTTGGAATACCATCCAAACCTGGTTGTTTTCGTAGAATAGTCAGTAACTCATTAATAGCTTCATGTGTTATTTGATTGTGCACAGCTTAATCTCTTCTTGAAAACTCAGGTGGTTACTTTGGCTTGGTCCTGAGAGACAAGTATTTTCAACTAAAGTACTTGGTAACTGATGATCATGAATCAATTCAGTAGCAATCCTTCGGTTTTCTGGTGGAGTCAAGGCTTGAATCATTTCAGTAGAACAACTATCTACTGTTTCTTCAGCGCTCTGATCATACTCTGACGAATCAGTAATATTGTGCTCTTCATTGTTTCGAGAAATCAACAATGTTTGGTTGGTCAACCTTTTCACTTTTCTCAAAAAACATTTCATCATTGTTGCAAAACAAAACACGGACTGCAGGTGAATAGGTACTCTGTAAAGCCCCTCTCTTGATGTCTTCCAGAGGTTGATATTTATATCAGACGTATTTTATTCATCAGAAATTGTGGTATACGGTAATACTCCTCTAACAGCACTATACTTACGATAACAACACCCGAGGCTTTTCACTTCCACTTCACTCAATATCAAAACAGATTTCAAAAGTATTTTAATTATCAACATTCAACAGACGAATTTTTTCTTCTTGACAGAGGACAATTTGCAATGACCGTTGACAAGATCATCTGTCATTAATGTCGATGAAGCGATGATCCATATACCTATGATCACAATGCTTTAACAATGGCCAATCAGCATTGACTTTGTCAATCACCAGCGTACGGCGTACATGATTAAAACATTTGATTGGTCGAAATTTCACATCAACTGTCGTAACTCGAACTCTAACCAATTGAATGCTCAATTTTGGCTGCGAAGCTTGAAACACGTTTATTTTGAAATAGAATAAATGCGTGTGGTTTTCCATTTTCGATAAAATATATACGAGGAGCTTTCCAAGTTGTTTTTTAACAAAATGTTCCCAATTGATAAGAGAAATTTTCAGAAAAATATGATATCAAAATGCCTTTTGAATATTCCCGGAATATTCAAAAAATTACATTTCAGCTTGATATGCCGTTTGAATATACCAGTAATATTCAAGGAGAATATCTGATGAATATTCGTGAAAATATATTCCAGGAATATTTTTCATGGATATAAAATAAAACCCATATTCATGAAATATTCCAGGGATATTGCAATATCTATTGGAAAATGGAATGTAGTAGACATATTCCAGGAATATTGGGTGCCGTCTGGGCAATGGTCATTTGATTGGGCCATACTATTACGAGGGCACATTGACTGGACACAGGGATTTAGATTTTCTTGAAAACAAAGCACCTGAACTTATGGAAGACATTCCTTTGGCAGAACGAAATACAATGATCTGGCAACAGGACGGTGCTCCACCTCATAATGCAGGCATGGTTGCGGAGTATCTCAATCAGTCTTTTCACAACAGATGGATAGGTACTCACGAACCTATACCCCTCTCGCCCGATCTAACGCCACTGGACTTTTATTTGTGGGGTTATCTTAAAGAATTAGTATATCAAACACAGCCTGTAGATTTAGATGATCTAAAAGAACGCATTCGTGAGGCATGTCATAGTTTTACACCAGCTATGATTCAGGCTGCGTATACAAGAGCGCTTTTAAAACATTTTGAAGCTTGTATAGAATCTGCGGGAAATAATTTTGAACACTTACTGTAATTTTTTCTTCATTATTTGTATTTCATTTTAATAAGTAAATTTGGAAATTACAAAATGTTAATTTTTTTGGTGGTCATGAGTGGCAAGCAATTTTCAACGAAGATATACAGGGGGTGCCATTTGAGAATAGAAAGTGAGGGGTGGCTGCCAAAGGAGTGTTAAGTGAAATAAAGTTTCTGATACGTCATTCGGATGAAATGGTGATGCCATTCACAAAAGTTTTTACAGT
Organism: Lochmaea crataegi; assembly: GCA_947563755.1. Taxonomy (NCBI): domain Eukaryota; kingdom Metazoa; phylum Arthropoda; class Insecta; order Coleoptera; family Chrysomelidae; genus Lochmaea; species Lochmaea crataegi. The sequence continues at coordinate 72,751,585 of OX387422.1, read as the reverse complement.
AAACGATAACTTGGGACACGCTGTATTTTATATAATTTCTGTAGCACTCTCGCGATAAAAGTTTACACTGAGCTCTCAATCTACTAAACTCCACATAGTTTTCAGAACACCTACTAATCTTATAGATTTTGTGACCTACTTTCTTCTTGCTCAACAGTTTCTTTAGCTCTGGAGAATATAAACATATAGCCCGTTCAGTATTAAAACCGTTGAACGTCACATCTGTCATAACTGGACTATGTTGCCAAGCCCTTGAAATAGTATGAGAATCTAGTAAATGTCAAATGAAGTTATTAAATATTCTTCTTTTTATTTGGCTATAGGTTAGTTTTAGTTATTGTTCCCAAAGAAGCTTCAACTTAGTTCAATAACATATAAAACTTTTATTTGTATGTTAACAGCACAGCACTAAGCTAGAAATTCTTATTTTAAAAACTATGGAATTATTTCTTGTACTAAAAAGGTATGTATGGAATAGTTAACACTTTTATTTGTATGTTTATACTACACACTTATATGGAACTATTCGAGTATTTAAAATTTAAGTATATATAGAATTAGTATCAATAAAAAAATATTGAATGGACAATTATTATTTGTTCTAAAATGTTTTATTAACATTAAATATTAATTATCTAATATAATTTTTAGGTTACCATAGCAATTACCTACATATTGGCTTCTAGAATGTTGTCACTACAATATGAAAGGCTGATGTAAGGTTTGCAGACATCCTATGAATAGAAAACTTCTGATAACCTGGATCACTTTTCTAAGGTACCTAGGCAATTTTTTTTAATATTTTGGTGAAATACTTAAATCTTAAAAATTTTGTAGTTAAGCCGGGATGTGAAGCTTTAGTGTGTAGGTCATTTTCAACAAGGAAAATCATCCCGAGATATATGATCATTGGTCATAGCAAAAGAGAATTGTGCAGCTCAAAAGAGAAGATCAAATCCCTTCTATTCTCCGAATGAAGCTATTTGACTAAATTGTAACACTGAAATCAATACATATTATAATTATCAGTATATTGGTGAATTATTTATCACTCCATCATCTTCTAATCAATCCAAATTTATATTTACCATTTTGTTTTAGCTCGCCATCTACCGCAACTGAAAGTATTCCTAATAAAATGATTGATCAAATGAGACCTTTCAATTCAATAAAAACTAATTAATTAATTATTTGTAGTTTTTATAAAACTTTGTGATGTACACATTTACCTTTAGAAAATGCTGCCTGAATTACTTATTTTGAATATAATGATTAAAATAAAATAATAAATAATGCCACCCCAATTGTTATGAAATTGTTTTATTAAAATGAAAGATTGCAAATTTATAAATTAGTTACACCGGAAAGATTGTAATACTATTTTTTTAATAAGGTAGAACAATAATTGTGAATGGAAATCTTTCAAAATTCTGAGGTTCACAGAGAAACCAATTCTAACCCGCAACTTCTAGAATACATCTATCGGCTTGCTTGACAGTACCCTGTATTAACTCAATAGGATTTTAAAAAAGATGGTAAGTAATACTTTTTGAGTATACTGTTCAAATCCACAATGTATTTTGTTGGGGGTTTGTTTCTGAAAAAAACATTTATTGAAAGGGCAGTATTCAAATAACACATTCATTTCTTTTGAAATATACCTATATTATTATTTTTGTATAAATAAAAGTAAAATAACATTTATTGACTATTAGGTATAATTTTTAAATGTATTGAACTAGTTGTGTTGTATTCTGAATTCTAACATATAATTTGCTATATCACCGTTCAAATACAGTTTGTATCTACTTACTAGGCTACAATATGAATAAGCTCAGCTTCAACATTTGTTGATTGAATTCTATATTGTGTCATTAACCTAATATTATCGAAAAGCATTGTCCATAATTTATTGAAGGTACACAAACATTCAATAATAATTGGTTTTCAAAACATGTAAAAACATGTTCTTCATTCACTTCCCCATGATAATCACTCAACTGAGATTCATATGAAAATATACTTTCTGCTCCATCAATAAAACCATCTCCATTCTCAGCATGAAATACAAAATATCTAGAATAAAAACAATTTTGCATTCTAAAATTCTACACACATTATTGTAACATACCTTTTGACGTGAACAGCCTACGGCACCATTTTGGAAAATTCAGGATTCACTAATAAAAGCAAATTTATACATTGGTTTATTTTTGTTGAAAGTTCCTTAAGTCCTCCGTCTGTATGTGTATCATATTTTAGTAGTAACATTCCTAAAGTGACATGATTATCTGTAAATGAATGTCAATGTATAATTGCCAAGTATTAAGAATAATGTAACAGAATATAATAAATACAGTTGATTGGGTATAATATTAAGCTTATACTTGCTTGCTTCATACACGCTGTAAATAGTATCAGGAGTAAATGCATTAACTATTGCAGTATTATTAAGTTTCATTTATGCGTTTTTTTGAATGTGACTTCAACTTTGATAACTCATCACTGCTTGTGAAAAATTAATCACAGTTCTTTGCAGTTTTTTGATAACATGCAGATGAAAGAATCGAAAATTTAAATGAGCAATATAAAATTGTCACAACATAACCCCAAAAATGTCAAGACGTCAACTGAACCAAATAAACAATTTTAATTTCGGAAACAGCGCGCATTTTTGCCAACATATAAAGTTTCTAGTATACAACTGACGTTACTTTGAGTTTAATATTAAATTAACCTACGAGTTATCTTTGATATGATATTATTAATTACGAAACCTTTCTTCGAGCATATATTTATATTTTATGATAAAATGCGACCTACAAATTTCAATATTTATTGAGTTAAGAGAGGCTAAACAGAGTGATTGTCAGTGGATTGACAGTAGCAAACGAATGACATAATATAAACGAACGTCTCTTTTTCGACACTTTGATGACGTCCAACGGTTTTAATACTGAACGGGCTATAGAAACAACTTTTCCAAACCTTTTTGAGTGGAACACATTTATTATAGAATACAGTAAAATGTGGACACCATTTCAGAGAGAACTTTAACCCGTAAAGCATTGTCCCAATCAATTGATTCCAAGGAAAAGCGTGTTTTTCAATAATTTACATTGTGGTAGAATGAACTAGATTTTTGAAAAGTGGACTGTATGTTGTCGTTCACTGCTACACAAAAGGAATGCTGTCTTGTTTTTTCTTCGATAGGTTTTTAAATGAAGGACCAGTCGTAATTTTAAATAACGTTATAATAAACACTTAAATCATGACAAAATATAACACGTAAATCAGCTTACAAAAAATTGCTAGTAAAACAGAAGGCAACAAATTGACTACAGCGAGTTGATAGTTAAATAGTTACAGTTATTCACAGTTTCTAAGGATGTTCGTAGAAATGTATATTTCTCCAGTTACTATTGAAAGACACACATTTAGTAATCACTTGTAAGTTCGCGTCGTAACATGATAGGTTGATATAGATATATAGGTGAAAATCGTAATTTTCCCTGTTTAAGATTGAGTTAAGTACTGATCTAAAGTCGATAAGCTTGGGTTTGTTGATAGATGTGTTCTTTTTGAACGAGGGATGAAGACTGCCCTTTTCGAGCGAAGTATGTTCACTTTTATTTAGATTACTGTTTCATTGTTCTTTTAGAAAGTTGGATATCTTTATTGTAGATTCATAGAATAACACTTGTATTTTGGGTTCATCTGGTTGAAAACGTATTGTTGAAGTTAAGTAAAAATAAATACCTAAATGTTTTCTGCCTTAACGATTTAAAATTAAATGGGTACCGGATAGGGAGAATCGGCCACTTGGCCTAACAGTTCTCCTATTATTCACTCACTTGTGTTTCATGTAACTTGTATGGTGAATAATAGATGTATTATTATTATTATTATTATTATTATTATTATTATTATTATTATTATTATTATTATTATTATTATTATTATTATTATTATTATTATTATTATTATTATTATTATTATTATTATTATTATTATTATTATTATTATTATTTCCAACTCAAGTGTACTCTTGCTCAGCTCTTGCTGGTAATGTTCACCTATCCCGAGCGTGTGTAAACGCAAATGGGATTAGGCACAGCAGTTACATATTTAGAAATTTACGGACAGTGTGACAAGTATTCAAAATTGCAGTAGTTTGGTGAGGCTGTCTTGTAGAGTTTTGGGGATTAGTCCCGTAGATGAAACGATGACCGGCACCACCTCTACTTTCTCTGCATGCCACATCTGTCCTACCTCAATTGCAAGATCGGTGTATTTTGCAATTTTCTCGTTGTATTTGTCTAACATATTGTTGTTATTGGGTACAGCAACATCCACTAGAAGAACCGAGTTAGCTTTTTTATCCACAACTACAATATCAGGCCGGTTATTCGTCACCCGACTATCGGTGATAATTGACCTATCGTAGTATAGTCTAAAATCAGCATTCTCTAGAACTGCATGAGGATGGTACTTGTAATAAGGCGTGTAGGTGTTAACTAATCCAAATTTGTTGGCCAACTTCTGATGAATGATGTTGCACAGTTGGTTGTGCCTGCGTAGGTAATCAATGTTAGCTATGGCTGAACATCCCGACGTAATGTGTTGTATCGTCTCTGTTGTTTGTTGACACCTTCTGCACTTGTCCGACACGATGTTTGGATCTCTTATAACAAATTTCTTGTAATTGTTGGTATTAATAACTTGGTCTTGGATCGCCATCATAAATCCTTCTGTTTCTGGAAACAATGTTCCATCAGAAAGCCACTTATTTGATGCTTCCTTGTCGATATATGGTTGATTGAGGTCGTGATGATGTCGACCATGAAGCGCTTTCTGGGCCCACTCCGCCTGTTTGTCAGAGTCTGTAACGATTTCAAGTTTTTTATCAGGGTTTACAAGATCTAAGGGGGAATAGTTTTTATCTGCTTTCGCGACCAGCTCATGCAATTTAGATGTTTGAGCCTTGCCAATGAAGAACTTTTGGAGTTTAGATATTTGATTATAATGTAAATTAACTATGTCCGTTAAAGCTCTCCCTCCCTCTTTTCTTGGTAATGTGGTCCTAATAACTGATGATGTCGGGTGGTGACATTTGTGTTTGGTCATCATGGTTCGCGTTGTTCTTTGAATATCTTCCAGTTCTGTTTTTGTCCACTTCAGAATTCCAAATGAGTATGTCAGGATCGGTATGGCGTAGGTGTTAATTGCTTTGGCGAGATTTCCTGCGTTCAACTGGGATTTCAATAAAGCAGTTATCCTTTGAGTGAACTGTCCTCGAATTTTGGTTTTTGCTTGCTTCTGGTCTAGTAGCTTAGCTTGCTGAAATCCTAGATATTTGTAGGTTTCACCATTTTGCATGGCATTTATAATGTTCCCATTAGGTAGTAATACATCTCCGTTAACGATTTTACCCTTCTCGATATTTAAGGTTTTTAAGGCACTTGTCTAATCCAAATCCCATTTGTATATCACTGGAAAATTTTTCAGTAATATTAAGTAAATGTTGAATTTGACGCTGGTTTGATGCGTATATTTTGATGTCATCCATGTATAAGAGGTGGGAAACAGTGCAGCTAGTGTTTCTGTTGGCCTTGATTTTAAAGCCGTAATCCGTATCGTTAAGTAGATTGGAGAGTGGATTCATTGCCAAACAAAACCAAAGTGGACTCAGGGAGTCGCCTTGGAAGATCCCCCTACGGATAGAAATTTCATCAGTTTCGAGGTATTGACCATTTATTTGTAAATGAAGGTTCGTTCGCCAGTGCTTCATCGATGATTCAAGAAAAGTAACAAGAGTCGGGTGTACTTTGTAAATTTGCAACACTTTAACAAGCCAGGAATGTGGAACGCTATCAAATGCTTTCCTATAATCTACGAAAGCCGTGTAGATGTTGCGCTGTTCCTTCTGCGCCTGTTTTAGTATTACCGAATCGATGATGAGTTGCTCTTTGCAGCCTTGGTGATCTCGTCTGCACCCTTTTTGTTCTTCCGACAAGATGTTGTTTTGATCGGCATGTCTGTAAATACGGTTAGTAATGCAAGACGTTAATATTTTATATATAGTTGGAAGGCATGTTATAGGTCTATACTGCGTAGGATCGTGAGTTTGATGCGTTTTGGGAAGCAAGTGGGTCGAACCCAGTGTCAGAAATGGTGGTGTATCTTCTGGATGCTGCAGAATATGTGTAAATGATCTTGCCATTGCTTCATGCAGACTGTCAAACTTCTTATACCAGAAGTTTTGGACATTGTCAACTCCTGGTGTCTTCCAACTACTGGTGCTCTTTATAGCTTCGGTTACCTCGCTTGTTGTCAAGTTAACGAAAGGCATTGGTTCAATGTTAATTTTTTCCTCCTCAGTTCTTATCCAGTGAGCGTTGGATTTATGTTCGATAGGGTTCGACCATAAAGAAGACCAGTACTCCGTTAGCTCATCTTTATCTGGGAGACTTTGGTTGTGATTGTTTACAGTACCGCTTAGTTGCCTGTAAAATAACTTCTGATTGTTATTGAATAAGTAGTTCTGTTGTTTCCTTTTCGTGCACTTGACATATCGTGACAAACGTTTTGATTTTGCCTTTAACTTTTGCCTGAGTGAATCGATATATTCACATACATGTTGTTTATGTTGTGGGTGACCTGTATATTATTATTATTATTATTATTATTATTATTATTATTATTATTATTATTATTATTATTATTATTATTATTATTATTATTATTATTATCAACTCAAGTGTACTCTTGCTCAGCTCTTGCTGGTAATGTTCACCTATCCCGAGCGTTTGTAAACGCAAATGGGATTAGGCAGAGCAGTTACATATTTAGAAATTTACGGACAGTGTGACAAGTATTCAAAATTGCAGCCTTCTGCAGATCGATGTATGTGTTTTTGTGAAGACCTAGTTTGGTGAGGCTGTCTTGTAGAGTTTTGGGGATTAGTCCCGTAGATGAAACGATGACCGGCACCACCTCTACTTTCTCTGCATGCCACATCTGTCCTACCTCAATTGCAAGATCGGTGTATTTTGCAATTTTCTCGTTGTATTTGTCTAACATATTGTTGTTATTGGGTACAGCAACATCCACTAGAAGAACCGAGTTAGCTTTTTTATCCACAACTACAGTATCAGGCCGGTTATTCGTCACCCGTCTATCGTCTATTATTATTATTATTATTATTATTATTATTATTATTATTATTATTATTATTATTATTATTATTAGTATTATTATTATTATTATTATTATTATTATTATTCCCAACTCAAGTGTACTCTTGCTCAGCTCTTGCTGGTAATGTTCACCTATCCCGAGCGTTTGTAAACGCAAATGGGATTAGGCAGAGCCGTTACATATTTAAAAATTTACGGACAGTGTGACAAGTATTCAAAATTGCAGCCTTCTGCAGATCGATGTATGTGTTTTTGTGAAGACCTAGTTTGGTGAGGCTGTCTTGTAGAGTTTTGGGAATTAGTCCCGTAGATGAAACGATGACCGGCACCACCTCTACTTTCTCTGCATGCCACATCTGTCCTACCTCAATTGCAAGATCGGTGTATTTTGCAATTTTTTCGTTGTATTTGTCTAAAATATTGTTGTTATTGGGTACAGCAACATCCACCAGGAGAACCGAGTTAGCTTTTTTATCCACTACCACAATATCAGGCCGGTTATTCGTCACCCGTCTATCGGTGATAATTGACCTATCGTAGTATAGTCTAAAATCAGCATTCTCTAGAACTGCATGCGGATGGTACTTGTAATAAGGCGTGTAGGTGTTAACTAATCCAAATTTGTTGGCCAACTTCTGATGTATGATGTTGCAAAGTTGATTGTGTCTGCGTAGGTAATCAATGTTAGCTATGGCTGAACATCCCGACGTAATGTGTTGTATCGTCTCTGTTGTTTGTTGACACCTTCTGCACTTGTCCGACACGATGTTTGGATCTCTTATAACAAATTTCTTGTAATTGTTGGTATTAATAACTTGGTCTTGGATCGCCATCATAAATCCTTCTGTTTCTGGAAACAATGTTCCATCAGAGAGCCACTTATTTGATGCTTCCTTGTCGATATATGGTTGATTGAGGTCGTGATGATGTCGACCATGAAGCGCTTTCTGGGCCCACTCCGCCTGTTTGTCAGAGTCTGTAACGATTTCAAGTTTTTTATCAGGGTTTACAAGATCTAAGGGGGAATAGTTTTTATCTGCTTTCGCGACCAGCTCATGCAGTTTGGATGTTTGAGCCTTGCCAATGAAGTATTTTTGGAGTTGAGATATTTGTTTGTAATGTAAATTAGCTATGTCCGTTAGAGCTCTTCCTCCCTCTTTTCTTGGTAGTGTGGTCCTAATAACTGATGATGTCGGGTGGTGACATTTGTGTTTGGTCATCATGGTTCGCGTTGTTCTTTGAATATCTTCCAGTTCTGTTTTTGTCCACTTCAGAATTCCAAATGAGTATGTCAGGACCGGTATGGCGTAGGTGTTAATTGCTTTGGCAAGATTTCCTGCGTTCAACTGGGATTTCAATAAAGCAGTTATCCTTTGAGTGAACTGTCCTCGAATTTTGGTTTTTGCTTGCTTCTGGTCTAGTAGCTTAGCTTGCTGAAATCCTAGATATTTGTAGGTTTCACCATTTTGCATGGCATTTATAATGTTCCCATTAGGTAGTAACACATCTCCGTTAACGATTTTACCCTTCTCGATATTCAAGGTTTTGCACTTGTCTAATCCAAATCCCATTTGTATATCACTGGAAAATTTTTCAGTGATATTAAGTAAATGTTGAATTTGACGCTGGTTTGATGCGTATATTTTGATGTCATCCATGTATAAAAGGTGGGAAACAGTGCAGCTAGTGTTCCTGTTGGCTTTGATTTTAAAGCCGTAATCCGTATCGTTAAGAAGCTTGGAAAGTGGATTCATTGCCAAACAAAACCAAAGTGGACTCAGGGAGTCGCCCTGGAAGATCCCCCTACGGATAGAAATTTCATCAGTTACGAGGTATTGACCATTTATTTGTAAATGAAGGTTCGTTCGCCAGTGCTTCATCGATGATTCAAGAAAAGTAACAAGAATGGGGTGTACTTTGTAAATTTGCAAAACTTTAACAAGCCAGGAATGTGGAACGCTATCAAATGCTTTCCTATAATCTACGAAAGCCGTGTAGATGTTGCGCTGTTCCTTCTGCGCCTGTTTTAGTATTACCGAATCGATGATGAGTTGTTCTTTGCAGCCTTGATGATCTCGTCTGCACCCTTTCTGTTCTTCCGACAAAATGTTGTTATGATCCGCATGTCTGTAAATACGGTTAGTAATGCAAGACGTTAATATTTTATATATAGTTGGAAGGCATGTTATAGGTCTATACTGCGTAGGATCGTGAGTTTGATGCGTTTTGGGAAGCAAGTGGGTCGAACCCAGTGTCAGAAATGGTGGTGTATCTTCTGGATGTTGCAGAATATGTGTAAATGATCTTGCTATTGCTTCATGCAGACTGTCAAACTTCTTATACCAGAAGTTTTGGACATTGTCAACTCCTGGTGTCTTCCAACTACTGGTGCTCTTTATAGCTTCGGTTACCTCGCTTGTTGTCAAGTTAACGAAAGGCATTGGTTCAATGTTTATTTTTTCCTCCTCAGTTCTTATCCAGTGAGCGTTGGATTTGTGTTCGATAGGGTTCGACCATAAAGAAGACCAGTACTCCGTTAGCTCATCTTTATTTGGAAGACTTTGGTTGTGATTGTTTACTGTACCGCTTAGTTGCCTGTAAAATAACTTCTGATTGTTATTGAATAAGTAGTTTTGTTGTTTCCTTTTCGTGCACTTGACATATCGTGACAAACGTTTGGATTTTGCCTTTAACTTTTGCCTGAGTAAATCCATATATTCACATACATGTTGTTTATGTTGTGGGTGACCTGTAAAAGTTTTGATTTTTCGATAGATCTTTCTCACTCTGTTTGTTAAGCGCCTAGACGGTTTCAAGTTGTTTTTAAACTCTGTTAGCTGCCCCAATTCCCTTCTGATGTCATCAATGGACTCCTCCAGCCGGCGTTGCCACCAAGGCTTGAGCTGTTTGTAGTCTTTGCCCCGATTGTCCTTTGGGGATTGGATTTGTTGATTGTGACTTCGAAGCACTGCTACCGCTCCACAATAGATGAGAGTGTGAAGTTGTTCCAGCGCTTCGCAGTCTTTAGCATGGTTCTGCAGTAGTAAGTTCACAGCTGCTAGTATGCTGTTAGTGCTCTTATTGGTTCGAAGCTTGGGTAGTTTTGGCCGGTGTATTGGGTTGGTGCCATTAAATTCCGCTAGTGCTTTACAAAGTTCGGTATTATAGTCATTATCGGTGGTTTTGTCGCAATCATTGTTTATTTCCTCAACGCCATTGTGGTCTCTTTGTGCATTCTCCGATTTATGTGTATCCTGATCGGTAATTATGTCATTCTCTCCATCTTGAAGGTCAAGAAGGACTTCACCTCGAATTTGTTGCAACGTCGGACCGGGTAGTAGATTGTTTCTTACAATACTTCGACGTTGGTCAGCAATACGCTGTTCCGTACCCCCACGGGTTATTATTATTATTATTATTATTATTATTATTATTATTATTATTATTATTATTATTTCCAACTCAAGTGTACTCTTGCTCAGCTCTTGCTGGTAATGTTCACCTATCCCGAGCGTGTGTAAACGCAAATGGGATTAGGCACAGTAGTTACATATTTAGAAATTTACGGACAGTGTGACAAGTATTCAAAATTGCAGCCTTCTGCAGATCGATGTATGTGTTTTTGTGAAGACCCAGTTTGGTGAGGCTGTCTTGTAGAGTTTTGGGGATTAGTCCCGTAGATGAAACGATGACCGGCACCACCTCTACTTTCTCTGCATGCCACATCTGTCCTACCTCAATTGCAAGATCGGTGTATTTTGCAATTTTTTCGTTGTATTTGTCTAAAATATTGTTGTTATTGGGTACAGCAACATCCACCAGGAGAACCGAGTTAGCTTTTTTATCCACTACCACAATATCAGGCCGGTTATTCGTCACCCGTCTATCGGTGATAATTGACCTATCGTAGTATAGTCTAAAATCAGCATTCTCTAGAACTGCATGCGGATGGTACTTGTAATAAGGCGTGTAAGTGCTAACTAATCCAAATTTGTTGGCCAACTTCTGATGGATGATGTTGCAAAGTTGATTGTGTCTGCGTAGGTAATCAATGTTAGCTATGGCTGAACATCCCGACGTAATGTGTTGTATCGTCTCTGTTGTTTGTTGACACCTTCTGCACTTGTCCATTATTATTATTATTATTATTATTATTATTATTATTATTATTATTATTATTATTATTATTATTATTATTATTATTATTATTATTATTATTATTATTATTATTATTATTATTATTATTATTATTATTATTATTATTATTATTATTATTTCCAATTCAAGTGTACTCTTGCTCAGCTCTTGCTGGTAATGTTCACCTATCCCGAGCGTGTGTAAACGCAAATGGGATTAGGCACAGCAGTTACATATTTAGAAATTTACGGACAGTGTGACAAGTATTCAAAATTGCAGCCTTCTGCAGATCGATGTATGTGTTTTTGTGAAGACCTAGTTTGGTGAGGCTGTCTTGTAGAGTTTTGGGGATTAGTCCCGTAGATGAAACAATGACCGGCACCACCTCTACTTTCTCTGCCTGCCACATCTGACCTACCTCAATTGCAAGATCGGTGTATTTTGCAATTTTCTCGTTGTATTTGTCTAAAATATTATTGTTATTGGGTACAGCAACATCCACTAGGAGAACCGAGTTAGCGTTTTTATCCACAACCACAATATCAGGCCGGTTATTCGTCACCCGTCTATCGGTGATAATTGACCTATCGTAGTATAGTCTAAAATCAGCATTCTCTAGAACTGCATGCGGATGGTACTTGTAATAAGGCGTGTAGGTGTTAACTAATCCAAATTTGTTGGCCAACTTCTGATGGATGATGTTGCAAAGTTGATTGTGCCTGCGTAGGTAATCAATGTTAGCTATGGCTGAACATCCCGACGTAATGTGTTGTATTGTCTCTGTTGTTTGTTGACACCTTCTGCACTTGTCCGATACGATATTTGGATCTCTTATAACAAATTTCTTGTAATTGTTGGTATTAATTACTTGGTCTTGGATCGCCATCATAAATCCTTCTGTTTCTGGAAACAATGTTCCATCAGAGAGCCACTTATTTGATGCTTCCTTGTCGATATATGGTTGATTGAGGTCGTGATGATGTCGACCATGGAGCACTTTCTGGGCCCAATCTGCCTGTTTGTCAGAGTCTGTAACGATTTCAAGTTTATTATCAGGGTTTACAAGATCTAAGGGGGAATAGTTTTTATCTGCTTTCGCGACCAGCTCATGCAATTTAGATGTTTGAGCCTTGCCAATGAAGAATTTTTGGAGTTGGGATATTTGTTTGTAATGTAAATTAACTATGTCCGTTAGAGCTCTCCCTCCCTCTTTTCTTGGTAGAGTGGTCCTAATAACTGATGATGTCGGGTGGTGACATTTGTGTTTGGTCATCATGGTTCGCGTTGTTCTTTGGATATCTTCCAGTTCTGTTTTTGTCCACTTCAGAATTCCAAATGAGTATGTCAGGACCGGTATGGCGTAGGTGTTAATTGCTTTGGCAAGATTTCCTGCGTTCAACTGGGATTTCAATAAAGCAGTTATCCTTTGAGTGAACTGTCCTCGAATTTTGGTTTTTGCTTGCTTCTGGTCTAGTAGCTTAGCTTGCTGAAATCCTAGATATTTGTAGGTTTCGCCATTTTGCATGGCATTTATAATGTTCCCATTAGGTAGTAACACATCTCCGTTAACGATTTTACCCTTCTCGATATTCAAGGTTTTGCACTTGTCTAATCCAAATCCCATTTGTATATCACTGGAAAACTTTTCAGTGATATTAAGTAAATGTTGAATTTGACGCTGGTTTGATGCGTATATTTTGATGTCATCCATGTATAAAAGGTGGGAAACAGTGCAGCTAGTGTTCCTGTTGGCTTTGATTTTAAAGCCGTAATCCGTATCGTTAAGTAGCTTGGAAAGTGGATTCATTGCCAAACAAAACCAAAGTGGACTCAGGGAGTCGCCCTGGAAGATCCCCCTACGGATAGAAATTTCATCAGTTTCGAGATATTGACCATTTATTTGTAAATGAAGGTTCGTTCGCCAGTGCTTCATCGATGATTCAAGAAAAGTAACAAAAATGGGGTGTACTTTGTAAATTTGCAAAACTTTAACAAGCCAGGAATGTGGAACGCTATCAAATGCTTTCCTATAATCTACGAAAGCCGTGTAGATGTTGCGCTGTTCCTTCTGCGCCTGTTTTAGTATTACCGAATCGATGATGAGTTGTTCTTTGCAGCCTTGGTGATCTCGTCTGCACCCTTTCTGTTCTTCCGACAAGATGTTGTTATGATCCGCATGTCTGTAAATACGGTTAGTAATGCAAGACGTTAATATTTTATATATAGTTGGAAGGCATGTTATAGGTCTATACTGCGTAGGATCGTGAGTTTGATGCGTTTTGGGAAGCAAGTGGGTCGAACCCAGTGTCAGAAATGGTGGTGTATCTTCTGGATGCTGCAGAATATGTGTAAATGATCTTGCCATTGCTTCATGCAGACTGTCAAACTTCTTATACCAGAAGTTTTGGACATTGTCAACTCCTGGTGTCTTCCAACTACTGGTGCTCTTTATAGCTTCGGTTACCTCGCTTGTTGTCAAGTTAACGAAAGGCATTGGTTCAATGTTAATTTTTTCCTCCTCAGTTCTTATCCAGTGAGCGTTGGATTTATGTTCGATAGGGTTCGACCATAAAGAAGACCAGTACTCCGTTAGCTCATCTTTATCTGGGAGACTTTGGTTGTGATTGTTTACAGTACCGCTTAGTTGCCTGTAAAATAACTTCTGATTGTTATTGAATAAGTAGTTCTGTTGTTTCCTTTTCGTGCACTTGACATATCGTGACAAACGTTTTGATTTTGCCTTTAACTTTTGCCTGAGTGAATCGATATATTCACATACATGTTGTTTATGTTGTGGGTGACCTGTATAAGTGTTGATTCTTCGATAGATCTTCCTCACTCTGTTTGTTAAGCGCCTAGACGGTTTCAAGTTGTTTTTAAATTCTGTAAGCTGCCCTAATTCCCTTCTGATGTCATCAATGGACTTTTCCAGCCGGCGTTGCCACCAAGGCTTGAGCTGTTTGTAGTCTTTACCTCGATTGTTCTTAGGGGATTGGATCTGTTGATTGTGACTTCGAATCACTGCTACCGCTCCACAATAGATGAGAGTGTGAAGTTGTTCCAGCGCTTCGCAGTCTTTAGCATAGTTCTGCAGTAGTAAGTTCACAGCTGCTAGTATGCTGTTAGTGCTCTTATTGGTTCGAAGCTTGGGTAGTTTTGGCCGGTGTATTGGGTTGGTGCCATTAAATTCCGCTAGTGCTTTACAAAGTTCGGTATTATAGTCATTATCGGTGGTTTTGTCGCAATCATTGTTTATTTCCTCAACGCCATTGTGGTCTCCTTGTGCATTCTCCGATTTATGTGTATCCTGATCGGTAATTATGTCATTCTCTCCATCTTGAAGGTCAAGAAGGACTTCACCTCGAATTTGTTGCAACGTCGGACCGGGTAGTAGATTGTTTCTTACAATACTTCGACGTTGGTCAGCAATACGCTGTTCCGTGAGATGGTGAAATTCTGGAAAATGTTCAATGAATGCATGGTGGAGGGCGTATCTGTATGTCGTCATATCAGTTTCCATCTTGGTGATTTTAAAGTAGGAGCGCATAATGAATGAGTTTAGCTCGATAGTCCACTTCATGCGCTTCCTGGGCTTTCCGGCTTTTGTGGTCGTAGATGTGCCGACTTGCGTCACTCCAGAAACATCAGAAGCCGGTGGCGGAGGATCGATGTTGTTTTCCCCCTGAGTGTGGTTCGCAGTAGCCCTACTCGGTGTCACGCTGCGCCTACCGCTAACCGAGGAAGAAGGTAAATCATTTTTCGAACAAGCCCTTCTAGCACCAACTTGAACGCGACAAGAGTTTAAGGTGTTGCAATGTCGATTCACCCGACGATTCCTGAGATTCAAGGTCCCGGAATTTACAATCGAATTATTGCTCCCCCCAGAATCCGTGGAGCAGACAGCCGATGTACTAGGTACACTAGCAGTGTGGGATTCTGAGCATTTAGCTCTACCCACCTGGGGTAATCTAGTTTTACAATTCGACATCGTGATTGTCGCATTTTAGACCTACTGCCAGGTGCTGATTCAGCCGCTCCTTACATGGAGAACAGACGCTGTCGGAGTACCGCTCCTTACATGGAGACCGTCGTGTCCTGAAACTAACTGGTTTTGGTTCGCTCCGAGGTATTTAATTTCCTCGATACCTTCTATATCTAAAAGGCATTCCCCGATCCACCACCTGGGGAAGCGCCCGATAGGGGACCAGTACCCCCACGGGTATTATTATTATTATTATTATTATTATTATTATTATTATTATTATTATTATTATTATTATTATTATTATTATTATTATTATTATTATTATTATTATTATTATTATTATTATTATTATTATTATTATTATTATTATTATTATTATTATTATTATTTCCAACTCAAGTGTACTCTTGCTCAGCTCTTGCTGGTAATATTCACCTATCCCGAGCGTGTGTAAACGCAAATGGGATTAGGCACAGCAGTTACATATTTAGAAATTTACGGACAGTGTGACAAGTATTCAAAATTGCAGCCTTCTGCAGATCGATGTATGTGTTTTTGTGAAGACCTAGTTTGGTGAGGCTGTCTTGTAGAGTTTTTGGGGATTAGTCCCGTAGATGAAACGATGACCGGCACCACCTCTACTTTCTCTGCATGCCACATCTGTCCTACCTCAATTGCAAGATCGGTGTATTTTGCAATTTTTTCGTTGTATTTGTCTAAAATATTGTTGTTATTGGGTACAGCAACATCCACCAGGAGAACCGAGTTAGCTTTTTTATCCACAACCACAATATCAGGCCGGTTATTCGTCACCCGTCTATCGCTGATAATTGACCTATCGTAGTATAGTCTAAAATCAGCATTCTCTAGAACTGCATGAGGATGGTACTTGTAATAAGGCGTGTAAGTGTTAACTAATCCAAATTTGTTGGCCAACTTCTGATGAATGATGTTGCACAGTTGGTTGTGCCTGCGTAGGTAATCAATGTTAGCTATGGCTGAACATCCCGACGTAATGTGTTGTATCGTCTCTGTTGTTTGTTGACACCTTCTGCACTTGTCCGATACGATATTTGGATCTCTTATAACAAATTTCTTGTAATTGTTGGTATTAATTACTTGGTCTTGGATCGCCATCATAAATCCTTCTGTTTCTGGAAACAATGTTCCATCAGAGAGCCACTTATTTGATGCTTCCTTGTCGATATATGGTTGATTGAGGTCGTGATGATGTCGACCATGGAGCGCTTTCTGGGCCCACTCTGCCTGTTTGTCAGAGTCTGTAACGATTTCAAGTTTATTATCAGGGTTTACAAGATCTAAGGGGGAATAGTTTTTATCTGCTTTCGCGACCAACTCATGCAATTTAGATTTTTGAGCCTTGCCAATGAAGAATTTTTGGAGTTGGGATATTTGTTTGTAATGTAAATTAGCTATGTCCGTTAGAGCTCTCCCTCCCTCTTTTCTTGGTAGAGTGGTCCTAATAACTGATGATGTCGGGTGGTGACATTTGTGTTTGGTCATCATGGTTCGCGTTGTTCTTTGAATATCTTCCAGTTCTGTTTTTGTCCACTTCAGAATTGCAAATGAGTATGTCAGGATCGGTATGGCGTAGGTGTTAATTGCTTTGGCGAGATTTCCTGCGTTCAACTGGGATTTCAATAAAGCAGTTATCCTTTGAGTGAACTGTCCTCGAATTTTGGTTTTTGCTTGCTTCTGGTCAAGTAGCTTAGCTTGCTGAAATCCTAGATATTTGTAGGTTTCACCATTTTGCAAGGCATTTATAATGTTCCCATTAGGTAGTAATACATCTCCGTTAACGATTTTACCCTTCTCGATCTTTAAGGTTTTGCACTTGTCTAATCCAAATCCCATTTGTATATCACTTGAAAATTTTTCAGTAATATTAAGTAAATGTTGAATTTGACGCTGGTTTGATGCGTATATTTTGATGTCATCCATGTATAAGAGGTGGGAAACAGTGCAGCTAGTGTTTCTGTTGGCCTTGATTTTAAAGCCGTAATCCGTATCGTTAAGTAGATTGGAGAGTGGATTCATTGCCAAACAAAACCAAAGTGGACTCAGGGAGTCGCCTTGGAAGATCCCCCTTCGGATAGAAATTTCATCAGTTTCGAGGTATTGACCATTTATTTGTAAATGAAGGTTCGTTCGCCAGTGCTTCATCGATGACTCAAGAAAAGTAACAAGAGTGGGGTGTACTTTGTAAATTTGCAAAACTTTAACAAGCCAGGAATGTGGAACGCTATCAAATGCTTTCCTATAATCTACGAAAGCCGTGTAGATGTTGCGCTGTTCCTTCTGCGCCTGTTTTAGTATTACCGAATCGATGATGAGTTGCTTTTTGCATCCTTGGTGATCTCGTCTGCACCCTTTTTGTTCTTCCGACAAGATGTTGTTTTGATCGGCATGTCTGTAAATACGGTTAGTAATGCAAGACGTTAATATTTTATATATAGTTGGAAGGCATGTTATAGGTCTATACTGCGTAGGATCGTGAGTTTGATGCGTTTTGGGAAGCAAGTGGGTCGAACCCAGTGTCAGAAATGGTGGTGTATCTTCTGGATGCTGCAGAATATGTGTAAATGATCTTGCCATTGCTTCATGCAGACTGTCAAACTTCTTATACCAGAAGTTTTGGACATGGTCAACTCCTGGTGTCTTCCAACTACTGGTGCTCTTTATAGCTTCGGTTACCTCGCTTGTTGTCAGTTCTTATCCAGTGAGCGTTGGATTTATGTTCGATAGGGTTCGACCATAAAGAAGACCAGTACTCCGTTAGCTCATCTTTATTTGGAAGACTTTGGTTGTGATTGTTTGCTGTACCGCTTAGTTGCCTGTAAAATAACTTCTGATTGTTATTGAATAAGTAGTTTTGTTGTTTCCTTTTCGTGCACTTGACATATCGTGACAAACGTTTGGATTTTGCCTTTAACTTTTGCCTGAGTAAATCCATATATTCACATACATGTTGTTTATGTTGTGGGTAATTATTATTATTATTATTAATATTATTATTATTATTATTATTATTATTATTATTATTATTATTATTATTATTATTATTATTATTATTATTATTATTATTATTATTATTATTATTATTATTATTATTATTATTATTATTATTATTATTATTATTATTATTATTATTATTATTATTATTATTATTATTATTATTATTATTATTATTATTATTATTATTATTATTATTATTATTATTATTATTATTATTATTATTATTATTATTATTATTATTATTATTATTATTATTATTATTATTATTATTATTTCCAACTCAAGTGTACTCTTGCTCAGCTCTTGCTGGTAATGTTCACCTATCCCGAGCGTATGTAAACGCAAATGGGATTAGGCACAGCAGTTACATATTTAGAAATTTACGGACAGTGTGACAAGTATTCAAAATTGCAGCCTTCTGCAGATCGATATATGTGTTTTTGTGGAGACCTAGTTTGGTGAGGCTGTCTTGTAGAGTTTTGGGGATTAGTCCCGTAGATGAAACGATGACCGGCACCACCTCTACTTTCTCTGCCTGCCACATCTGTCCTACCTCAATTGCAAGATCGGTGTATTTTGCAATTTTCTCGTTGTATTTGTCTAAAATATTATTGTTATTGGGTACAGCAACATCCACTAGGAGAACCGAGTTAGCGTTTTTATCCACAACCACAATATCAGGCCGGTTATTCGTCACTCGTCTATCGGTGATAATGGACCTATCGTAGTATAGTCTAAAATCAGCATTCTCTAGAACTGCATGCGGATGGTACTTGTAATAAGGCGTGTAGGTGTTAACTAATCCAAATTTGTTGGCCAACTTCTGATGGATGATGTTGCAAAGTTGATTGTGCCTGCGTAGGTAATCAATGTTAGCTATGGCTGAACATCCCGACGTAATGTGTTGTATTGTCTCTGTTGTTTGTTGACACCTCCTGCACTTGTCCGATACGATATTTGGATCTCTTATAACAAATTTTTTGTAATTGTTGGTATTAATTACTTGGTCTTGGATCGCCATCATAAATCCTTCTGTTTCTGGAAACAATGTTCCATCAGAGAGCCACTTATTTGATGCTTCCTTGTCGATATATGGTTGATTGAGGTCGTGATGATGTCGACCATGGAGCGCTTTCTGGGCCCACTCTGCCTGTTTGTCAGAGTCTGTAACGATTTCAAGTTTATTATCAGGGTTTACAAGATCTAAGGGGGAATAGTTTTTATCTGCTTTCGCGACCAGCTCATGCAATTTAGATGTTTGAGCCTTGCCAATGAAGAATTTTTGGAGTTGGGATATTTGTTTGTAATGTAAATTAACTATGTCCGTTAGAGCTCTCCCCCCCTCTTTTCTTGGTAGAGTGGTCCTAATAACTGATGATGTCGGGTGGTGACATTTGTGTTTGGTCATCATGGTTCGCGTTGTTCTTTGGATATCTTCCAGTTCTGTTTTTGTCCACTTCAGAATTCCAAATGAGTATGTCAGGACCGGTATCGCGTAGGTGTTAATTGCTTTGGCAAGATTTCCTGCGTTCAACTGGGATTTCAATAAAGCAGTTATCCTTTGAGTGAACTGTCCTCGAATTTTGGTTTTTGCTTGCTTCTGGTCTAGTAGCTTAGCTTGCTGAAATCCTAGATATTTGTAGGTTTCACCATTTTGCATGGCATTTATAATGTTCCCATTAGGTAGTAACACATCTCCGTTAACGATTTTACCCTTCTCGATATTCAAGGTTTTGCACTTGTCTAATCCAAATCCCATTTGTATATCACTGGAAACATTTTCAGTGATATTAAGTAAATGTTGAATTTGACGCTGGTTTGATGCGTATATTTTGATGTCATCCATGTATAAAAGGTGGGAAACAGTGCAGCTAGTGTTCCTGTTGGCTTTGATTTTGAAGCCGTAATCCGTATCGTTAAGTAGATTGGAGAGTGGATTCATTGCCAAACAAAACCAAAGTGGACTCAGGGAGTCGCCCTGGAAGATCCCCCTACGGATAGAAATTTCATCAGTTTCGAGGTATTGACCATTTATTTGTAAATGAAGGTTCGTTCGCCAGTGCTTCATCGATGATTCAAGAAAAGTAACAAGAATGGGGTGTACTTTGTAAATTTGCAAAACTTTAACAAGCCAGGAATGTGGAACGCTATCAAATGCTTTCCTATAATCTACGAAAGCCGTGTAGATGTTGCGCTGTTCCTTCTGCGCCTGTTTTAGTATTACCGAATCGATGATGAGTTGTTCTTTGCAGCCTTGGTGATCTCGTCTGCACCCTTTCTGTTCTTCCGACAAGATGTTGTTATGATCCGCATGTCTGTAAATACGGTTAGTAATGCAAGACGTTAATATTTTATATATAGTTGGAAGGCATGTTATAGGTCTATACTGCGTAGGATCGTGAGTTTGATGCGTTTTGGGAAGCAAGTGGGTCGAACCCAGTGTCAGAAATGGTGGTGTATCTTCTGGATGTTGCAGAATATGTGAAAATGATGTTGCCATTGCTTCATGCAGACTGTCAAACTTCTTATACCAGAAGTTTTGGACATTGTCAACTCCTGGTGTCTTCCAATTATTATTATTATTATTATTATTATTATTATTATTATTATTATTATTATTATTATTATTATTATTATTATTATATCGCAATAAATAGATATTTTGAGAGTCAATAAGTATATCCAGTTGAGAGGGTTGTTAGAAAGCGCCACCTTAATGCTTTTATGGCACTTCAATGGTACTTTACTGGCAATGGATTCTAATTATTTTCAAACTTTCGAAATCTTGGCAAGCGCAGTTGCCAGATTATAACATGCATGATTAAAATCGTTGTAGTATTCTTCACCGGGGACGTTGTCATTTTCAGTGGTAAAGTAGGGCATTATGGCAATCTTGCAGGATTGAAATATCTTCAGCACCCTGAGAGCTTAATTGAAGATAAAATAAGATCAAGCGTAACTCCTCTGTCATTAGTTACTGCATTCGACTGTAATAGATTGAGGAATGCACAGATATTTGACAATTGCTCTCGGATGGAGATGCGGTACCAGAGGAACGAGCTAATGAACAAACACCATCTATTTCCCAATGTGCATACGGAATATTAAAATCGCCAATAACGAAGAAGCTGACATTTGCACGTTGCTCATTTATGGTTATTAGCTGGTTGTAATAGTCTTGTTATAAAATAGGTTGATATTTAGGACGAAGGTATACAGATCCCAAAATAAATTTGTTATTAACTAGATTAACTGATTAACTATGACAGAAGTAATCAAGCTTATGGTGGAATCCTAATTGTATCCTTTAACGAAGACTTCTCCGCTGTAATTGAATATTATTTTCTACAAATAAAAAATATTTTAGAATCTTCAATAGTACACAAAAAAAACATCCATTTATACTTATATTATTTGTATTTGTAAATCACCTAAATCAAATGTTCGCTTTTAAAATAAAATACTAAAATAAGAATTACGCAATCAAATCCGGATAATATTACTCTTAACACCTACAACCCGCAATTTATAATTTTTATAGTAATATTTACATGGGTTTGTAGTTGTTTTGTAGATTGTAGGTTTTTAAGTTTGAAGTTAATTGACAGTGAAATGTTTATATATATTGAAAGAAACGATTTGTGTGATGGCAATAACATTTTCCAAATAAAAAGTAAAAAGATGGATATCTTTTATTTTTATTCTTAACGTATTTTGTGTATAAACGCTTTTTCAGAAATGCACATGTTGAACTTTCTTATTTTATTTTACTTTAGTTCTTATTTGGTTTTATCCGCTGTATAAACTCTGCTTATAGGCCAAGCAATAGGTAAATATTTTTGACAAAAATCCTAGTAGACAACGAATGGTGCCATCATATAAAAGACATTACGTAGTATAATTTTGATATGTTTTGGACACGCAAATGTTTTTCAGTAATTTGTTATAAACATTTAAGACGAAAAAAACCTTCCTATTTTAGTTTTTTCATATAACGTAAAAAGTACTGGATCAATCTCAATCATAAATCGTAGGTAATTAAAATATGAACAAAATGAGGGGTTGAGCGAGTTAATCGAATAATTAGGAACCGAGAAAATTAGAAAAAACAGGAATATTAGTCATTTTTTTGGAAATTCATATTTTCATCATTTTTCAATTGTAAGATCTCCTAAACCATACGTTTTATCGAGTTAAACAAAGAGTACCTTTTTGTTTAAAAATCGATTGAAAGATTCATTTTTGCTAACTTTAGATTGTAACGTGCCTACCTTCTTACACGTGGCTCCTGCCACAAGAACACGTCACTATGGACACCCTTGATGCAAAATTCGGGTTTTAAATCTCGGGCGCCAGATTATTAACGTGGTTTGCTCCACGGCCCCTTGACCCTTAGCGTCAAGAGTTCCAGGGGTCTTGTTGAACTAACTTTATTTACCTAATTACAATCGAATATGAATTCTCCGATTTATAAATCACGGGTTAATGAAGGAAACAGGGGTTCAGCAGAATTGTACACTACCTACGGTTTAGGGTATACCTACAATCACACAATAGGTCGGTATATAACAAAATAATCAAAAAGAAACTTTTAGTCTATTAATACTCTGTGGTCTATTTCACGAATAATTCTTTGGTGACAAGCAAATTCACAGGGAAAAGAAAATAAGCTATCTTTACCATATACTTGGTACTTTGACGGACATAACGGTCAGGTTATCAAATACGGTTTAAATCTACCGGGTTTAACGGGGTCCCTAATGCACGATTTAGATCTGCCGGGTAATCAGACAAATTGTGGCTAAGCCTCTTCCAAGTCTGATCAACCCTTGAATCCAAATGAAACCGGCAACTATTATTCCGACAATTAGAAAAAAAACAAAATATAATTAATGATTCTACGAAACGGGAAATGAACGATTTAGATCTGCCGGGAAATCAAACAAATTGTGGCTAAGCCTCTTCCAAGTCTGATTAACCCTTGAATCTAAAGGAAACCGGTAACTATTATTCCGAAAAAAAAAAATTCAAGAACGAATTAGATCTGCCGGGAAATCAAACAAATTGTGGCTAAGCCTCTTCCAAGTCTGATTAACCCTTGAATCTAGATAAAGCCGGTAACAATTATTCCGAAAAAATAAAATTTAAGAACTAAATAGATCTGCCTGGAAATCAAACAAATTGTGGCTAAGCCTCTTCCAAGTCTGATTAACCCTTGAATCTAACTAAAGCCGGTAACTATTATTCCGAAAAAAATAAAATTTAAGAACTAATTAGATTTGCCGGGAAATCAAACAAATTGTGGCTAAGCCTCTTCCAAGTCTGATTAACCCTCGAATCTAAATAAAGCCGGCGAGTATTATTCCCAAAAAAAAAATTTTCCCACGAGTTAAACGGTACCCAGCTATCGACACACAGAGTAAAAATATTTGTACTAGCATAAAATTAAAATATTATAATCCACTTGGATATCAATTCAATATAAAACTACTGAGAACCAAAAGCATAAAATAATTCGAGAATCCACTAATAATTCATATCAGTTAATTAATATATAATAAACGCTGTAAATAAAATTCGAAATCAAATTACAGTTGACAAATCTTTATTTCCATATAAAAGAAACAAATAAAAAAAAAACCAATTTCAGTTCAACAACAAAAGAAAAAAATAGCCGGTCGGAAAATTTTCAAAACCATACATTTAACAATTTAATATTAAGCGGCGATACGGAAAGTTTAGAATACACAGTTTATTTGTTAAAATGATTTACCTTATAAAATACAGCTTCCACACACACAATCTTAATGCACTAAATTTTCACAATACGGTTTATCGGTTTTCGTAAGAAAGTTGAGCGAAGAATCACGAAATACTATTTGAGAGCCGGAATGAATCAGAGACAAATAAAAATCAGAGCGAAAATGAATGCTAGACAGAATGAATCAGAGCCAATAATCGATTGTGAGCGAGAGTAGATAGGAAATGGGGAAGCATTTAAGGTGAATTTGAGCAGGGTTAATGACCGCAGTTGACCTCTAGGAAATGACTGAGCATGGGGAACCAGGGAAGGTGAATTTGAGCAGGGTTAATGACCGCAATTGACCTCTAGGAAATGACTGAGCATCAGGGTTTCGTAGAAATCAGTGATGCATGTGGAACACGGAAAATGAAAATTATACAGGGTGCACCGAAAGTAACTACATTTAATAGGAGGGGGTATACAGAGCAGTAGTCAATTACACTATAGGTAGTGAAGAGTAAATTATTATTAATTTGGAAAGAAAAAAATGGAAGAATTGAAAGAAGCTGTGCAAACTTTAGTATACGATTTTAACAAACGTCGACAAATGATTGATCGGGAGCAGATATATGGTTGGGAAGAATATACATAGCAGAAGATTGTATGCAGCAGGTGAAAGTGTATAGAAAAGGAGCTGATGCTTGCAAAAATTTTATAAAAGGATTAATTTGCATTGTATGTTATTAAAACACTGTAATTTGGAAAGATCGATGTACTTACTTCCTGAAGAACTTCGCTTAAGAATGAAGAATTCAAGGAAGAAAAATAATGTTATCTTAAAATAAAAAGCAGTGAATTTCATTCGTTTTATTCATAGTTATTATACAAAACAACTGAACATTCTTTATGAGGTATTGCATGCGTAGCTTATTAATCAAGTTTCTTCAAGTAGGACAGCATATGGTTTGAAAACACGCAAATTCATTTTCTACCGTCTTACATGTATTGAGAAGATTGTAAATGAGATATCCATTAATAGTACCCGCATATGTAATAACATAAATTTATAGACACGTAGAACTGCGAAAATGATGAAACAAAAAAACCCATAAATCGAGAAACGCTACACACCACACGCGAACATATTAAAAAGTTGTTCAAAGACCTATCCTGTGAAACTAATACATGATTAAAGTAAATTCTTGATTACCCGCATATCGTAAATTCAGCGAGATATATTAAAAAGTTGTTCAAAGACCTATCCCGTGAAACTAATACATGATTAAAGTAAATTCTTGATTACCCGCATATCGTAAATTCAGCGGGATGTATAACTTTGAAACAAAAAAAATCCATAAATCGAGAAACGCTACAAGCGAACATATTAAAAAGTCGTTCAAACACGCATCCTTTAAAACTAATTGAAGAATAAATTTTATTAAACAAGTATCGTCGACTAGACCCGCATATAATTTTAAAAGCAGAAATTTATGGGAAGATGTACAGCTCTGAGAATTAATTGGTTTACTATTAAAACTCGTTCAAATCTTCTTAAGGAAATCTCCTCCTCCTATCTGTCTGGCCTTGCGGTATATAAGAGGAAAATATTGCGCTCAAAGTATAGTTTATTTTATCGCATAGATGAAATGCAAAAACAACAAAAAATTGTAAATATAATTAGTGAGTTTAGGAGAACAAAAAAGCAAACAGGATTCGAATAGATGAGTAAAAAAAGTATACCAATGGTGATCAAAAAAGAAGCTTCAGGAACCAATTACCAAATATTGTCAGCCACAAAAAATTATGATTGTTCATCAAATAATTCAAACGACGTAATAATAATAGAAGGTGAAACACAAACATTACGAAATTGTAATTATGACGACGTATCTATGGATGGGATTTTAGAAAACGAGTTCGATGTAGAGCAACTGTTTCAACAGGATGATTTCAATAGTGCTGTAGGAGTTGCCGAAGATGGCGTAGATCAAGTAAAATTGGAAACAATGATCAATAAGTATAGTGAAAATGTGAACATGTTAATAGAATCGAATAAAACATTTTTAAGTGAAGGTTACGCGCAGCGACAAAATTTAAAGTTAAAAATGGAGAAATACGAGAAAAAATATTTGACAGCCAAAATTCTATTAGAAAAATTGGACGCTAAACTCAAAAATTGTTAAATTAATAAATTGTTAAACATTCAAATTATATGTTTTACCGTCTTTACATTTCATATATGTGATAAAATAAACTATCATATTATAACCAATTATGACTTTTCCCTATACACCCACTGAAAGTATATTTGAGAAAATAAATTGAAAGTTGAAGAGAGAAAAACACAAGAAAAATATTTGACAGCCAAAATTCTATTAGAAAAATTGGATGCTAAACTCAAAAATTGTTAAATTAATAAATTGTTAAACATTTAAATTATATATTTTGCATTTCAGCTATGCGATAAAATAAACTAACATATATAACTAATTATGACTTATTTTTCCTATACACCCAGCTGAAGCAATAAATCTCATACAATTTCTGTTCATTCACGAGATAAAATAAAGTATCATAACTAATTTATCCTCGTACATTAAAGTATATTTAGCAAGACTCGGATCCATTTCTTTTGTAAGCGTGAAACGAGTTTCTTCTTTTTTACCGTGTCAGGCATCGGATCGTAATTCTTGAATCTGTTAGTAAAACAGTTATGAAAGCACAGGACCGGAGTGGAAATTAAAGATGATATGAAATATAGTATTTTATTCGATCAAACCCAAGTGTAGTGAAATAAAATCCACAGTACTGGATATGTGACTAATGTCATACATTTTTATGTTGAAAAATTTAAAAAGACACAATTGAATAGATATTAAAATAAATTGAATATAAAGTTGCATTAATATTAAAATTGTAGTGAAATAAAATCCACAGTACTGGATGTGTTACTAAATTTCAAAAATTTTAAATTTTTTGAACAATACAAAAAGATACAATTGAATTAAAACAAATTTATGGCGCATTGATGTTGAAATGTTTGTTGTTGCACAAAGAACAATAATCAACTATACAATATACAAATAGTTCTCTTTCACAAATGGTACATTTAAAACATGAGTCTGGTAAATTTGCAGCAGGTCCGGTGAAATGCTCGCTGACATGTTGAGATTCCACGTTTAAATTGAGCCCGCTGGGAACATCAAAAAAGCAACAAGTACATAGTCGTTGATCATTCATGGAATAGTAGCACTGTAACACGCAGAGCGGTTTTCCAAAACTATAATTTAGCCATTTCTGACTATCCACTGTTTCAATATGAAACGATTTGAAATCAATAGTGGAACCTGTATCATGTTCCTGTTCCGAAGTACAGGAACTGATAACAGAATCCACTTCACTTCCACTATCGTCATCGATTCTGTTATCCTCTTGGTTTTCTAACAAAACCGCAAAATCGAAAGACTCGTTATCACTATCCATACTTTCTTCTTTTATTACACTACAGTTTTGGGTTTGATACGTATTGCGGCGTTTAAATGTATTATATATAGAATTTCAGGAAAGCACTATTCAGTGTCTCACCACAAAATCATTTATTATAATATAAGCAAGTAAAAACAAATTTATTGGTAGAGTTGTATTAAATATTTGTAGAGAATTCCAACGTCTTGTATTATCCATCTTGTTTTTTTCTTTTTTGATTGATGTTTTCATCATCTTGGCAAACTTACAGTCTGGGCTAAATTTTAAATGTTCTTCATGAACGCAATCTTCGGATAACCACTCATGAATTTCCACATGACAATTAAAACAACGAGTTATGTCACTATAACCAACATAAAAAAAACCGCTAACGCCAAATCTATAGGAGAAACTTTACCAGTCCAATTTTTGAATGATTGCAAGCGGTAGTCATACAATGATAATAAATCGGAGAAATCTTCTAAACACATATTGATGGTGTGAGTCAAATTCATTTTGCTATAACTATTCATAGATTTCCCCATCCATTCCAATACTAGCATAATTTCTCCCACCACTTTCACATATCTATAAAAAGCATAGTTTTGTCTTGTTAGTTGTGGGGAAATGTCTTCAAATATGGTTCCAAAGGAAGTGTTTTGGGGGGAGCGTCGATTTGACTTGAATAAGTCAAAGTCAAAGTTTGTTACAGTGTGTTTATCAGCAGAGTGCACTCCTTGTGTAATAATTTCAGGGAACAGGAATAATTATATAGTTTTTTACGAAAAGGAATGGGAGGAATTAATATGTTTCAACGATTTGATTGACAATTTTTTCACTGCAGCGGAAACCCTAGACCCTATAGATGCGGGCTATTTTTGGCTTCAATTTCAAAAGTTTGAGCAGAATAAAGTGCTAAAAATTTTAACTGGACACGCTAGTATTTGTTTGGGGTATGCAAGTATATCCGAGCTGTGGAAGATATTACCACTAATAAAGAACACCTTTGAAACATTAAAAAACCAGCAGTTTTTAGGAACTATGAAAATTTTACAACTGGCTGTTACTAAATCACAAGATGCTCCGAAAACAGCACTAGAAGTTCTACAACCAATCAAAAAAATCAATCCAATTATATACAACCTAGGTCTTGAAGTAATTTACAGATTTCCTGAATTACTACAAGCTGAAAAAAGTCAGCTTTAATGAGAACTTTAACAAAATACATGATCTATATGTCTGGCGATATGCATATCATGCGGCAAGAAAAAACGATTGGCAAGCTAGATATCTCGATCAGTTACGCTTCAAGCAACGAATTCAACAAGCCGCCAAATTTATCAATCCCATTTTACATGTAATACATAGATGTAAAGTTTATAATAAAAGATATATAGTAATTATTATGTTTTATTTGAAAAATTAGTTTACAATACATTATTTTTATTAATCCAAGAGTTATGCAAGTTATCTAATCCCAGCCATTTCACCAAAACCTTATTTCCTTTTTTTCTCAATACTTTTTCAACGTGGTAAACGTCGGGGTGTTTCACTTTTAAAAGTTCCTCAGTGTAAAAAGCTCCTTGAATCGGTTGATTACTCTCGTCTTGTAAAAGATATGTTGTGGGATTGGTCAGCTTGACTTTATAGATTGTCAAAATTTCGGTTGACCAGTTGGGTGTATAACCTTTGGAAAATGATTCACGATATTTACTTATGCGTACAAAATCACCTTTTTTAAATCTAGGTTTGCGGGGGTCGACTGTTTTCATGTGGTTGAAAGCAATAATATATTTGGCGTTTGTCTCATTCACCTTACTGGGAATAGCACTCGTTGTTGAATGCCTGGTATTATTGTATTTCTTAACAATTTTTGGTAGCAATTCCAACCATTTATATGACCCTTGCACACTAAATTCTTTCCACAATAAAGTCTTTAGTGTTCGAATAACTCTTTCTACGATGCTAGCTTTAAGGTTTGAAGATGTGCTGTAATGATTTATTCCATACTGTTGCATCAGCTGTTGGAACTCTTTGTTATAAAATTCTTTACCCATATCGGTCTTTAAATTTTTAGGCGGGCTCATTTGGGAGAGTACTTTTTGCATAGCCTCTGTAATGTCTTTGGCATTTTTTCGCTTTACAGGTTCAGCCCAAACGAATTTACTAAAAGTATTGATTATTACAAGTATATATCAAAAAAACCTTTGTTAACGCTTTTATAATTATTCAGAATCGCCAAGTCAGCCTGAAGAAGATCATGCAAACCTTTGACAATCACATGTCGTCTCTTGTAATTTTTACGAGCCGGACTATGCAATTCATTAACTACATCTCGCTTCACATTACTCATATTTTTGTAGAGCACACTGAATTACAAATTCAACGTAAAATTGTTTATAACTAGGGTTTAACGCAAACTGTAAAGTATCGCCTTTTTCAACAGATTTATCAACTATACCGGATTGGTCAGATATTTTATTGTTATAGCGAATATATAGTCCATCAAAAATGCATTTAAAATGTTCAACTTTTCCTGATACTGGTATCGTAAAAGTGCTTGTATTACAGTCTAAGACGTAAAAAAACTTGTCTATTCCTCGACTACCGTTTATTTTGAAAAAAATTTTGGTATGGAATTTATAGGGATCCCCAATATAAAAATTATCACTGAGGAGTGGTGCTGCTACAATTTCGTCAGAGGGTTTTAACGCTTGACTGCGAAGAAAGTGTTTATTGAACCTGTTAATCGGCATATTAAGATTGAATGGGCCATTTTTATCAAGGGGGTGCTATTTATTAAACTGTTTGCAACGGGCAAAGTAGGGTAAAATCAGCACACATATTATCTACAGAACCTACTTTAAATTCAATTTTATCACCCTTTTTTATTTTTATGGTGGATAACTCATGATATTTATAAACCTTGCCATTTATCAAAACATCACCATCACTCGAGTAGTGCTTACAGCTTTCGATAGAAGCTTCAACAGGAAAAACGAAAGCAGTCTCTCCATTCTCTAAACCATACAAGGGATTTTTTGTCTTTTTTACCCCCATTAATCGAATGATGCATGTACTAAAATATTATTTTGGTGTGCAAATGTAAAAGGGCGTTTTAAGTATCGGTTCAGCGGTAGAAGGAACGTCTACACATTCTGAGGTGGAGAGGTAATGTTGGTTGAAATGACGGCATGTTAACGACTAAACAATTTATAAAGTAATCAAAGTATTTATTCGATTATACCACCCTCTCGTAATTCTTCAATAATGGATATAATTTCATTGAGATGACCTGTATTCCCTGCTGCTTGAGAAGCTACAAGTAATCGTAACCTATCAACCATTTCATTAAAATCATCAAAATATTTATAATCAATGGGTTTGTTATTGTAATCCATCATAGTCAACTTCCCCCCAAGTTTTGACATTTTACGTGTCAGTACACCAGTTAATAGAGACCGAGGGGCCGTACCAGCCCTCGGTCTAATCGGATTTGGTTTTAGTTCAGGCTTAATGATGAATGTATATTTATCTTTAATATCATTAGGGAATGTTCTGATGGGTAAATCGGGGTTATGTTCTCGACGAATAGCATTTGTTCGTTTAATAATATCTACATAATTATCCACATCTCGTTTAGTATATACAATAGGGTTTTTTTTAAATAGCAACTCGTACAACCCAGGTGTACCCAAATATGTTATATGCTTTACGACAATATCTTTACCTTTAAAGTCTAGTTCAGAGTCACCAATCTAAAACTTTTCTTCGTTGGGATTATGAAAAACGCCCAAAATATGATCATATACCCCTTCCGTATCTCGTATCATCCCCTCGATAAATTCTCTAGGAAGAGGTGTGTCAAACTGTTCAAAATACTATCTCAAAACGTTTGGGTCGGTGATTGTACGATAAAAATCACTTATGCTGTCATCGATAAATTGGGCTTGTCTGGTTCTATCTGGAATCTCCCCCGAATCATTTCGAGATTCATAAGTTGTTTCATCTGTTAAAAATCTCGTGTTGTCCTGGAAAGTACTGTGAAAATCTGGATCGTTATCGGACTCAAAAAATGCTAGTTGATCGTAACGAGTTGTGGGTGATTTTTTAATGGTAATGTTACCTTTTGTCGGTGATATTTCTTGTTTAATAGGTTTCCCCAAAGTTGAAACAAATTCTTTAAGAGGCTGGTATGATTTTTCCAATTTACTTTGAGACTCATGCCTCTGCTGTTTGAGAAGTTTATATTTCTTTTTAATATCTTGACGTGATTTTATGAGCTGTTTCCCTAATCGTTCATTCATTGTGACTAATAGATTTCACATTTTTTAAGGTCTTATATATACATCAAACCCTTTTCGATATTTTCCAGAGGATAATGCACAGTCCTTATCAATAACTAAAAATCCAAACTTATCTTTCCAACAAAACGATCCCATGTATTTAAATTGTTGAAAACTCATGTCGATATTTGCATGGTCGTCAAAAATATGTTTCAGATTAGTAACATCTTGGGGGAATACAATTAACAGATTAGCATTATCCCGAATTAGTTGTTTTGGAATCGCTGAATATGTTTGACATAAATAAAAACAATCGGTCTCTTTATGTCGACCAAAACAAAAATAATTTTTGATGATATTTTGGTCACAAGACGCCTCATCGTCAAATATAACTATGGAATTATGTTTAATATTTTCGGGGAGCGGAAAATCTTCACTTTTACTAAATTCTTGGTAACCGATCTATCGTATGGGTTGTAGTAATAATCGCAGATATTGATATTTTGGTTGCTGCAGTGATTTCGAATATAAATAAACATTTTCATATTTCATACCATTAGGATGTTCCAACAAAGATAACATTACGTTGGTTTTACCACTTCCACTAGGCCCTACTATAAGTGTTCGTTTAGAATTACCTCCAAATAATACACCGTGATTATTTTCATTATTTGTAATGTCATAGTTTTTAACTGGTAAGGAAACTTGTTGTTTTACAAGCTTCATGTTGAAGACTGTTAGTATATAAAGAGAAACACTCATATATAGGTGTTAGTATGAAAAATAAAGCGGTACCACTTGAACGTCGTAGGACTAGAGGTAGAGGACTTGTTAATACATTAATCAATAAGCATATATATTTTGATAGTTATGGTAATTTACCACCACCAATAGAAGTCGTAAAGTATTTTACAAGTAATGGAAAAGTAGACATCCACTTCAATTACGAAACAGTACAAAGATTAGGTTACCAATGTGGACAGTATTGTCTTAGATTTTTATATAGTCAGTATAACTGAGTAGGCAACTCATTCCATAACCAACTGTCCAAGATGTCGTATACTTTTTCGTTAAGTGGGGAGTCATCAATTCTAAGTGGTGACTTTAACCCACCCATTTACTTAGATGAAAATTCCGAGTATGAGATAGGATTAGCTAATTTTGATACATTCAATAGTATTCCAAACGTAACTCAAACCAATAACGTATTAGTGTGGGGTCAGAAAAGGCAATACAACTATATCATCCCTATAGGCTCCTATGAACTGGATGATATTATAAAATTAATTGAAAAAGAAATGTTTAATATAGCGGGTACTACAACCCGCATTGTGCCAGATAGTCGAACATGGTCTGTATCAATGAAAAGCACTGAAACTATAAATTTTACAGTTGATAATTCAATAGGGGATCTGTTGGGTTTCTCAAAAGTCTTTCTTGAACCGAATAAGGTAAATACCTCAACAAAAATGATAAATATTTTAAAAGTTAATACTATATGTATTGACTGCAACATTGCAGTCGGATCATTTTTGAATGGAGAACCAGTACACATTATACATCAGTTTTTCACCCAAGTTCCCAGTGGGTATAAAATGGTGGAGCAACCTTTAACCATACTGTATTACCCTGTAAGCATTAAAACCATAAACAACATTACTGTTAGGGCTCTCGATCAAAGCGGTGATTTAATTGATTTTCAAAAACAAACTATTACTGTTCGCTTACATCTTCGAAAAACTAATTGAAATGGTTTGGCAGTTTAATCGTATACAACTATATAAAAGCACATTTATTCACAAAACTATCAGTAGAGTGAAAACCACAGCATTGTTAACGTCTACAAATCGGAAATTTTTGCAGTCTTTGGGTTTCAAAGTGTTGGTATAATGGAAGTTTTACATGTTACGGGCGAACCTTTTAGCGACACTACCATTGAAGACTATCAATTCCATACATACCAACCCTATTCTTCTGCTAACCTCAACTATAATGATGAAATAA
Organism: Lochmaea crataegi; assembly: GCA_947563755.1. Taxonomy (NCBI): domain Eukaryota; kingdom Metazoa; phylum Arthropoda; class Insecta; order Coleoptera; family Chrysomelidae; genus Lochmaea; species Lochmaea crataegi. The sequence goes on along the minus strand of OX387422.1, from coordinate 72,717,730 downwards.
GAATTCCAATTCAAGATCTAGAAGCTCATACTCTCCCCAGTAATTCAGTTCTGTACATAGAAGGGAAATTGCTGACTGATAAAAATACTGTTCCAACAAAATTTAACTTTATTAATAACGCTATTGCGTTTTTATTTAGAGAAATCAGATATGAGTTGAATGGTGTAATTATTGACGCTGTCCGACAAGTTGGTATAGCTACGACAATAAAAAATTATCTATCTTTAAACGAAAATGAGACTAAGCTGATGAATAATGGGGGGTGGTATCCAAACAATGGAAAAGTTCTAACAGATTCCAAGGGCAATTTTAATATATGTATTCCTTTAAAACTACTCATGGTTTTTTTTGAGGATTTCAAGAAAATTATAATTAATATGAGACAAGAGTTGAATATAATTCGAGACAAAGACGACATCGATGTTGTAGTTGCTTCTGATAAGTCTGAGAAACCAAAAATTGAGCTATTGAAAGTTTATTGGAATGTACCTCACATAACTCCAAGCATTAAAGAACAGCTGAGACTAAATAAAATTATTCATAGCAATATTGATCTACCAATTAAATTTAGGAGCTGGGAACTGATTGAATATCCTGCTCCTACTGATACTTCAAGGCATTCTTGGCCTGTTAAAACGACGACTAAAATTGAAACGCCCCGACATATTGTGGTAGCAATCCAAAAGGGTAGAAAGGGCAAACTTTTGAAAGATATGAGTAAATTTGATCACTGTAACTTGACTAATTTACGTGTGTTTTTGAATTCTGAGCGTTATCCTTATTATGATTTACATCTAGATTTTGATAGTAATCGTTTTGCCACTTTGTATGAGATGTTTGCCAATTTTCAAGAAAGTTATTACCACATCCAAACTAATCAACCTATATTTAATCCAGAAGAATTTAAAATCAAAGCACCCATCGCCCACATCGACTGTTCTCGTCAAAAAGAGGTTTTACAGAGTGGTTCTATTGTTCTTCGAATAGAATTTAAAACCAGTAAAAATGTGGGTAATGATGTATCAGCATACTGTTTGATTATACATGAAAAAGCATTTTATTACAATCCCTTGACAAAAATTGTTAGACAAGTGTAATGCGCATGCGTTTATGTGTTAAAAGTCTGCAGCAGCATGAAGTTTCTTTCAGTACACTATGGGATTTCGTCAACGACTCGAGCAGTATATTATTAACTTGGCTAAACTCAAAGCTGATATTGAGTGGTATAAAAAGAAAAAGCAACTAGTTGAACACTTTAAAAATTTACAAATATGAGATTAGTGATGGATGTTCAGGGTTTTAGGATTGAAAACAATAAATTTATAGTGAAGGAATTTGCGGCATACAACGGAAGTCAGGTTTGTCATTATGTGTTTAAACCACCATTTCCTTTACGAATGCTGTCCCCCGATTTGCATAGACAGGCTGTTTGGCTCATGAAAAAGCATCACTCTATTGACTGGAATGTTGGTTTCACACCAATACATTTGTTTGGTAATATAGTTACTAATTTAACAAATGATGCTGACGTGGTTTACGTTAAAGGAAAAGAGAAGGCTGACTATATCAAAAAATATTCAATGGCTCCAGTTTACGAATTTGAAGAACACCCTCCAGTTATTTAATCTGAACCGAAATGTTTTTACCATAGTAATATTAATTGTATTTGTGCGCTATCGAATGTATTTTTTTATATGAAAACTTTATAATGAAAGAATAAAATAATATAATGACTTTCAATTCACATTCAGACCTATTGCGCATGCGTTTTCCTGTATATAAATGTAATTACAGAATTGATTCTGTTTAGTTTCATCATGCATTGTATCAAGTGCGGTAAGCGATTTTCTAGAGCTTACAATCTTCGTCGACATCAGTTATGTTGCGGTCAACGTTCAACTACTTGTGACAGTTGTGGAAAACAGTTTTCAAGGTTCGATAACCTCAAAAATCATCAACGTAAGAGTTATGATGGTCCATCTTTTATTCCTAAGAAAAGACTTAGACCTATGGGTATGGAAGTGTTGGAACCCGGTGTTACCAAGTTACATCACGCATTCAAAACCAGAATAGCTTCCTATCGGTTCTCCATTCCAGATAAAAAGACAAATTATATGGATTTTCTCAATGAGGTTCAACCAAAAGTATTAAATAAAATTCAAGAATACCTTCAGCAACATTATTCATTAAAAATAAATTTTGAAATATTCGGTATATACATAATACCAGAGAAGGAGATTTCAGATATAAAGTCTATGAATACAGCCAACAAAGTTGTGTCTACATCAACCGATTTGAAACATGTATATGAAGAATTTAAAGATGAAATTATGAACCAGGCTTCAGAGTTTCAAGAAAAAGATAGTGGGTGGGCACTTCAAGAAATAATGTTTTTAGATGTGAACATAAACCGGTTTAATGCAATTTCCGCTTCTTCTTATGTCAAGTTTCCAAGGGCGATAATTAGAAAACAGACTGTTTTAAATATCCGGAATAACGATAATGCATGTTTCGCTTGGTGTGTGAATGCAGCAATATTTCAACCCGAAGGAGATCCCACGAAGCCAGAATCTTACCCCCATTTTGATACCTTGCTAGATTTCACGGGAGTAGAGTTTCCGGTAACCCTGAAAGACATTATAAAATTCGAGAAATTGAATAATATATCTGTAAATGTTTATGGGTTGGAATCATAATTTAAAGATGGAAAAAAAAGATATGAAGTTGTTGGCCCCCTTCATTTTACGTCAGAGCGGAAACCAACCCATATTAATCTCTTATTGATAACTGATAGAGATGGAAACACTCATTATTCTCTCATCGAGGATTTATCTAAATTATTGAGGAGAAGTCAAAAGACAACGCACAAAGAGAGAACTTTCTTTTGTGATGGATGTCTACAAAGTTTTTCAACAGAATCCAAATTACAACACCACCAAGAAAATGATTGTACTCACATATACACTAAGCTACCAACTTCTGAAATTAAAATAAACAAGTGTGGGGAGTGGTTACCAGAAAATACATTAAAATTCATCAACTTTGAAAAACAGCTGCAAGTTCCATTCGTTATATACGCGGACTTTGAAAGTTTATTAAAACCGATAGATCATACTGAACCCCATGCTGGTAAATCCTTCACAGTTAAAGTGTGTGAACATGAGCCTTACTCGTTTGCTTTTTATGTAAAGTGTACATATGACGATAGTTTATCCAAATTTGAAATTTATGAAGGTGCCGATGCAGCCCAAGTCTTCATACAAAAATTGGATTCAATAGTTCAAGATTTGTACAATAACCATCTTAAACATGTTATACCGATGCGATCATTAACACCTGAGGAACAAGATAAATTTGACACTGCTACCGTTTGTCATATTTGTGAAAAACCATTTGATGTTTTTGATAAAAAAGTTATGGATCATTGCCATGTTACCGGAAAATTTAATAATGCAGCCCATAACTCTTGCAATTTGAATTATAAACTTCCGAAATATATTCCAGTCTTTCCACATAATTTAAAAAATTATGATTGTCATTTATTTATCAAAGAACTAGCCACCAAAGGTGAAAACATCAGTGCCTTACCCCAAACAAAGGAGAAGTATATATGCTTCTCAAAATCTATTTTGGTGTAAAAGTTTAGTAATCCCAAGATACGAGATGTGTATATGACATTAAAATTTGTTGACTCCTTTAGTTTTCTAGCTAGTTCATTAGAAAAACTGGCTTCTAAGTTGACTCCTGAACAGTGTAATGAGGTACGAAAGTTTTTCCCAAAACATTTTAATTTAATGAGACAAAAAGGCGTGTTTCCGTATTCATATGTGACATCTTTTGATAAACTACGCGAGCGGCAATTACCTTCTAAGGAACATTTTTTTGATACCTTAAAAGGTGTTGATATCTCTGATGAGGAATATGCACGAGCTCAACTAGTATGGAATACTTTCAACTGCACAACTATTAGTGATTATGCAAAGTTATATTTAAAAACTGATGTGTTGCTTCTTGCCGACGTCTTTGAGAATTTTCGCAAAGTTTGTCTTAAGGAATATAAGTTGGATCCAGCTCACTACCTTACCGCTCCTTCCCTGAGTTGGGATGCCATGTTGAGATGTACTCAGATTGAACTACAACTTTTAACCGATGTGGATATGCTTCACTTCTTCAAAAAAGGAATTTGAGGCGGAGTAGCTCAATGCAGCAAGAGGAAAGCTGTAGCAAACAATAGATACTTGGAAACCTTTGATGTGAACAAACAAGAGAGCTACATAATGTTTTTAGATGCTACAAACCTTTATGGGGCTGCAATAAAGGAATATCTACCATTTGGTGACTTTAGGTGGTTAACTGAATCTGAAATTGAATTATTCGATGTCGATACTATTGAAGATGATTCGCGTAAAGGATATGTTTTGGAAGTGGACTTGGAGTATCCTAGCAATTTGCATGATGCACATAACGATCTTCCTTTCTGCCCGGGGAGTATCATCCCTCCAAAATCCAAATATTCAAAGCTGATACCGAACTTGAACGATAAAACCAAATACATAATACACTATCGTAACCTTAAACAGTGTTTAAAAAATGGTTTAAAATTGAAAAATATTCACAGAGCTATCGAGTTTTCACAGTCTGCGTGGCTAAAGACATACATTGAACTTGACACCAGTCTACGCAACAAAGCTACAAATGTCTTTGAAAAAGATTTGTTTAAACTTTTAATCAATGCAATCTTTGGAAAAACGATGGAAAATGTTGAAAAAAGAAAACGTATAATTCTATCAAGTCATTGGGAAAACACCAGAGGATCCCTGGGAGCGAAAAATTTAATTGCGAAACCAGAATTCAAATCTTGTTCTGTGTTTAACGATAATTTGGTGGCGGTTCAACTGAATAAAATTAAAGTAGTGTATGATAAACCGTTATATGTAGGATTTTCAGTTTTTGATATTTCAAAGACTATAATATATGAGTTTTATTATGATTATGTTGAACAACAGTATGGTGATTCTGTTAAGTTGTGTTATACGGATACTGATTCATTAGTGTTGGAAGTATTTACTGAAGATTTCTACAAAGATAAAAATATTGAATATTTCGATACCTCCAATTATTAGACAAATAATATCCATGACATTCCTAAAACAATATCTATTGTCGGTAAAATGAAAGACGAGTTTTCTGGTGTAGTTGTTGATTCTTTCTATGGAACTGGGGCTAAAGCATATTGTGTTAAATTATCGGAACGATTCAACAAGTCTGATATTTCAAAGAAAGCTAAAGGTATTTCTAAACATATAATTGAAACTCAACTCCATCTTAATGACTATAAACAAATCGTTGAAACTGGCGGTATTGTATATAGAAAAATGTATGTTTTTCTTTCCAATATGCATATTATCCACACAGAATTAAAAAACAAGGTGGCTCTTTCTTCAAAGGATGATAAGAGGTATGTAATACCACATGACACAAATACTCTAGCATGGGGGCATTTTCTCCTAAATCCATCCTCTAATTCAGGCACATTAGATGATCTGATCCAAGCATTAGAAGAAGAAGAAGCAGTGGAGAATTTTTTCAGTGATGTGAATATAGAAGAATACTTAGATTCTACAGATTTTGATTTTTTAGATGTTTAACAAAAAATAAATGTTATTTATATACTTATTTCTTTTATTTAAACAAACTAAGGATACTTTTATAAAATATTGTACCAGTCACAATAGTAGAACATGTAGCTATATAATATAATATATAAGTATGCGTATTTATGTGTGTGCTTGCGACCTGGTGAACTGCATACAATTGCAACCATTCGGATTCTTGGTAGTTTCCATTACCTTTGAAAAGACGCACTTTATATGTTGTACTATTGGTAAGTATTTCAGCTTTTAGGGTTACTGCATTATTTGGTGTATACGATTCCATTCGTGTCCATTTTTCAGGCCAACTATCATTTTTTGTACCATTACTATCAAAACATACAAACATACAAACACTCTAATATTATATGGATGCTGTAATCAAAGGTAGTTACCAATAATAGCTTGCAATAGTATAAACGTTGGAGTCTGCATATCGACTAATACTAAATAAATGTTATTATATCCAATCTTTTATATATGATTTTTTGGACGTTTCACATTTTTGTGTATTTCATTTCTATTATTATTGGTGGAACCCTTTTTTTTAGTCGGGCAGTGATGGATAATAGCATGGATTAAATATTGTTGTATCAATCAACCCCTCTCCTACCAATTCACCAGAGTCATCCTCTTGTACATCACTATTTTTTACTATTTGCACTTTTAATTCGTGGATACAGTTCACATTTAACAGGCTATACAAATCACATGGAATTACAAATTCGTAGATAGTATCATGTTTGAAATATCTATAGCCGATTCCAATGTTCTTATTATTTACATCTTTAATAAACCAATATAGCGCATTTGCAGCGATACTTGCTAATCTTGGAGCACTATAGTATACACGTTCTGAATTAAAACTAATCTCTGGTGTAACACACCTGCTAGCTTCCATTTCTACTCAAATTAATAATAATTCACTCACTACTCTTCAGTACATATAGTGTAATTGACTACTGCTCTGTATACCCCCTCCTATTAAATGTAGTTACTTTCGGTGCACCCTGTATAATTTTTATTTTCCGTGTTCCACATGCATCACTGATTTCTACGAAACCCTGATGCTCAGTCATTTCCTAGAGGTCAACTGCGGTCATTAACCCTGCTCAAATTTACCTTCCCTGGTTCCCCATGCTCAGTCATTTCCTAGAGGTCAATTGCGGTCATAAACCCTGCTCAAATTCACCTTAAATGCTTCCCCATTTCCTATCTACTAGCGAATTTATATCCAAAAATTCTAGTTACATTTTTCGGCCGTAGCCGTGGTGAGGGAATTAAACATGAAATTTATCTACTCTCGACAAAAAGTTGTACCTATACTGGACGGCTCCGGCTTTAATTAAAATGGTGTATATACCGGGCGTCCCTTCAGTTGAAAAATTTAAATATCGGAAATGAATAAATTGTGTATAGTAGAATTTGGATTTGCGTAACTCGGACTTATACTAAAATATACAACGGTAATAACGAAAAAAAAATCAATGCAGTAGTAGAAAGGGTTGTAAAGTAACGAGTTATATACACCCTAGTGGTAAAATAAAATATATTACGGAAAAAAAATAAAAATTAAACTTGCAAAAAAAATAACTCGTTACACACCCCCTTTACTTCGGTAAAAAAAATGAATGAGCGAAAGTGCAACTTTCGGACATTACATTTTTTTTAAACACCAGCTTATACCTAACTCGCTACGGGAGACCAGGTGCGCTTGTACTGCCACCGATCGGGTACGGGGGCCGCGTCGATCACACGAACATTCTCGGGACATCCGTCCCACTTGTCCGCATCGGGAGCAAAACAAAATAGACGGCCTGTTGCAGTTCTCTCGGCGGTGTCCGGAGATTCCACATCTCCAACAGAGATCATCAGTCAGGGTGACGAACTTGCCGGCTACCATTCGTTCTCGTGGCAGATGGGTCTCTGGCAGTTTTTGCTGTGACGGTTTGTACTGTTGACATCGCAGACACCTCCTTACGGACTTGGTGATGTCCCTGAACATTCCTGGCCAATAGTACAATTTTGCAATCCGGGTGATGGTTTTAGCAATTCCCAGATGACCAGCATTCGGATTATCATGGTTTTCTTGCAACACCCGGGTTCGGTCGGGCTTCGCTATACACAGTTTCCAAGGGTCGGACATTTCTGGCTCTCTGAAATCGTTTATGTCCCAAAAATGACGGTATAGACGGCCTTCATTAATGCAGTAGTCCGGAAACTTCTCTGGATCCTTCCTATTCTTCCTCTTCTTCTCTTTCTCCCTGTTCCGGTACCACGAACATTCGGCGGATACATCGGTCAAACAGATTGCGGACGGTGAATCGATCTCGGCGGTCATTGGTAGCGGGTTTCTTGACAAAGCGTCGGCCACACGATTTAGAGCACCTTTACGGTACTGTATCTCGAAATCATACTGTTGTAAAAAAATACTCCACCTTGCTTAACGTCCGGACGGACTAGATATGGAATGCAGCCTAAGAGATTGATGATCGGTAACAACCGTGAAATGGTAGCCCTCTAAATAAGGACGCATCTTTTCAATCCCCCAAACAATGGCAAGACATTCTTTCTCGGTGACGGAGTACCTTTTCTCGGTAGGACTCGGGGTGCGGCTTGCATACGCTACCACGTGCTCGTGGCCCTCCTTCTGCTGGGTAAGGGCTATTCCCAAACCATATTCGGAGGCATCGGTTTGTAGAGTGAACGGTACGGAGAAATCAGGACAGCTCAAAACGAGTGCTTCCGACAGACAGGTTTTGATTCTAGCGAACGCGGCTTCTTGTTACTCGGCCCACTTCCATCGCTGAGATTTGCGGAGTAATTTCGTTAACGAAGCTACCTTTTCTGAAAACGATGGTACAAACCTCCTATACCAGGATGCCACTCCCAAGAATCTTCTCAGTTCTCGGAGATTTCTTGGGGCTGCATTACTATCTCCCAGCTCTACGAGAGACGATGAACAGACTTCGGTAGCAGATTGCTCCTTGCCAACCCCTAACACCAGAGAAGACTCAGAGACTTCGGAAACATATTGCTCCTTGTCAACCCCTACCACCAGGGAAGACGCAGAGACTTCGGAAATATATTGCTCCTTGTCAACCCCTAACACCAGCGAGGACGAAGAGACTTCGGAAACAGACTGCTCTTTGTCAACCCCTAACACCAGGAAAGACGCAGAGACTTCAGAAACGGTTTGCTCCTTGTCAACCCCTAACACCAGGGAAGATTCAGAGACTTCGGACACAGGTTGCTTCGTGTCGACCCCTAACTCCAGGGAAGACGCAGAGACTTCGGACACAGATTGCTCCTTCTCAACCCCTAACAACACCGGGGAAGACGCAGAGACTTCGGAACTAGTTTGCTCCTTGTCCACCCCTAACACCAGGGAAGACGCAGAGACTTCGGAAATAGATTGCTCCTTGTCAACCCCTAACTCCAGGGAAGACGCAGAGACTTCGGAAACAGATTGCTCCTTGTCAACCCCTAAAACCAGGGAAGACGCAGAGACTTCGGAAACTGATTGCTCTTTGTCAACCCCTAACACCAGGGAAGACGCAGAGACTTCGGAAACAGATTGCTCCTTGTCGACCCCTAACTCCAGGGAGGACGCGGAGACTTCATGAACGAACTGCTCTTCGTCAACCCCTATCTCCAGGGAGGACGCAGAGACTTCGGAAACAGTTTGCTTCTTGTCGACCCCTAACTCCAGGGAGGACGCAGAGACTTCGGAAACAGACAGATTTACAGAACGGCGGTCTTTCCTAAAACGATGGGTGGTTTCTTCTCTAACTATTATCGGTACAGCAGAATTGACTTCTTTCATAGGCGGGTTCACTGCCTCCAATATTCCAACAGGACTGGCCAATTGTGAACGCCTCACGAGTTTATCTTTCATATATATATTTCCAGTTCCTAACTCCAAACGAAAATTATACTTTCGGAGGACATCATGTCCTAATACAATATCGGTTATCAGACCAGGGAAATGCTCCAACGAATCCTTCATGGTGACGTCATTGATTTTCCATTTCAGCTCATATATGTCGGTGATGGAGACTAGATTTCCATTAGCTAAACGGGCCTTCGTAGCTTGTCGAGAGGTAGTTTGCTTTCTTTGGGAAAAAGTCTTAGCTACTTGATCACCAATATACGACTTTGCTGCTCCGGTATCCAATAATGCTCTAAACATATGATTTTCTATTTTGACGTCTATGTGCGGTCGGGGGTCGTTGATTTCTGCTGGCGGTTCGGTATGAGAGGCAAAGATTTGCGGAAGCTGTGTCGGCCTCTCTTCTGTACAACTTCGGTTTAGTTTTCCTGCCTCCTGTAGGAACAGTCTCGGGAAAATACTCCTTCCTTCTGGCAACGAGAACAGAATATTTTCGGCGGGTTTTGACAGTTGTTCCTATAATGTCCAGACTCACCACAACGGAAACAGATGGGTGGCCGGGAAGATGATCCAGACGGTTGACGAGAAGTATCAGGCGGCGGACGGCGAGGAGTATCGGTCGGTGACGGTTGGCGGGGACCGGCGATGGGCTCTCTGGATGGCCCAGGCATCGTGTTGGGAGAAGGTCCATATCTCGGCGAATTCATTGGCTGCGGACGGGGATTTGGTCCCCGGTTCGGTCCACTGTGGTTGGGTACAGACTGGAGTTCCTTCCTGAGGAGCTCATATTCCCTGACCACCTGACAAAATGTGGAAAAATCATGAAAGTCCCCTTTTCGAATTTGCAGACGAAATTCGGGCAACAGGTTACGGTACAGCCATGCTAACTGCTGTTCGGGAGTTAGCTTTCCATGTCTTCGCATGAGGGTCTGTAGCTCGGTTATGTATGTGGCGGCGGACTCATTCCTTCTTTGCAAACGTCGACCTATCTCGGCTTCTAAGTCAACCTCGTAGTTAACGGGATAGAAGAAAATTCGGAAGTCTGCCTCAAATTCATCCCAGGTCATGTACCTACTCCGGTTGTTGCGGTACCAAAATGCCGGATCACCTGACAGTAGTTCAGGTAACACATGAAGCAGATTATCTTTCTGGATATTCTTTGCGGTACAGATTTCTTCAATTCTTTCGATGAATGTAGCAGGATCTCCCCGGTTTCCAAAAGACACCTTCCAATCGTGCACGTTTATCGGTGTAGTTGCCATAGCGGTCGGATATTCCTCTTGGTCTATGGCGGATCGCGAAGCAATATTTCTTCTTCTCAGAAAGTTGACGAGTCTTTTCCGTTTGATAGGAACGGTTCCAGCAACCGATAAATTCCTCTTTACTAGCTCGGTATTAAGTCCCTCGTTCTTCAGTAAGTATACCCAGCTTACTCGAATGTCGGTTATTTCTCCCACGGAACGTACAGTCGGTACTGGAGAAACGGATTCGGTTTGTTCAGCTTCTTCTTGATCAAACAAAACGGATAAGTCAAGATCTTCGGAGTTTCTTCTGGACATTAGCCTTTTAACTCCAGCTCAGACGTCTTCTTCTTCTTCCAAAATGAAAAAAAACAACAAAGGCGGAAAGAAGGAAAAACTAGCACCGGGAAAACGGTCACTATTGAAATTTACAATACGGAAAAAAATAGTATATTATACTGAAATAAAACGGTCCCTGTTCAAATCAACAATGGGCAAAAAAAAACCGTAAAACAGTATAAACGGTCCAGCAACAATACGCTAAAAAAAAATATCCACAGCGGTATTTCAGTTCCTGCTATAATCAGGTCTCTTCAACAATACGGTAAAATAACGGAAACGGAATAACGGTTCCTGCTCTAATCAATAATCAACTCTCTGCAATAATACGGTAAAAAAAACAGTCAACACAGACTTAACCGGTCCAAGCTAAAAACGCTTAAAAAAAATCGAAAACGGTATTAAACTGATCCTACTGTAATCAACAATCAGGTCTCTTCAACAATACGGTAAAGGAACGGAAACGGAATAACGGTCACAGCTCTAACAAATAATACGGCAGAAAAATAGTCAAAACAGACTTAACCGGTCCAAGCAAAAAAAACGTTTAAGAAAAAAAATCGAAAACGGAATAAAACAGATCCCACTGTAATCAACAATTGGGTCCCTGCTCTAACAAAAAAAATACGGCAGAAAATAGACAAAACAGACTTAAACGGTCCAAGCACAAATAAACGCTAAAAAAAATGGAAAACGGTATTAAACTGATTCTACTGTAATCAACAATTGGGTCCCTGCTCGGGCGCCATTTTGTAACGTGCCTACCTTCTTACACGTGGCTCCTGCCACAAGAACACGTCACTATGGACACCCTTGATGCAAAATTCGGGTTTTAAATCTCGGGCGCCAGATTATTAACGTGGTTTGCTCCACGGCCCCTTGACCCTTAGCGTCAAGAGTTCCAGATAGCCTCAGATGGAGGTTACGGAAAATTCCAGGGGTCTTGTTGAACTAACTTTATTCACCTAATTACAATCGAATATGGATTCTCCGATTTATAAATCATGGGTTAATGAAGGAAACAGGGGTTCAGCAGAATTGTACACTACCTACGGTTTAGGGTATACCTATAATCACACAATAGGTCGGTATATAACAAAATAATCAAAAAGAAACTTTTAGTCTATTAATACTCTGTGGTCTATTTTACGAATAATTCTTTGGTGACAAGCAAATTCACAGGGAAAAGAAAATAAGCTATCTTTACCATATACTTGGTACTTTGACGGACATAACGGTCAGGTTATCAAATACGGTTTAAATCTACCGGGTTTAACGGGGTCCCTAATGCACGATTTAGATCTGCCGGGTAATCAGACAAATTGTGACTAAGCCTCTTCCAAGTCTGATTAACTCTTGAATCCAAATGAAACCGGCAACTATTATTCCGACAATTAGAAAAAAAACAAAATATAATTAATGATTCTACGAAACGGGAAATGAATGATTTAGATCTGCCGGGAAATCAAACAAATTGTGGCTAAGCCTCTTCCAAGTCTGATTAACCCTTGAATCTAAAGGAAACCGGTAACTATTATTCCGAAAAAAAAATAAAATTCAAGAACGAATTAGATCTGCCGGGAAATCAAACAAATTCTGGCTAAGCCTCTTCCAAGTCTGATTAACCCTTGAATCTAGATAAAGCCGGTAACAATTATTCCGAAAAAATAAAATTTAAGAACTAATTAGATCTGCCGGGAAATCAAACAAATTGTGGCTAAGCCTCTTCCAAGTCTGATTAACCCTTGAATCTAAATAAAGCCGGTGACTATTATTCCCAAAAAAAAACTGTCCCACGAGTTAAACGGTACCCAGCTATCGACACACAGAGTAAAAATATTTGTACTAGCATAAAATTAAAATATTATAATCCACTTGGTTATCAATTTAATATAAAACTACTGAGAACCAAAAGCATAATATAATTCGAGAATCCACTAATAATTCATATCAGTTAATTAATATATAATAAACGCTGTAAATAAAATTCGAAATCAAATTGCAGTTGACAAATCTTTATTTCCATATAAAAGAAACAAATAAAAAAAAAACCCAATATCAGTTCAACAACAAAAGAAAAAAATAGCCGGTCGGAAAATTTTCAAAACCATACATTTAACAATTTAATATTAAGCGGCGATACGGAAAGTTTAGAATACACAGTTTATTTGTTAAAATGATTTACCTTATAAAATACAGCTTCGTTATATGAAAAGAACCAAAAAAGGGTTGTTTTTTTCGTTTTAAATGCGTATAACAACAATGAAAAACATTTGCGTGTCCAGAACATATCAAAATTATACTACGTGATATCCTTTATATGATGGCATCATACGTTTTCTACTAGGATTTTTGTCAAAAATTACTATACTTGCATGTTCTATTGCTTGGCCTATTAACGAGAAATTCCACTCGAAAAAAGAACTTTTTTTTAATTACTTTTTAATTGGCAATTATTGTTACAAATCTGCATCAATGTAAGTCATTGTAAAATACGATATCTAGCCTATACTTGCCCAATGTTAAATACTACAGCTTCAATTAGTATTAACTAAGCATTTACTTTTTTTCAGTTTTTATTTTATGTTGGAGTCCCTACATGATTTTTGATCTTCTACAAGTATACGAGCAGATACCCCAAACTCAAACAAATATTGCAATAGCAACGTTTGTACAAAGTTTGGCGCCGTTGAACTCAGCAGCTAATCCTATCATCTACTGTATTTTTTCAACGCATTTTTGCCGAAGTCTATGGTAAGTTTCAAGTGAGAAATATATTAGAACCTCCGAACAAATAACCTACTAGAAGTGTAAACACACAAAGTGTTTGAATCCTACATGATTTGCAGATCAATTTGTTCATTTTGCTTATTTTGTTTGGCCACCACAGATGTCATATATTATTATTTAAAAGTTATAATCATCCAATTACTGATTATTAGATCATCATACTGTAACTGTAACGTGTAATCTTATTGCGCTCTGAATCACACGCACACGCACACGCACACGCACACGCACACACACACAGTCACACGGTCAATGGACCTTTCTCACATAAGATAGAATTATGAAATTTTAGATTAGATGCTTTTTCGACATTACGAGTCTATCTAAATTATTATCGGTTATACTAGAAATTTATATTAAATTTGTTAATAAATATCGAAGAATATATATTATTCTCCACGACTATATAATCACACCAATGAAAAATGAAAAAGAATTCACTCTCGTTAGCCAATTACATTCTATGATTATCAGAAATCACGCTAAAATTAACCAATCAAATCGTCTCTATCAAAACGTCAAATACGTAACTACACAAAATAAGCAATTGTAATAACTTTACCATGAATTTTGCAAAAGAATGAATCTAAATTAAGTACCTATATTTATGGTATCTCTATTATTATTCCTAATAATGTTATAATTTCATTTTAAAACGTAAATATTATAATATTATATTAAAATATGACTTACCTATATTTATGTTCTTGTCATTTCAATAAATAAATGTGGTTGATAGCTCAGTGGTAGAGATACTTGACTCTTACGCGGGCGATGAGGGTTCGATTCCCAATGGAATTTTTTTTTTAATGCATAGTCGTGGAGAAAGTATAGTCTTTTACTTTTTTAGAATGGGTATTATTCACTTGGAAACTTCATCCGCGTGAATAATAGCCATCATTCTACACTTATTGAAGAATATACTATTCTAACACTCTACAACAAAGTTTTGAAAAATATTTTCCAAAAACAGTTACCTTTCAACTAAGAAGAAACAACTACATGCCGGGCTATATGCCCCGACAGACAATGAATTACACTTCTATGTCAAACGGGGTCGATATGATTTACAAGATAGAACCAACCATTCTCGTTTGCAATTAGAAGGGACAAAATAACTTGCAGACCAATTTCGGCGTATTTGCGCCTCATCAGTACAAGGTATATGTTCTCGTCCGATAGCTTATCTTGGACTGAATATGACTCTAAAATCACAATCAATACATGTCTTCAACTAAAGGAAATGTAAAAGTTGTAACGATAGCGACATCTTCACCTCCAACCACACCAAAATTCGAAATTTGACAACAAGCCGATAGCTTGAAACAATCAAGTATTATTACAGTTTTCAGTAAAATTGTCGTATTTAGTAAAGCGCGTTACCAACAGATATCCAAGAATAAATATATATTATTCAACGCTTTACAACTAAGTTTTGAAAAAGATTAGGCTTTTATAGCTCTCGGTTGGAGAACATATACCTTGTATATACAGGGTGTCCCAGACTAATTTATCCAGGCTATATTTCTTAAACGAATAGAGATTTTGGAATGGGACAAAAACTGATCTATTCCATTTCTAATACACTTTAATATGGCGTAGGAAAAATCGTACCCTAAATAATCATTCCTTAGTTACAACCCCCAACTTTAAATTTTTCAATAGCACCCTGTACATTTTTTCATAATTTTGGATGCGGTGTTCCATCGTCTATTCAAGAAATTTTTCAAAAATAAAATGGGTTCGTAAGTAATCAAGAAACAAGCAACAAGACGGAGCTCCTCCATAATATGCGAGAATCGTTAGCGACCACCTACAAAACCGTTTCGATAACCACTGGATAGCAAACAACTCTCCAGAAATTATGTGGGCGGCACGTTCACCTGATTTGTCACCTCTTGACTCTTTCTTTTGGGCAGGGGGCTTACGTTGGTAGGGGGGTATTGTGGTACTATCTATTGCTCAAATTTATTTGAATAATCCTTAATACAGACTTTATTATTTCTGTCCATTGTTTACAAAGTGGAATTATTTGTTGGATGACATTGGCAATTGTCCGTGACAGTCGTGTCTTGGATAAAAGCGTTCGTTTGTCATGCCGTGGCTTACATAGAGGGAAGTGTAGCACTTTATGACTTGATCTGTGCGGAACACGCTCGGTGTAGTGAGCAGTGTAGTTTGGATGTATGTTTCGGTTAGGTTTCTCTATGGTAGTATTCTGTACTGAAGTTGAGGAAGAGTCAGTCACTTTTTTCCGCTGTGTGCTTTCTACTAGATGGCTTGGTTTCCAAACGTGCATCGAACGAGAATCTTGTAACGAGTTATTTTGTGGGACACCGATTTGGAGTTCATTTTTAGTTTTCACTGTAGCATATCTTATTTTTATATAACTCGTTACTTACTTTCCGATCCTTTCTGCTACCACATTGATTTTTTTTACCGCAATATTATATTTTCTTAGTAATTCAAAACACATGACTACGAAACTAAAAATATAAAATTTATTAATTTTGATTCTCAAAAATTTAAAGACTAGAGGACGTCCGGTATATAAACTATTTTAATTATAACAAAAGCCGTCCAGTCTAGTAAAAACTTTTTTGTAGTTGAAAGTAAATTAATTTCACGTATGATTCCGATAAGGCAAAAATTTTAGGTAGGAATTGGGATATAAATTCGAAAACCGAACGATTTTGGGTCTCTCTGCTACCGGTTGTTTTCAACAATAATCGCGCTCGGCTACCGTTTGTTTTCGAAACTCCGCTGTCGTTTGTTTTAAACCAAAAAAAATCTCTCCTACCGACCAAAAATTTTGGAAGTCCAGTTACAGTGAATCCGTAGTATCCAACCGTTTCTGCGTAAGTAAGAAAAATTGTTTTAGTAAAGCCAAAGAATATAATTATTTTGTTCCGCTTAAAAATATATTTCCGTTAGCAGTTTCGATATTCTGATTGTCGAAATTTAGTACAGTATTCTAGTGAGTTTTTTTTGCAATAGATAAGAAAGTTTATTTTTCAGTTTTATTATTGTTACATTTTTTATATTGGGTTGGTTATAATTCTTAATTGAATGCTCAATATATCAAGTATTTTATTTTAGATTTTGTTTTTCCCGAATTAAATCCTTATACCCATTGTCCGGTCCTAAAAATTTCCCGAATATATTAAAGATTTTCATTTCGATTATTTGAAATAAAAACTGATCGTGGGGCAAGTGCGAGGAGGATTATTCCATGCGTTGTCCAACCTTCAGCCGGTAAAGTTACGTAAAGACATTAATTTTTCATTCATTTATTTTAATTCGTTTATGATATTCAAACAAGTCTGAGGCCGATGCCATTGGTTGATTGAATATCTAGTTTAATTCAAAGTCTTCATTATCAGTGGTTGATCCGTTTTCCCTGCCTTCCCAAATTAACAACCCTTTTGTTGTAATATTTGATTATAATTTTCATTTCGATTATTTGAAATAAAAACTGATCGTGGGGCAAGTGCGAGGACTATTCCATGCGTTGTCCAACCTTCAGCCGGTAAAGTTACGTACCTAAATACATTAATTTTTCATTCATTTATTTTAATTCGTTTATGATATTCAAACAAGTCTGAGGCCGATGCCATTGGTTGATTGAATATCTAGTTTAATTCAAAGTCTTCATTATCAGTGGTTGATCCGTTTTCCCTGCCTTCCCAAATTAACAACCCTTTTGTTGTAATATTTGATTATAATTTTCATTTCGATTATTTGAAATAAAAACTGATCGTGGGGCAAGTGCGAGGACTATTCCATGCGTTGTCCAACCTTCAGCCGGTAAAGTTACGTAAAGAAATTAATTTTTCATTCATTTATTTTAATTCGTTTATGATATTCAAACAAGTCTGAGGCCGATGCCATTGGTTGATTGAATATCCAGTTTAATTCAAATTTTTCATTATCAGTGGTTGATCCGTTTTCCCTGCCTTCCAAGTTATCGACCTTTTGTTGTAATTTTTGATTAAAATTTTCATTGCGATTATTTGAAATAAAAAACTGATCGTGGGGCAAGTGCGAGGACTATTCCATGCGTTGTCCAACCTTCAGCCGGTAAAGTTACGTAAAGAAATTAATTTTTCATTCATTTATTTTAATTCGTGTATGATATTCAAACAAGTCTGAGGCCGATGCCATTGGTTGATTGAATATCCAGTTTAATTCAAATTTTTCATTATCAGTGGTTGATCCGTTTTCCCTGCCTTCCAAGTTAACGACCTTTTGTTGTAATTTTTGATTAAAATTTTCATTGCGATTATTTGAAATAAAAAAACTGATCGTGGGGCAAGTGCGAGGACTATTCCATGCGTTGTCCAACCTTCAGCCGGTAAAATTACGTAAAGAAATTCATTTTTCATTCATTCATTTTAATTTGTTTACGATATTCAAACAAGTCTGAGGCCGATGCCATTGGTTGATTGAATATCGAGCTTAATTCACAGTTTTCATTATCAGAGTGGTTGATTGGTCGATCCGTTTTCCCGAACTCCCAAATTCACGACCTTTTGTAGTTGTGGTTAAATTGTTAATTTTGTGCGATAGTTTGTTTTTTTTTGCTCACTACTGTAATATAATTTCTTCCTTTAAAACTGCTCACTGTTTGCTCACGCATTGCTTATATCGCTTTACCTGTTGCTAATCGCTTAAATAACCTGCTTATATCTCCGTTATCGTACCATCGCTTATGCACGTTCTACCGGCAAATTTTACATAACCCGAATATTTTTGACGCATTTGCACACTGTATTATATTTATTTTGTTGGGAACCGCCGAAAATATTTAATTTATGGTATTTCTAAAATATAAATTACTGTAAATATTTATGTACTTATCCCTGTGGAAATTAAATATACCTGGTAATATACAATTCGACCCAATTAGTGTTTTCTTAATAACCCGTAGCATAGTCGTCTGAGGGTTTAGAGTGTTTTAGAAGTGTTGAATTCAACAAGACCCCTGGAATTTTCCGTAACCTCCATCTGAGGCTATCTGGAACTCTTGACGCTAAGGGTCAAGGTGCCGTGGAGCAAACCACGTTAATAATCTGGCGCCCGAGCATTCGTTTATAAGATTTTGCATCGAGGGTGACCAAAGTGACGTGCCCTGTTGGTAAAATCCAAAGGGTAGGTGAAAGAGGCGTCACAAATTGGCGCCCGAGCAGGGACCGTTTTTCCGTTTAAATTTTTTTTTCGTATTGTTGATTGAGCAGGGACCTGATTGTTAAAACAGGAACCGTTCATTTCGTTCTGGATTTTTTTTTACCGTATTGTTTATTAGAGGAGGGATTGTTGTATTCCGTTTTCAATTTGTTTTTGTATTTTTGATTAGATCAGGAACCGCTTTATTCCGTTTTCGTTTTTACCGTATAGTTGCAGAGAGCTGATTGTTGATTAGCGTAGGAACGGTTTTATGCCGTTTACAATTTTTATAGGATTTTGTTGCTGGGACCGTTTCATTTCGTTTTTGGTTGTTTTCCGCACTGTTGGTTAGTACAGGGCACCGTTTCATAAAAGGTAGATGTCTAGAAGAAATTCTGAGGAATTGGATATTTTTTCCCTATTTCATCAAGAAGAGGCTGAAGAAACCGAATCCGTTCCTCCAGTACCGACCGTAAGTTCCGTTGGAGAAATAGCCGACAATCGAGTAAGCTGGGTATACTTACTCAAGAACGAGGGTCTTAATAGCGAGCTAGTAAAGAGGAATTTATCGGTTGCTGGAACCATTCCTAACAAACGGAAAAGACTCGTCAACTTTTTGAGACGAAGAAATATTGCTCCCCGATCCGCTATAGACCAAGAGGAACCTGTTGAAAATCCGACCGCGATGGCAACTACACCGATAAACGTGCACGATTGGAAGGTGTCTTTTGGAAACCGGGGAGATCCTGCTGCATTCATCGAAAGAATCGAAGAAATCTGTACCGCAAGGAATGTCCAGAAAGACAATCTGCTTCCTGTGTTACCGGAATTACTGTCAGGTGAACCGGCATTTTGGTACCGCAACAACCGGAGTAGGTACACGACCTGGGAGGAATTTGAGGCAGACTTCCGAATTTTCTTTTATCCCGTTAACTACGAGGTTGACTTAGAAGCCGAGATAGGCCGTCGTCTACAAAGAAGAAATGAGTCCGCCGCTACTTATATCACCGAACTCCAGACGTTAATGCGTAGACATGGAAAGCTAACTCCCGAACAACAGTTAGCATGGCTGTACCGTAACCTGTTGCCCGAATACCGTCTGCAAATCCGAAAAGGGGACTTTGATGATTTTTCCACATTTTGTCAAGTGGTAAGGGAATATGAGCTCCTCAGGAAGGAACTCCAGAATATACCCAGCAACAGTGGACCAAACCGTGGACCGGCCCGTTCCCCGCCGATGAGTACACCAAGGTATGGACCATCTCCTAATTCGACTCCTGCTCCATTCAGAGAGCCCATCGCTGGTACCAGCCAACCGACATCATCCGATACCCCTCGCCGTCCGCCTCTGGGTACAACTCAGCATCCGTCTGGATCATCTTCCCGGCAACCAATCTGTTTCCGCTGTGGTGAGTCTGGCCACTTCAGAAATCACTGCCAAAACCCTCCGAAGATATTCTGTTCTCGTTGTCATAAGGAAGGAGTATTTTCCAGAGATTGTTCCTGCAGGAGGCAGGAAAACTAATCCGAAGCTGTCCCGAGGAGAGGCCGACACAGCTTCCGCAAATTTTTGCCTCTCATACCGAACCGCCAGAAGAAATAAACGACCCCCGACCTCACATAGACGTCGAAATTGAAAAGCACAAGTTTAAAGCATTGTTAGATACCGGAGCAGCAAAATCATATATTGGTGATCAAGTAGCTAAGACATTTTCTCAAAGAAAGCAAACTACCGCACGTCAAGATACGAAGGCCCGTTTAGCTATGGAAATTTATGAGCTGGAATGGAAAATCGATGACGTCACTATGGAGGGTTCGTTAGAACATCTACCTGGTCTGATAACCGATATTGTGTTAGGACACGATGTCCTCCGAAAATATAATTTCCGTTTGGAGTTAGGAACGGGGAAAATATACATCAATAATGAACTAGTAGGACGACCGTCATTAGCCAATCCTGTTGAAATATTAGGGTTGGTAAATACGTCCATGAAAGAAGTCGATGTTGCTCCGATCATCTTTAAGGAAGAAATCAACCATCGTCTAGCTAAAGACAAATGTTCTGAAAATCTGTCTGTTACCGAAGTCTCTGCGTCTTCCCTGGAGTTAGGGGTTGACTGGGAGCAATCCGTTGTTGAAGGTTCTGAGTTTTCCCCGGTGTTGTTAGGGGTTGACGAGGAACAATTTGGTTTTGAAGTCTCTGCGTCTTCCCTGGAGTTAGGGGTTGACAAGGAGCAATCCGTTGTTGAAGGTTCTGAGTTTTCCCCGGTGTTGTTAGGGGTTGACGAGGAACAATTTGGTTTTGAAGTCTCTGCGTCTTCCCTGGAGTTAGGGGTTGACAAGGAGCAATCCGTTGTTGAAGGTTCTGAGTTTTCCCCGGTGTTGTTAGGGGTTGACGAGGAACAATTTGGTTTTGAAGTCTCTGCGTCTTCCCTGGAGTTAGGGGTTGACAAGGAGCAATCCGTTGTTGAAGGTTCTGAGTTTTCCCCGGTGTTGTTAGGGGTTGATAAGGAACAATCTGGTTTTGAAGCCTCTGCGTCCTCCCTGGAGTTGTTAGGGGTTGACAAGGAGCAAACCGTTTCTGTAATATCTGCGTTCTTCCTGGAAGATCTAGGGGATGACGAGGAGTATGATTGGATAGGATGTCCGTTGGAAACCATAACTCCGCTTACAGAAAGAAATTTATCGAAAGAACAGACAGACAGGCTGAACATCTTCCTAGACCAAGAGTTACCGAAATTTGGATCCTTACGAGGTCCAACCACGCTAGTTGAGCATGAAATCCGTTTGCTGCAACCACGTCCGATAAAACAGAGATACCGACCCCAGAATCCGAAAATGCAGGAAATTTGCAATGCTGAAATAGACGCTATGCTGAAAGAAGGTGTGATAGAACCCTCTACAAGCCCGTGGAGCTCTCCGATTGTGATTGTAAAGAAAAAAGATGGAAAGAACCGTTTCTGTATCGACTTTCGAAAGGTCAATGAGGTAACAATGAAGGATGCCTACCCTCTTCCATTTATCAATGCTATACTGGACAAACTGCGAAAGGCCAAGTATATTTCCAGTTTAGATTTGAAGAGTGGGTACTGGCAAGTTCCGTTAACAGTTGAAAGCAAACCCATTACCGCCTTCACCGCTCCGGGACGTGGATTGTTTCAATTCACGGTTCTTCCATTTGGCTTGCACTCCGCACCTGCCACGTTCCAGAGACTGGTTGATCAGTTAATTGGTCCAGATTTAGATCCTTACGCCTTTGCTTACCTGGACGACATCATCGTTCTGGGAGAAACCTTCGAACAGCATTTGGAAAAACTATCCGAGGTGTTCCGTCGACTACGAGGAGCACGGCTGAAGCTCAACCCGGAGAAATGTCACTTCTGTTTACCGTCCATGAAATACTTAGGCCATGTAGTCACTGGAGATGGAATCCGTACCGATCCAGAAAAGGTCGAAAGTATAATAAGATTTGCAGCCCCGAGAAATATCCGAGAACTAAGAAGGTTTTTGGGAGTTGCATCCTGGTATAGGAGGTTTGTGCCATCGTTTTCACAAAAGGTGGCTCCGTTAACCAAATTACTCCGCAAGTCTCAGCGATGGAAGTGGGCTGAAGAACAAGAAGCTGCTTTCGCTAAGATAAAATCATGTTTGTCAGAAGCACCCGTTTTGAGCTGTCCCGACTTCACCGTACCGTTCACTCTACAAACCGATGCCTCCGAATATGGTTTGGGAATAGCCCTCACCCAACAGAAGGATGGTCATGAGCATGTGGTGGCATATGCAAGTCGCACCCTGAGTCCTGCCGAGAAGAATTATTCCGTCACTGAAAAAGAGTGTCTTGCCATTGTTTGGGGGATTGAAAAGATGCGTCCTTATTTAGAGGGCTACCATTTCACGGTTGTTACCGATCATCAATCTCTTAGATGGCTGCATTCCATATCCAGTCCGTCCGGACGTTTAGCTAGGTGGAGTATTTTTCTGCAGCAGTATGATTTCGAAATACAATACCGTAAAGGTGCGCTAAACCGTGTAGCCGATGCCTTGTCCAGAAATCCGCTACCAATGACCACCGAGACCAATCCACCGTCTGCCCTCTGTTTGACCGATGTAACCACCGAATGTTCATGGTACTGGAACAAGAAGGAAGAGGTTCTGAAGGACCAAGGTAAATTTCCGGACTACTGCATTCGAGAAGACCGTCTGTATCGTCACTTCTGGGACATAAACGATTTCAGGGAGCCCGAGATGAGTGATCCCTGGAAGTTATGTGTAGCTAAGTCTGACCGAAATCGAATACTTCAAGAAAACCATGATGCTCCGAGCGCTGGTCATATGGGAATCGCGAAAACCATCACCCGTATTGCAAGACTGTACTATTGGCCAGGAATGTTTAGGGACATCACCAAATATGTGAGGAGATGTCTGCAATGTCAAAAGTACAAGCCGTCGCAACAAAAGCTCCCAGGGAAGATGCAACCATCATCGAATAAGCAACCATGGCAAACCGTTAGTTCCGATATTATTGGACCGTTACCAAGGAGTAAGAAAGGGAACTGCTATATCATAATGTTTCAAGACCGATTCACTAAATGGGTACAGTGTAAACCGTTAAGGAATGCTACTGCCAGTAGCATAAGTTCGGCCTTTTATGAAGAAATATTGACAATATTTGGATGTCCCCGTACCGTACTGACCGACAATGGAACTCAGTACGACAGTAAGCTTTTCAAGGGGATGCTGAGTGGATTGGGAATCCGACATCGTTTTACTCCGCCGTATACACCGCAAGCAAATCCAGTAGAACGAGCAAACCGCACCTTGAAAACAATGATTGCACAATATTGCGAAGAGGATCACCGAGACTGGGATATAAGGTTGCCGGACTTAAAATTTGCGATGAATAACTCCAGACACGACTCGACTGGATTCTCACCTGCCTTCCTAAATTTTGGAAGAGATCCCGAAATACCGAAATCTTTCCGGAGAGAAGCTGAAGATGCGTCCGAGGAAAATCCGAAAGAAGATACTGGAGAGGACGACCCTGGCGAAGAGGATTCGAAACCGCATCTCTTGCGAATGGAAAAGTTGCAAGACTGTTTTGATCTGGTCCGTTTGAATTTGTCGAAAGCATTTACCAGTCAAAGCCGCTATTATAATTTACGCCGTCGAGACTGGAAATGTACCATAGGAGACAAAGTTATGAAGAAAGAACATACTTTGTCATCTGCCGCTGATCACGTAGCTGCTAAGCTAGCCCCGAAATTTTCCGGGCCGTATAAAGTCGTGCGAGTCATCTCTCCGGTAGTGTACGATTTGCAAGACCAAAATGGTAAACGCTATAATCGAGTGCACATAAAAGATTTAAAGTCCATAAATGTATAATGTATTTAAGTTTCCGTAGGATGAATTCATCATCGATGTTCGAGGAGCAGAAAGGCAGACCGAACGAGAGATTCCAGGAGTTGATGAGAATGAGCATCCCAGAATTGATCCAGTATGCAGCCAAAGTCCGAGACCGTCTCCAGCCCGAGGCCCCAGCCGATCATTTCCGCCAGGGAGAAGTACGTTCCACATCTCCGTAACGCGGGATCTGTGTTGGAGATGCGGCACAGCAGGCCACCACCGAGAGAGTTGCCCTCCATCTTGTTTTGTTCCCGATGTGGAGAAATTGGCCAGATGTCCCGAAACTGTCCGTGTAAGGGACCCAGCCCACGCCCTGTCGGGCCACTTCGCAGCTGTTTCCCACCAACCTCGTACGATGCAAGATGCCGGAATTCAGTGCAACCTAGACTCCGAACACCCAAGACCAGCCCAGAAAGCCGTTCGGCCTCACTTCCGGTCGTATCGCCGCCAGTCACACCGTGGAAGAGGACCTCAACCTGCGACCCACTCGTCAACCACCCGGCGTCGAATTGCCAGATTCTGAAACGTCCAGCTGATGTTTATTTTATTATTTAGTTGATAAGTATAATTTATAGATAGTAAGGTGGTTGTGAAAAAAAAATGTAATGTCCGAAAGTTGCACTTTCGTTCATTAATTTTTTTTTACCGAAGTAAAGGGGGTGTGTAACGAGTTATTTTGTGGGACACCGATTTGGAGTTCATTTTTAGTTTTCACTGTAGCATATCTTATTTTTATATAACTCGTTACTTACTTTCCGATCCTTTCTGCTACCACATTGATTTTTTTTACCGCAATATTATATTTTCTTAGTAATTCAAAACACATGAATACGAAACTAAAAATATAAAATTTATTAATTTTGATTCTCAAAAATTTAAAGACTAGAGGACGTCCGGTATATAAACTATTTTAATTATAACAAAAGCCGTCCAGTCTAGTAAAAACTTTTTTGTAGTTGAAAGTAAATTAATTTCACGTATGATTCCGATAAGGCAAAAATTTTAGGTAGGAATTGGGATATAAATTCGAAAACCGAACGATTTTGGGTCTCTCTGCTACCGGTTGTTTTCAACAATAATCGCGCTCGGCTACCGTTTGTTTTCGAAACTCCGCTGTCGTTTGTTTTAAACCAAAAAAAATCTCTCCTACCGACCAAAAATTTTGGAAGTCCAGTTACAGTGAATCCGTAGTATCCAACCGTTTCTGCGTAAGTAAGAAAAATTGTTTTAGTAAAGCCAAAGAATATAATTATTTTGTTCCGCTTAAAAATATATTTCCGTTAGCAGTTTGGATATTCTGATTGTCGAAATTTAGTACAGTATTCTAGTGAGTTTTTTTTGCAATAGATAAGAAAGTTTATTTTTCAGTTTTATTATTGTTACATTTTTTATATTGGGTTGGTTATAATTCTTAATTGAATGCTCAATATATCAAGTATTTTATTTTAGATTTTGTTTTTCCCGAATTAAATCCTTATACCCATTGTCCGGTCCTAAAAATTTCCCGAATATATTAAAGATTTTCATTTCGATTATTTGAAATAAAAACTGATCGTGGGGCAAGTGCGAGGATTATTCCATGCATTGTCCAACCTTCAGCCGGTAAAGTTACGTAAAGACATTAATTTTTCATTCATTTATTTTAATTCGTTTATGATATTCAAACAAGTCTGAGGCCGATGCCATTGGTTGATTGAATATCTAGTTTAATTCAAAGTCTTCATTATCAGTGGTTGATCCGTTTTCCCTGCCTTCCCAAATTAACAACCCTTTTGTTGTAATATTTGATTATAATTTTCATTTCGATTATTTGAAATAAAAACTGATCGTGGGGCAAGTGCGAGGACTATTCCATGCGTTGTCCAACCTTCAGCCGGTAAAGTTACGTACCTAAATACATTAATTTTTCATTCATTTATTTTAATTCGTTTATGATATTCAAACAAGTCTGAGGCCGATGCCATTGGTTGATTGAATATCTAGTTTAATTCAAAGTCTTCATTATCAGTGGTTGATCCGTTTTCCCTGCCTTCCCAAATTAACAACCCTTTTGTTGGAATATTTGATTATAATTTTCATTTCGATTAATTGAAATAAAAACTGATCGTGGGGCAAGTGCGAGGACTATTCCATGCGTTGTCCAACCTTCAGCCGGTAAAGTTACGTAAAGAAATTAATTTTTCATTCATTTATTTTAATTCGTTTATGATATTCAAACAAGTCTGAGGCCGATGCCATTGGTTGATTGAATATCCAGTTTAATTCAAATTTTTCATTATCAGTGGTTGATCCGTTTTCCCTGCCTTCCAAGTTAACGACCTTTTGTTGTAATTTTTGATTAAAATTTTCATTGCGATTATTTGAAATAAAAAAACTGATCGTGGGGCAAGTGCGAGGACTATTCCATGCGTTGTCCAACCTTCAGCCGGTAAAATTACGTAAAGAAATTCATTTTTCATTCATTCATTTTAATTTGTTTACGATATTCAAACAAGTCTGAGGCCGATGCCATTGGTTGATTGAATATCGAGCTTAATTCACAGTTTTCATTATCAGAGTGGTTGATTGGTCGATCCGTTTTCCCGAACTCCCAAATTCACGACCTTTTGAAGTTGTGGTTAAATTGTTAATTTTGTGCGATAGTTTGTTTTTTTTTGCTCACTACTGTAATATAATTTCTTCCTTTAAAACTGCTCACTGTTTGCTCACGCATTGCTTATATCGCTTTACCTGTTGCTAATCGCTTAAATAACCTGCTTATATCTCCGTTATCGTACCATCGCTTATGCACGTTCTACCGGCAAATTTTACATAACCCGAATATTTTTGACGCATTTGCACACTGTATTATATTTATTTTGTTGGGAACCGCCGAAAATATTTAATTTATGGTATTTCTAAAATATAAATTACTGTAAATATTTATGTACTTATCCCTGTGGAAATTAAATATACCTGGTAATATACCATTCGACCCAATTAGTGTTTTCTTAATAACCCGTAGCATAGTCGTCTGAGGGTTTAGAGTGTTTTAGAAGTGTTGATTTCAACAAGACCCCTGGAATTTTCCGTAACCTCCATCTGAGGCTATCTGGAACTCTTGACGCTAAGGGTCAAGGGGCCGTGGAGCAAACCACGTTAATAATCTGGCGCCCGAGCATTCGTTTATAAGATTTTGCATCGAGGGTGACCAAAGTGACGTGCCCTGTTGGTAAAATCCAAAGGGTAGGTGAAAGAGGCGTCACAATCTGAATTTTGTTAATGACTGGGAAGTCATCCCCTTCTGGGTTTTATAGGTTCTCGTTCTGAATTAGTTGTGGAATATACGGTTTAGTATTTTATTCAACAGGAGTTCTTATTGTTGAAGAATTCCGTCCTGTTCTGGAAGCCGTTTTCATAAACCCTTATAGGGGATATATTGCACTCAAACGATTGATAATGCCAACGTTGAAGTTTTGGCATTGGAGGTGTGCCACATGTTGTTGATGTTGGTTCATTATTTGTTGGTTGCCATCCAGTAAGAGGAAGATTTTAAGTACTAGACCCTTTTTGGAAAAGGGTTCACCTGGCCAGGGCCAGTGATAAAAGATATTGTTTATCAATGAAAACCGCAAAATGTAGACGAATTAAAAGAAAATATAAGACAAGCACGCCGCCAAATTACTGCTGTAATGATTCAAGCCTTGTAATTTTTATTACATTTATTTTTATTGTTCCTTTAAGCTTTAAGGCTTTCAAGATTAATTTAACAAAAATAAAAAATAAACTGATATTTTCTTGATTACTTATGAACCCTTTTTATTTTTGAAAAATTTGTTGAATAGACGATGGAAGGCCACATCCAAAATTATAAAAAATGTACAGGGTGCTATTAAAAAATTTAAAATTAGGGGCAGTAACTGATGAAACTTGTGACACTCATATCAATCTCAACATCGGGTCAAGCCACTGATCACTCTTCCCACCTTCGAATGGACTATTTAAGCTGGTTCAATAACGGATTGTTGGAATCGTAGACATCAATCAACACAATATTAAAATTTTTATTATAAGAATATAATCAGAACAACTATAATACAAATATATAAACGAAGAACTGTACATAAAACGAAGGACCACCGGCTTCCAATACCGGAAATATTTAAGATTGAAAATGCATTTGAGAGTTTTGTCATGCACTGAGAAATTTTACAAATAGTAATTGGAATTTTTGACTTACAAATTCACAGAATAGAAAACATCACTTGCACTGTATTTTTTATATTAAATAATATTTTAAAATAAACTTTTAGCATTAGTTTGACACTTTTTTTAATTGAAGAGACTGAGACAGTGACAGTTCCTTTTTTGACATTTTTACTTGATTGATTTAAATATGACTATCTGTGAAATGAAATTGAACATATTCCCCCGCGTTGAAGGGTGTCCCTTCAAAATAAAGAAAATTAAAGATTATTTATACAAAGTAAAAAACTGTTTACAAAATAAAAGAAACTACGAAATCAAAGAATTGTTTTAACAATTTAAGGGACAAATTTTTACAATTGTCCGAACAAAAATCCCATCTTGTGTTTTAATTTTCACCGCTCGAACCTTTCCATCAAGTCCAGGGATAATTTCTACGATGCGACCTTTTGGCCACAGTAACGGAGGAACATTATCCTCTTTCAATAATACTAATTCATTAATTTTGAAATTCTCGCGTGAAAGCAACCACTTCGGTCTACGTTGCAGCTGTTGCAAATATTCTGTAGACCAGCGCTTCCAGAAATGTTGTTGTAATTGACAACATCGTTGCCACAGTTTAAGTCTATTTTCGGGAACGGCTGTTACATTATGCTCAGGGTAAGCCGTTAAAGAAATACCGATTAGAAAATGACCTGGTGTTAAACATCCCAAATCTGAAGGATCATTTGACAATGGACACAAAGGCCTTGAATTAAGAATCGCTTCAATTTGAGATAATACTGTACTCAACTCTTCAAATGTTAAGTGAGCATTCCCTATTATTCGATAGAGATGAAATTTGGCCTTTTTTATTGCAGCCTCCCATATCCCACCCCAGTGTGGACTATGGGGAGGAATATGTTTCCACTGAATGTTGGTCGTGGCAGCGAATGAACTTATATGACTAATGTTATCTGAAGACTTGAAGAAATTTGAAAGTTCGTGGAGTTGGTTCTTTGCACCAACGAAATTCGTTGCATTATCAGAGTAAATAGTGGAAGGGTTTCCACGTCGGGAAATGAATCGTTTCAAGGACAAAAGAAAATCATCTGTTGAGAGAGAGGAAACTAGTTCAATGTGTATGGCCTTTGTGGCCATGCACACAAATATGGCTATATAACATTTTGTTATTGCTGCTTTACGAAGCCGTGAGGATTTTATTAGAAGTGGCCCACCAAAGTCTATTCTGACTTTGTCAAAAGGTTTAGAGATGGAAATTCTGTCTTTAGGTAAATTTGCCATAACTTGATCGGAAGCTTTTGCTCGAAAACGCAAACAAATTACACACTCGTGAATTATTTTTTTTATTTCTTGAAGGCCATTAAGAGGCCAAAATTGAAGCCGAACATTACACAGTACGGTTTGAGCTCCTGCATGCCCAAGACGAATGTGCTCGTGTCTTAACATCATTTTCACCACATGATGTTTGGACGGTAACAATATCGGATGGTTTTGATCTTCCGGAATCTCTGCATATTGCAAACGTGCAAATTTTTATTGAAAAGTGGTTTATCAGTTTCTAGTTCTGATAATTCCATAGGAAAATGTTGATTCTGCATGATTTTACAGATAGTCAACGTAGCTAATTTTCTTTATTCAACGGATAATGGGCCTAACCGTTTTGAAGATGGATTCTTACAATTAAAAATGAATCTAAGCACATAGGCTACAGAATGAAGAAGTCGATGCAATAAAGAAAATCTATTAAAGAAGTGATGCCAAAATTCATGCTGGATTGGCATATTGGAAGTGGTACATAAACTAATTTTTTTTTGTTCAGGAATGTTGATGTCAGGAATAACAGGATTATGAACCTTCAATTGAAGGTCAGATTTAAGAATAAATGTTGGTCCTTGCCACCATAAACTTGAAGAAATGAGAGAGGATGCTGGCATACCTCTAGAGAGCAAATCGGCAGGGTTGTTTAAAGAGGAAACATGGCGCCAATGCCACGTAGAAGATAGAGCTTGAATTTTTGAAACTCTGTTTGCTACAAAATTCGACCAACGAGAAGGATGACCTTGCAACCAATACAACGCGATTTGTGAATCTGTCCATAGATTCACCGAAGAAAATATCAATTTTTCCTCGAAAATATTAAATATTTTTAGAGTTAGGTTAACTAACAGTACCATTGCGCATAACTCCAAACGAGGAATTGATAAACTTTTTATAGGAGCTACTCGTGATTTTGAAGTAATGAGAACAGAAGAAATATAATGATTGTGATATCTTATTCTGAAATATATACAAGCTGCGTATGCCTTTTGGCTGCTATCTGCAAACCCATGAATTTGAATTTCCATTATTTTCTCATTAAGAAATAGGAATCTGGGAACCTTCAAATCTTTCAGAGATATAATGTCATTTATGAAACAATACCACTCTGATGACAGAGCAGGAGTTAACTGTTCATCCCAGGATATTGTTTCTATCCATAATTTTTGGATAAAAAGTTTACCAATTACTATGAAAGGACCAATTAACCCCAGAGGATCGAACATTTTTAAAATTATACTTAGCGTTTTTCTCTCAGAAAGGGGTTCAGAGAAGGAAATTTTCGGAAGAGATATAGAAAATACATCAGTTGAAACATTCCAATAAAGCCCTAGTACCTTGTCAGAGAAATCTTTATCATTTATGACATAATTTATTTCTTTATTATTGTCACAATATAAATGTCGAAATTCAGGAGAATTTGATGTACTGTAACGTGCCTCCCTTCTTACACGTGGCTCCTGCCACAAGAACACGTCACTATGGACACCCTTGATGCAAAATTCGGGTTTTTAAATCTCGGGCGCCAGATTATTAACGTGGTTTGCTCCACGGCCCCTTGACCCTTAGCGTCAAGAGTTCCAGATAGCCTCAGATGGAGGTTACGGAAAATTCCAGGGGTCTTGTTGAATTAAATTTAACTAACTAGTGAAAATCCGGAAAAGCCAAATCTTGGTTCTCCAATCAATAAATTGCGGTTAAAAATGAAAA
This sequence comes from Lochmaea crataegi, assembly GCA_947563755.1. Classification (NCBI taxonomy): domain Eukaryota; kingdom Metazoa; phylum Arthropoda; class Insecta; order Coleoptera; family Chrysomelidae; genus Lochmaea; species Lochmaea crataegi. Next base: position 72,686,033 of record OX387422.1, on the reverse strand, counting down.
TAATAGGAATTCAAAGCTTTGATCTATTAATACTCTGTGGTCTATTTTACGAATAATTCTTTTTAGTGACAAACAAATTAACCGGGAAAAGAAAATGAGGTATGTATTACCTATATCTGGGATTTTAACGGACTTAACGGTCAGGTTATCAAATACGGTTCAAATCTACCGGGTTTAACGGGGTCCCTAATGCACGATTTAGATCTGCCGGGTAATCAGACAAATTGTGGCTAAGCCTCTTCCAAGTCTGATTAACCCTTGAATCCAAATGAAACCGGCAACTATTATTCCGACGGGGAAAAAAATATAAATAATGATTCTACGAAACGGGAAAAGAACGATTTAGATCTGCCGGGAAATCAAACAAATTGTGGCTAAGCCTCTTCCAAGTCTGATTAACCCTTGAATCCAAATGAAACCGGCAACTATTATTCCGACGGGGAGAAAAAAAAATATAAATAATGATTCTACGAAACGGGAAAAGAACGATTTAGATCTGCCGGGAAATCAAACAAATTGTGGCTAAGCCTCTTCCAAGTTTGATTAACCCTTGAATCCAAAGGAAACCGATAACTATTATTCCGACAATTAGAAAAAAAAACAAAATATAATTAATGATTCTACGAAACGGGAAATGAATGATTTAGATCTGCCGGGAAATCAAACAAATTGTGGCTAAGCCTCTTCCAAGTCTGATTAACCCTTGAATCTAAAGGAAACCGGTAACTATTATTCCGAAAAAAAAATAAAATTCAAGAACGAATTAGATCTGCCGGGAAATCAAACAAATTCTGGCTAAGCCTCTTCCAAGTCTGATTAACCCTTGAATCTAGATAAAGCCGGTAACAATTATTCCGAAAAAATAAAATTCAAGAACGAATTAGATCTGCCGGGAAATCAAACAAATTGTGGCTAAGCCTCTTCCAAGTCTGATTAACCCTTGAATCTACTAAAGCCGGTAACAATTATTCCAAAAAAAAATATTTTCCCACGAGTTAAACGGTACCCAACTATCGACACACAGAGTAAAAATATTCGTACTAGCATAAAATTAAAATATTATACCTAATCCACTTGGATATCAATTTAATTTAAAACTACTGACAACCAAAAGCATAAAATAATTCGAGAATCCACTAATAATTCATATCAGTTAATTAATATAATATAATAAACGCAGTAAATAAAAATTCGAAATCAAATTACCGTTGACAAATCTTTATTTCCAGATAAAAGAAACAAAATAAAAAAAACCAAATTTCAGTTCAACAACAAAAGAAAAAAATAGCCGGTCGAAAAATTTTCAAAGAATACATTCAACAATTTAATAATAAGCGGCGATACGGAAAGTTTCGAATACACAGTTTATTTGTAAAAAATGATTTACCTTGTTAAATACAGCTTACACACAATCGGAATACGGAATACACAAAATTTTTCGCACTACGGTTTTTCGGTTTTTCGGAAGAACGTTGAACGGAGAATCACTACTTTTAGAGCCGAAATAAATGAGAGCGCGAATAAGAAGCCAGACGGAATGAAAATCGGAGCGCGAATAAGAAGAGCCCAAAAATGAATTGTTTCCGAATTTATATCCAAAATTTTAGTTACATTCTTCGGCCGTAATTCTGGTGTGGGAATTAAAACGTGAAATCTATCTGTTTTCGACAAAAACTTGTAAGTATACTAGATGGCTTTCGTTTTAATTAAAATGTTGTATATACCGGGCATCCTTTCAGTTGAAAAATTTAAATATCGGAAATGAATAAATTGTTTATGGTAGAATTTGGATTTGCGTAACTCGGACTTATACTAAAATATACAACGGTAATAACAAAAAAAAATAATAAATCAATGCGGTAGTAGAAAGGGTTGTAAAGTAACGAGTTATATACACCCTAGTGGCAAAATAAAATATATTACGGAACAAAATAAAATAAAAATTAAACTTGCATAAAGCAAAAAAATAACTCGTTACAGTACATTTATGCAATTCGAAACCATGAGAGTTCAATAATTGATTTAGCTCAGAATAAGCAGTTTGTAGTTCTGCTAAAGAAGAACAGCCATACAACACGTCATCCACATACGTCTGACGCAACAATGCATCTGGCGCATAAACAAATTTCCCTTTGTAAATTTTTGCAATTTCATTTAGAGTTCTTGTTGCCAAAAATGGAGCACAATTAGTGCCGTATGTAACAGTTTCTAATTGAATACAAGTCAGGTCTTTATCAGAGGAATCTCTCCACAAAATGTTTTGTAGAAAGGTTTGTTCGGGGTTTATTAGGATTTGTCTATACGTCTTTTTTATGTCGGCCGAGAAAACAACTGAATATAGCCGAAAACGACAAAGAATGTCGTACAAATCACACTGTACTTGAAACCCTTTTAGCATTACGTCGTTTAGAGAACTTCCAGAAGTACTCTTACAGGACGCGTCAAAAACAACCCTTAATTTAGTTGTTTTACTACTTTCTCGTATCACGCAGTGATGGGGAAGAAAGTACTTGTTTTCTAACTTAGAATTGACGAGTTGAAGGGGAATACTTGTTCCATGCCCTAATTCTACATACTCGTTGATAAAGGCCTTATATTCATGAAAAAGATTGGGATCTCTTTGGAACCTTTTTTCCAAATTTAGAAAGCGTTTCTTTGCTATATGAAAAGAATCTCCAAGTCGTTTATTTTCAGTTGGATTTTTTAATGGTAGATCTACCTGGAATCTACCATTTGGAAGGTATTTCAATGTTCAAATAAATATTTCCTCTGCGAGTTCATCATTAGGGGAATGAACTTTTTCTCCAGGAAGTTCTTCGACTTCCCAGAACTTTGTAAGAAGTATATCGATTTGTGAATCAGGTTCAGGTTCAATGATTGATCCCTGACTTAAGAAAGAAACATTAGTTGTCCTTTGACCAAATGTAGGAGGATATTTACCCCCAACCAACCATCCTAATTGAGAGTTTTGAAGAATGGATAAGTTTTTTCCTACTCGAACAATATCTGGGAGTATTAAATCAAAATACCCCTCTGCTCCAATAAGGATGTCGATATCAGAAGGAATCATGAAACTCGTGTCAGCAAGTTTCATGGACGAAGGAACTTTGAACTTTTCTAAGTGTACTTTTACTTGTGGAAGTTTAGAGGTAATCATTGGAATAACACAACAACTTAATGGATATTGTGTATTTTTGTTATTTTCTGAGTAGATGACCAGATCTGTCATTTTTTTAGAAACTGAGGAAGTATTTAGAATACCTGAATGCTGCATAGTCCGATTATAAGTTCGAGCATTCAGTTTTGCAACAAGTTTTTCGGTTACAAAGGAGTTTTGGGAACCACTATCGAGCAGAGCCTTTACTCTCAATTGACCTTGACAATTATGTAATGTTACTACTGCTGTTTGCAATAGGACTTCCACATTTGAATTTCTAGAAGAAAGAGTATAGGATACATGCGAACTTTGTGGATTAGAATCCATTTGAGTCCCAATTTCATTCCTTTCGGAAATTCTTAGTTGTGAAGATTGGGGTTGTTGCTCACCTCTTGGGGTGCTACATGAAGCTTGTTGAGAATTATCATGAATTTCTGTGTTTCTTTGGGTGCGTGAATTGAAAGACCATTGAGAAGATCCTTGTGAACTTCTGAACGGTTGTCTACTAGAGAGTATATTTGAACTTGTAAATATATTATTCGAATGAAGAATGCTGTTGTGTCTTTTTGAACATACAGCGCAAGACTTCAAAGACTTACACTCATTTACCGAGTGCTTGCCGCCAATACAATTGAAACAAAGCGATTTAGAACGGAGAAAATCAAATTTTTGATTTTGTGAAAGTGACGAAAATGGTTGGCATTCATATATGCTATGGCTGAAATTCTTGCAATACCAGCATTTCTTTTTATTATCTGACGCTTGAGAATGGAGAGCTACTCTTCTGATAGGCTTAGGTGATTCTCTTTCCTTTTTATTATCAGACGAATTATTAGGATTTAATGATTCTAAGGTGTTACACCTGGCTTCAATGATTTTATAGAATTAATTCTTCCATTGTTGGAAGACATTTTGAATTTTCTTTTTTTGATTCGCGATTCATTTGATACTCTTTTTTAGTACCAAAGTCTAATTTTCGCAAAAGCATATTTACTAAAATTAAATCCCACGTATCTACAGGGCATTTCAAATTTTTCAATGATTCTAAGTTTCTTTTAATCTTTGTAATGAATTCTCTTAATGATTGTGAATTAACTTTTGTTAGAGCAGGAATATTTAAAATTTCATTTAAATGTGAATTAATTATCAATAAGTTATTTGAATATCTTTTTTCTAAAATTTCAATGGCTATTTGAAAAATATCGTTTGTGAGTTCAAGTGAATCCACAAGTGACAGGGGTTCTGATTTTAAATATGTTTTTAAATATATAAATTTTTGAATTGGTGTTAGGCTTGGATTGTCTTTTATTAAAGACGAAAAGAGTTGATAAAATGAAACCCTCTTTTGATAGTCACCATTAAAAGTTGGCACTGAAATTAAAGGAAGACTCAATTTTACGTTTTATTTGTGCTAAGACTTTATGATATTTATCCTCTACTATATCAGGATTTTCTACATCGTTATTCTCTGGATCCAAATCCTCGATTTGATTCTGATTATTGGAATATTTGGAATAAATTTCATTTAAAGCTTGGGCTTTAATTTCAAGCAAATATATATCAGTTTCTGAATCTAAGTTTTTATCAACCCAAGTTACAATTTTTGTAATTGCAGATTTTGCATGTTTTCTATTCTTTTTTAGTGCGTCCATTTTGAATAATTTACAAGAGAAATTACAATTATGCAATGGTATTGAATAGGCACCTGAAAAGTTTATATACTTAAACACTAATGACGCAGACACAAATTAAAATGTAAGAAAAAACAAGTATGATTAAAATATTACATAAAAAACTTACTGGTTCCCAAATATACAATGTAGGAAAATTTATGAACAAAGGAATTGTTGACTTCAGTCCTGAATGTTTTGATGCGTGAAATAATATTACGATTGTGATTTATTCACAAAGTAACAAGAAATGAAATAATGCTTATTTTGAAGCTAAACTTGTACCGTATTCATTTAAGACGGCACTGTGCATTTAGTTGAATAAAAAATATTTCACTTGCATTACTTATCCTCAAATAATTTGCAAGAACTTTTACTGAACCAATGAATTTTTCATTTATTATATGTCTCAGTGATGACTAACGCAAAATTGCCTTAAACAAGAACATAATACTAACATAGAAAAAATAGAAAATATAGAACAAATCTTAATTCTATAAACGAACACAGTTTAATTGTTCAGAGTTTGAGAAAAATAGCACTCTCAGCGCTAGAACACCTGCTACGAAAATGTGATGTCACCGAAAAAATTTTTCAACATCCGCGGAATTTCTGTCCAATTGACTCACAATCCGGCTCGAAGGACCAAAAATGAAGAAACTTGTGACACTCATATCAATCTCAACATCGGGTCAAGCCACTGATCACTCTTCCCACCTTCGAATGGACTATTTAAGCTGGTTCAATAACGGATTGTTGGAATCGTAGACATCAATCAACACAATATTAAAATTTTTATTATAACAATATAATCAGAACAACTATAATACAAATATATAAACGAAGAACTGTACATAAAACGAAGGACCACCGGCTTCAAATACCGGAAATATTTAAGATTGAAAATGCATTTGAGAGTTTTGTCATACACTGAGAAATTTTACAAATAGTAATTGGAATTTTTGACTTACAAATTCACAGAATAGAAAACATCACTTGCACTGTATTTTTTATATTAAATAATATTTTAAAAGAAACTTTTAGCATTAGTTTTCCGTGCTAGAAGAGAGAATTGACACTTTTTTTAATTGAAGAGACTGAGACAGTGACAGTTCCAGTTTTGACATTTTTACTTGATTGATTTAAATATGACTATCTGTGAAATGAAATTGAACAGTAACTAAGGGATGAATATTTAGGGGATTATTTTTTCTACGCCATTTAAAGTGTATTAGAAATGGAATAGATCAGATTTTGTCCCATTCGAAAATCTCTATTCGATTAAGAGATATAGCCTGGATAAATTAGTCTGGGACACCTTGTATATATTCCTTAGACTTTTGAGTTACATATTAAATTTTTATATTATATAAATATTATATGTATTATCAGTATAGTATAGTCAGTATTTTAATTTTTTTTTATATTTTGTTGTGAATTTTCATGACAATAAAGCTTCTCTCTCTCTCTGATGAGGCGCAAATACGCCGAAACCGGTCTGCAAGTTATGTTGTCCCTTTTAATTGCATACCAGAATTGTTGGTTAAATCTTGTAGAATATACAGAGCCCGATTGACTTGGAAGTGTAATTCAATGTCTGTCGGGGCATATAGCCCGTGAAGTAGTTGTTTCTTCTTAGCCAAACGGTCACTGTTTTTGGAAAATATTTTCCAAAACTTTGTTGTAAAGCATTAGAATAATATGATCTTCGATATCTATTGGTAACGCGCTTTACTTTACGACAATTTTACAGGAAACTGTAATAATACTTTATTAAATTTGTTATTTTAAATGGAATACCAACAAAAACTGAACCAAAAAATTAAGAACAATCTTCGAAATACTGCATATATTCAATATCCTGTGAATGCGACAAATTTTATTTAGGTGAAACATCTAGACCATTAAAAATCAAAATAAATGAACACACAAAGTACATTAAAGATATGGAGTTTCATAAATCAGGTATTTTTAAACATGCTTGGGAAGAGGAGCATCATGTTGAATGGGATTTAGCGAACATAATATCGAAAGAGACGAAAATTTTTAGAAAGTGCTTCAATACAACTAAATGCAGAGAAATGTGTAGCTAACATTTCAGCAGAATAAAGTCAAATTTTATTACCAATGTTAAAAAGAGAAATTTGCAATAATCAATTAACTTGGCTGTCAGGATGGTATCATAAGTTTTTATCCAGGACTTCTGGAATTGTTGTTAACCAATACACACATCAATATACAATACCACAAAAGTTATTACTGATTACCACATGTTTTAAAACAAACAAACAAGTAATCATTCCTCACAACAAACGCGATTTACAGCATTTCCAAAATAAGCAAAAAATTCACAATCATCTTTATCAAAAATGTAATCTACTGTGAATAAACCTTAAAAATTTGACAACCATTTTCTGCAGTTTTAAACTTCTAAATATTTTTTATTGTTTAGTTCTCGAGTTCTTTGTAAGTATCAGGTAGGGACAAAAGTTTTAAAACTTTTATTTCCTTTGATAACAGTAGCTGGAACACTACCGAAACGTTGAACTAAAAATATAAAAATATATATAGCTTGATTCTATCTCCCAAAAAATAACAAACGAAATATTTTGGTGTTTCTTGAGTACTAGTAAATATTTATTGGGAATATTTTTGGAACCAAAAGATATTTCAATGTAATTAAAATATTGTATATTTTCAGGATACTACCGCCGTGCAAGTGGATTTGCAAGAAGAGAAAACGTAAGCCAAGAGATTCCACTCTTACTACTCAGAGTAGTAGTTTATCAGAATTCTTGACCAACAATCATAAGAAAAGATCTGAAGGGAGTGGAACAACAGTTCGCGCTCATACAGTATTAATGCATGCCAAAAAATAAATGTTTTATTTTATGACAATAGTATATATTACGTACTTAGGCCAGTAAAGTAAGAAATGTCTCAGATCACATGTAATTGTGGGCTGAAGCGAAGCTGAGGTCGACAAACATGTGATCTGAGGCTTTCTTATTTACTGGCTGAGGTGTGCATACTATTTATCTCTTCGACAGAGCCGGAAAGCGGCAACTTCGTTTAGCGCAGTGGCCTGAAAGTTGACGCTTTCCGGCCGGAGGACAGAAAATTTAAATTATGAGACCTATTAATGTTGTATCTATGTTTTAATAATAAAATAATTAATATTCGATTTGTTTTTTTTATGTAGGTACCGGGTGTGAAAAATTAAATTAAAATGCCGTTTTTTGACATTTGATGGGTAAATTGTATGTAATTGAATCCGGAAAATCCAAATATGTAAAAATATAAAGGGCGTTCCATTGAAATTTTTAATTTTTACAGAATTTCCGGTTAAACTGGAAGTTAGCCATATTGATTTCAAATGTCAAAAATTCAAAATTAGCTCTAATATGAATTTGAACAACATCTATTGACCCATTTGAGAGTTACAGGGGTGGCTAATGACTAATTTACACTGCTCTGTTTTATTATTATTAGTTGATATTTAATAGACAGGAAAAGAATATTGATACACTGAAGACTTTTATGTATTTTATTGGAAGTGAACATACATACATTTACTTACTTGTCGACTCCTGACAATTGACATTGTGTCGTTTCGAGCCCATAGATATCGGACAGATAGGTTTATGAACTTAACTCCGAATATGCTCAAAATAATTAGGTCTCAATAATATTGTTACGTCGGACCTGTACTGAGGATATGTAGAGGTCCATAAAGAAAAAGGAGAAAAACATCTGGAATCATCTAGAACTATCATCCAAAAATGCCGAGAACTGTCTGGAAGATGTGAGAAGTATAAAAAGCGGGACAGTTGACGGTAGTTAGTTAGTTTTTGAAAGTATCAGAGTTTCGAGTTCTGTGTTGTAAAAGTAATACGAGATTAGTGTATAATTGTTAAGGTTAAAGTCGAAACAATAAATAAAGTTTAGAAGGTAGAGGAGAAACAATATAAAAATCTAATATGCTCATTCAAATAATCATATTTTGTTCGAGTAAGTTTGTAAAAACAAAAGAATCCTACAGATCACTTTTAAGATAACCATAACAGCTTTAAGAAACTAAGTGGAGGAAGCAACCATCCCAACCTGTCTAACGCAACATAATCAAAAGTTGAGGATATTTTCTGAAGGTATATTATCCCATTCATCGATTATAGCATCTGAAGTACTTGAAGGGTTTGAAATGGGAGTGAGCGCCTCTATTTGACAAATCTCGAAGCTGTTAAATGGGGTTTAGATCGGAATTTAGTGGTGGCTAAATACAGGAATTTTCAATGGACACTGCTCACACAGATACCATCTCTGTAAGATGGGAAAAGCGGACAGTGTAACATGCAGACTCCGCGATAATGCAGATGAGACGGCGGTAGAAAATTATAAGTAGAGGTGTGATTATTCATTTCTTAAAATATCGAGAACTAAACTGTTCCAAAGTTAATAAAATGAAAAAACATACTTACAGTTTGGCTCCTTTTATTCCATACTGTCTATGCTGATATGCAACCCATAAAAAAGGAAGGATAATATTCATAAAAATGGGGAACGACATAGCTTACCTATTTCTTTTGAAAGAACTACCACCTTGCATAGAAAAGGCAGGATAATATTTAGAAATAATGTGGAAATACGTAGCCCACCTATGCCTTTTGAAAAGTCAAGCAATCAAGGCTGGAAATTGCCCATCGTAGATGGAAGTTTGTCACCCATTGACCCCAGTCAGTAGAAAATATAATGAATCGGTGAAAAAGTCTACAACCGACGGAGAACATTCCCTACCGGCTTACAGGATGTTTTCTACCGGCTGCGCCCTGCCAGAAGTTTGTCTTTACTGACAAAGTGCATTAATAAGAATGTACAAACAGGATTCAAATTTGAAGCATAAACATATATTAACATAAAATTTTAAAATAAGAATATTAATACCCCAAAATCACTACTACTTCACCAACCCCTACCACACTAAAGCTTGAGTATTGCGAATATTGAACCCATGCAGTTAAGAGAAAAACCATGCGAATAATATGTCCTTTGAAAAAAGTACCTAGGTTAGGTTAGGTTTGTGGTGAGTGGGTCTATAAGGCCCTCCACTGCAACTCGTAAGACTCTATTGTGGCTCATACCTATCCAGATTTCACCAAACAAATTCAGCTTCTTAACAAAGCCGATTAGTTTGTTTGGTGAATGATATTTCAGGTCCAAGGGCGAGAGAGAGACCCTGCCAAACGTCAGATACCTGATTCGAGCCGCGGCGGTGCAAGCACAAATTATATGCTCTGCTGTTTCATCATCCTCCAGGCAGAGACGACAAGTCGGATCTTCCGACAGTCCAAGTCTTAGCATATGATGATTCAGACAGTGGCCTGTTAAAAGGCCTATTAGACAACGTAGGTCATGCCTGCTATAGTCTAACATTTGTTTGGAGAATTTCTTCGAAGGATGTATGAAAGCCTTTGCATCAACAAATCCTGGTATATTATGCCAGAAGTCTAAAGCTCTTCTTGCTGTCCAGGTATTTAGTGTTTGTTTGGCAAAGCTTATCGCGATGCCAATTGAAGGTTCTGGACCGATAAAAACGAGTGTGGCACCCTCCCTTGCAAGAGAGTCCGCCTTCTCATTTCCATCCATGCCAGAATGGCCAGGGATCCAGACCAGCGATACTCTATTGAGTTCTCCTATTGAGGAGATTCTTTTTTGGCAGTCTAAAACCAGTTTCGACTTTACAAGCTGAGAACTAAGTACTTTCAAAGCCGCTTGGCTGCCCGTGAAAATTGTTATTGATTTATGTGTGAGCTTGGTTTGCTCCAATCTCTCCACACATGAAGCAATGGCGTAAATGTCCGCCTGAAATACGTTTGCATAGGATCCTAGAGAGGTTGAAATTTCTGTCCTAGGTCTGCGCCCGTATACACCTGCACCATAGCCTGCGGGTGTTTTTGATCCATCTGTATACCAACAGCTGTCTGCTCTCAATAAATCATCCTTACGGAGGACCCATTCGTCTCTATTTGGAATTAGGACGGTATAAGGCAGGTTGTAGTTTACTGTTGGTGGCATTATGTCAGAGGTCATTCCCAGAATACTATGACTTTCAGTGTCCACTAGCATTCTGTTTTGCTCTGTATAAGCCTGATTTGTGCATTTAGAAACATGCGCAATTCTATATGTTGTCCATCTAGCCTCCCTTTCCAGAAAGATATGGAGAGGAGGTAGGTCTAGAAGAATTTCCATGGCTGCTGACGGTGTGGTACTGGTGGCACCAGTAATTGCCTGACAAGCATGTCTCTGTATGCCAGAGAGCTTTGCTCGGGCCGTTCGCTGTAAAGCTTTTGACCACCAAGCAATAGCTCCATATGTGATCATTGGTCTAACAATCATCACATATATCCAATAGATTTGTTTGGGTCCCAAGCCCCAAGATTTTCCACATATCCTGCGACATGTCCACAAAGAAAGTCTGGCCTTATGGATAACTTTTCCCAAGTGAGCGTTCCATGTAAGTTTTGTAGGATAATCCCCAAATATTTTACTTCCGCTGCAAATCGAATAACCTCCCCATTGTAGGAAAGTGGTGGAAGATCCTCCAATTTGCTTTTCCTAGTGAAGGGGACTATTACACTGATGAAATAAAACAAATTAATTTGTTTAAATCTTCATTATTTATTTTGAACTGACGTTCAAATTAAAATTAGTGACGCGTTTCGCTACACAGTAGCTTTTTCAAACTAGTAACTATTACAGTTTTACTAGGGTTAACAGACATCTGTTCCCTCTGGCACCAACTGTAGACATCATCCAACGTCTTTTGGAGGATATTATATGCTATCCTTCCTGACTTGCTCCTTGTCAGGATGACAAGGTCGTCTGCATACGCTTGCAGTTCCACCCCTCCTCTTTCGAGAGCGCTAAGCAAGTCATCCATTAAGTGTGACAACAGTGGGGGAGATAGTACTCCGCCTTGTGGGCAGCCCCTGGAAACCTTAAAGCTAATGGCCTCATCCTGAAGAGAAGTAGTGGCTGTTCTATTAGTAAGCATGGCATATATCCAGCCGGTAATGGCTGGTTTAATACCATTTTCAGCCAAGTGTTGAATGCTCCTTCGATGTCAAGAAATATGGCCACCGCATTATCCTTGTTGTTAAGGGATTGTGTGATTTTCTCAACAAGGTTGTGTACGCTAAATCTGTTGATTTGCCAGTTTGATAAGCGTACTGGTAAGTGCTCAGGGGGAAGTTATATAAAGCTAACCGCCTGATGTATCAATCCATTACTCTTTCAAGTCCTTTAAGCAGGAAAGATGTTAGGCTAATTGCAGCTGGTTGTTTTGGTCCCTTTGTCGAGGCCATGGTGGTCTTCGATTTCAGGACACTAGGTCCAGTCCCTTTCACCAGTTTTCTTGAAGAGACGTTAGCCGTCTACATTTTGGGAAGACAAGCTTTTGAAAAGCTGGTACCTTGGCTGCGTGCCGGCTGTATACTCCCCCTGTGCTTGTGCGGAGATTTTACACTCCCCACTGCCGCAGGAGGTTTTCCACTTGGCCCTGGGCCATGGGTTTTCTCGGATCTCTTCGAGGGACCCGGTTTTGTTACCTGTTGGGAGGAGTACCGGGTTTTAGGGCGGAAAACAACTTGCCCAAAGCCCAAGTATAGTTCAAAACCCACCCTTTCCAGCGTGGTCATAGATCCATCGTCAATGGCGAAGGTCCATGTTTGACCAGGGCTTGTAATTACCCTGTGTAGAACAGTCCACTCCAAGGTTAACAGACCGTGGTTCACTTTCCTCAGTCTAGTGAGGACCTGTTCAGAGGTTAGTCTACGACTGCCCTCGTCAGGTATATAAGCTACACAGATGTGTGGCTTTGGAAGTTGGTCGCCTGAGACGCATTTCAGGTAGGCACCATCCCATGTTTGAAGGGTATTGGCTACGCCAGTCAACCACGAAACACTCTCCTAATCTACACAGGTGACCTGTAACCATCCAAGCCGGAATGTGCAGCTCTGGAACTGCACTTGTGGATCACCTTCCGGAATATCCTCTACAGGAGCCATAATGGCATACTGAAGAGATTCCAGTTGGTTGATCGTTATGGAGTTTGTCGGATGTTCAAGGTGTAGAATACCCACCTTGATGCCGGATACAGCCTGTCCATAAAAGGGCTTTTGCAAGTCAATTTCACCTGACGTTACAACTGATTCAGCCGAGCAGGGCTTTTTTGCCTCTTGTTCGGGTGAGTCATCATTGCAGCGTAAGCGCTTGTTAGAACCAGCCACAGAGGGAAAATCTGCTTTCGCTGCCCTAGAATTTGATTTAAGGCGGTTTTGTAAGGTACCCCGCTCTTGAGGAGGCGACTTCCTAGCTGCACCACCTAGTTTTCTAGGTTTGCACTCAGAAGTTGGAGAACTAAGGAGCTCTCGTTCCTGATCTGAGATTACAGGGAGGTCAGTTGGAGCCGATAGATCGACTTCCATCTCCGCTGTAGATTCCAGATTAGTTTTTTTGTTACTTCTTCCATAAAAAGTCCCATGAGTAGCTAGGGAAAAGATGTCCTTCGCAGCAGAGCACTGCATTACCGTGACAAGGCTTACTTAAGACGAGAGGGCGCCCAGTATCTCGAAGGTTCCGTTAGTGACAGATGATAGGCTCACTGTCATATATCCCCCCGGCACGGATACGCACACCTTAGGATTAAGCCGAAAACCGTTGGGATGTCATTAAGTTTGTAACAAGGTTTTTTTTAGTTACTAGGAATTATTTAGTTTAAAATATATTTTGAGTCAAGATTGTATATAACCCCTTATACCCTCTGACTATGGGTAGAAATAATATTTTCTCCGATTTACTGTAATCAAAATTGTACGTTCACCGCGCTGCGGTTCGAAAATTCATGTTTCCCCACTGCCACTAAATATAGAGTAGGTAGCGCGCAGGTCAAGCTGATCGAAGGAAGGGGATAGCGAGACGAAGCCCGGAGAGTCAGAGAGTCGAGAGGACAGTTCCTTGCTGGCTGGCGAAGATATGAGTCGCTAGTATTGAACGCTCCGTCTGCCGATTTACTTTTGTTGTTTACCATTTCTCTGTTTTTTTTTTTTTTTTTTGTATTTTGAATTTGTTTTGTTTTAGTAATTCACTTTTATGAGATAAAAGTATAAACCGTTGCTGTGAAGGTAAGAATTGATTGGAAACTATTTACATTTAACACAGGTGGTCTTTTAAATCACTAATAAATAAAGTTTATTCCATTGTATCAGAATTATATTTTACAGTAAGTATTTCCGTTTCATAACAAATATTTCCGAATTCAAGTAAAATTTCCCTTTGAAAATCCTTTAATATTCATTCCCGATTCCGATTTCCCGTCCCGATTGAAATATTGAGGAGTGCCAGGCGTCTTAGCCAGGGCTCTTTGATAATTTAATTCGTAAAGCCGCTCTAGATCAAAATCTTGAGGAGTGCCAGGCGTCTAAGCCAGGGCTCTTTGACATTCTAATCCGGGGACTACCCTTGTTTTTATATATTCATTCCCGATTCCGATTTCCCGTCCCGATTGAAATATTGAGGAGTGCCAGGCGTCTTAGCCAGGGCTCTTTGATAATTTAATTCGTAAAGCCGCTCTAGATTAAAATCTTGAGGAGTTCCAGGCGTCTAAGCCAGGGCTCTTTGACATTCTAATCCGGGGACTACCCTTGTTTTTATATATTCATTCCCGATTCCGATTTCCCGTCCCGATTGAAATATTGGGGAGTGCCAGGCGTCTTAGCCAGGGCTCTTTGATAATTTAATTTGTAAAACGGTTCTCGATCAAAATATTGAGGAGTGCCAGGCGTCTAAGCTAGGGCGCTTGGATATTTTAGTTCTGGGACCACACCCTTTCACCTCTTCTTTTCCGAATTGATTAAAAGTTTTAATGTTTGATTTGTTTCCATTTTAAATAACCGAATTAGTGAAAAGACACCTGAAATCTAATTTTGCTTTGTGGTTTTTACCGTTTTTTTTTCATACAAAACATTTGAGTGTGCTTATAAACCTTTTTCGCTTATGTCCTGCCCGCTTCGTCTCTATTTTGGCTATTAACGCATGAATAATGTACATATAACTCATAGATCACCGTATAGTAATTATATTTTTGTGTTTTTTTGGATACCAGGGTATTGTTTCATTTTGTAACTTATTATTGTAACATATGTACCTACTATTGAGGGTGAGTGTAGTAATAAAACTTAACTGAACCTGTGTGTTTTTCTGAAGTACTGTAGAGTGTAGAGTTTCCCTATCGTAGAGTAGTTGCTTAGTTGCACGAATTTAGCTTCACCGCATTGTGGGCCAGGAGTGAGAACGTTTGTTTCAGGAACAACGAGGACCACTACCCCAGCCGGTTTGGATATAACTAGACCCCTGGACATTACCGTACCTCCATCTGAGGCTACCTGGAACTCTTGACGATTGAAGTCAAGGGGCCGTGGAGTTAACCACGTTAAAAATCTGGCGCCCGAGAAAGTGTAAGGTTTCGAGGGTGTCAAAAGTGGCGTGCCCTGTTGGTAAAATCCAAAGGGTAGGTGAAACGCGTCACAAGTTAAAGAATAACAGCACCGAAATGATTCTGTTATCCCATTACCAGCGGTGCTAACGTGGAAGCAGACACCCGATGGCCCCGCTAAAAAAAAGTACCTACTAGAAGAAGAAAGACTGGATAATATTTAGAAAATGAGGAACGACATAGTTTACCTATGTCTTTTGAAAATATAACGAGCTTATAAAAGAAAGGTAGGATAATATTCAGAACACTGACGGACGACATAGCTTACCTATGTTCTTTGAAAAAAATACCTAGGTACTAGTAAAAGAATGGCAGGATAATATTTAGAACAATGACGAACGACATAGCTTACCTATGACTTTTGAGAACAGAATAAACAATTTAATTTGTTTAAATCTTCATTTTATTTTGAACTGTTCAAATTAAATTAGTGACGCGTTTTGCTACACAGTAGCTTTTTCAAACTAGTGAAGATACAATACTTTTTACCTAGAAGATGTGATAGTTGTGAATAAATTTTCCCGGTATTAACAATACAATTGTTAGGATAACATGGAAAAACAATATTTTTAAAAAACATGGGAGCTAGAATTTTTTGAAAATTTGGACTTGTCCGGTTTTTGCACCAAACGTATTATAAAAACCACAAAACAATGTAAATGATACATTTTAAGCGCTATTTAACAAAATGATTACGGCTTAGTACAAAATAAAAAGTACATCTACATAAATGAAGAATCAGAGTCATCGGCTTCATCTTCAACAACTCTTTCGTCTTCTGGTAGTTCAATAGTCAGCTCTTCTCCAAAAATTTGTTTATAGTACCACTGATCTGCGACTGGAACATATTTTTCTACAAGCGTTTTGACGTTTTTGGCCTTTTTTCATTAATTGGTAAAGGATACAATTGGGTCATTTTAGATGTTGGTAGTGACAAAACAGATCCAGATTTCAATGCAAAAAATTTAGTGAATATTGGAATCGCGGAAGCAAGCCTGCATTCAATAAAGATAGATCCCTTTTCGTATTTAAAAACCCGGTAAGATGAAATGAGAAATTTGGACTTTCTGTCTGGATTAGAAAAGGTCGTAAAATGGTTGGTAAAGTCTCTAATCATCTCTTGATTTACTTCTACTAAGCGAAACTGTTTGGATGTTTTGCGCACTAATTTCTTCCATTCTCCTGGGAAGTGTACTCTTTCCTTTTTTCTTTTTTCCTTTTCTATCAAACCAAAAGACCGGTCACACGGCAAGAAACTGTGGCCGGGTTCTGGGTATTGGTAACTTGTTTAATTTGATTGTTTTTATTAACTAGCGTATAAAGATACTTAATGATGGAGTGATTTTTATTTTGTGCAAAGGCGTTATCAGAAAACAAGTACAGCGTTGTCTCAGTATCTGGCAAAGAGGTTTCAATATGATGTTGTAGGAAACTAATTACCTCATTGCTGCTTTTCTTTGATGTTGCCTCATCATACATATGAAAAGTAGACAAACCGGACTTTCCAGAATATATGCAGAAGTTGTATAGTCATACTTGGCGTTTATAACAACAGGAACATGGGGCAACGGTAGATTTTTCTGGAAATCAAAACAAAACATTTCTATAGAATTGTCCGTTTTAGCTAGCCCTGTTATTTCTTTTAAAGCAGTGTGAAATGATTCAGCTTTTCTGATATGAAGTTGCTTCTCTGGTTGTAAAGCTGTTTTCGCATCAAAGTTCTGTTCAGCCTGAATGGCATTCTGTAGTCTGTCACATGTTTGCAGGTATCTGACCAGGGAGATCCGATACTTATGTTATGGTTTGTGCAAAAGTGGCGATAATAAGAGTCATATGTAACTAATGGTTTACATTTCTCATTCCGTTTGAATTTTTCAAAAATATCTGGCTCATACGTTTGTAGGTATAGAGAGTGCATTTTTGAAATATTAAGTTCAGACGATGAGTAAGTTTTTTTTTCATTGAAGAGCGGCGCGGAAAACTTTTAATGTGATTCTCAATAGTAACTAAAATATTGTTTGGTATTTTGTTCGGCCTTGATGTGTGCTTACCTCGCATATCTGGATGAGCCGAAGTTTTATTTTTCAGATCAGTAGTTATACGGAGCAGTCGATGTTTCGTGATACTATAAAACGCACAAAGAGCTAGCTGACCTACATACCATAAATTCACTACCATCGACTCGAACCTGTGAAAAAATAATAGCCGTAAAATATGTAAACACATAAATTATTTAAAAATCTTACCTTGTAGAAAAAAGTAACTGTCTTTTCTTTACCAGTTCCAGATTTAATTCTCTTTCTTGAAATATTTTTCACAGTTATCAAGCCAGCTAAATAAATATCCTGTTTTTCTTTGTCAGCTAAATCATTAAATTCCTGCAGAATCTGATTTCTCTGGAGTTCACTTATGTTTAAAAAACATTTTCGGTGGCAGTTACAATCATTTCCCTTTTTTTTATGCAATACTTTGCCACTTTTTGCCGTCACATATTCTTCTCCTTTGACCATTTTTGATTTTCTGTCATTTCTTTGCCAATTTTATTTATTCCTCGTTCTCTTTTTACCCTTCTTTGCTTCAAAATTCGCCATACTAACCAGATTTTTAGGCCTCCTTTTTCTTTGATTGATACCTGCATTTTTTTATTTCTTTGTAAACCACTAGTACTTGGAATATTTCCATCACTAGGCACTTATTCACTACCAGAGGATTGAAACGGTTCAGACGCGCCGGAAGACGACATCGTATCTTGTGGCTAAACAAAAAAATGCACCGACCGTATCCCAATAAATCCCAGCAGTCATAAACAAAGCTAAAGCAGCGGCACCGACACTACACCGCACATTTCCACACTTAACCAAGTCCCCACCCCATTTTAGAGCAATTGGTGTAAAAACCGGACATGTCCTGGACTTGGCTGGTTCTTGCACCCAAGAATGCGAGCGGCCAAGTCCTTGATATCAACGTTATTTTTCTTTGGACTTGGCTGTTTCTTGTACTAAGCGATTGGCGGTATTTTAATGTATAGGAATACCAGAAAAA
This sequence comes from Lochmaea crataegi, assembly GCA_947563755.1. NCBI lineage: Eukaryota > Metazoa > Arthropoda > Insecta > Coleoptera > Chrysomelidae > Lochmaea > Lochmaea crataegi. The sequence goes on along the minus strand of OX387422.1, from coordinate 72,667,615 downwards.
CTCAATTTCGCCCAAAAACGGACTTGTCTGGTTTTTGCACCGAGATCTTCAATTGTTCTTCCTTCAATATTGCTGCAGTAACATACCTAAAGTGACATAATAATCTGTGAATAAATGTCCATTATTATGAATAATGTAACAGAACATAATGAATACAGTTGATTGGGTATAATATTAAACTTATACTTACTTGCTTCACACACTATGTAAATAGTATCAGGAGTAAATGCAATAATGGAAAATTCAGGATTCATCAATAAAAACAAAATTTATAGAGTGGTTTATTTTTGTTAAAAGTTCCTTAAGTCCACTGTCTGGATGTGTATCATATTTTAGTAAACTACTCAGGAATATTCTACATTAAATAATTTTTCTTCCTTTAATTGTTGCAGTAACATTCCTAAAGTGACATGATCATCTGTAAATCAATGTCCATGTATAATGTCCAAGTATTAAGAATAATGTAACAGAATATAATAAATACAGTTGATTGGGTATAATATTAAGCTTATACTTACTTGCTTCATACACGCTGTAAATAGTATCAGGAGTAAATGCATCAACTATTGCAGTATTATTAAGTTTCATTTATACGTTTTTTTGGATGTGACTTTAACTTTGATAACTCATTACTGCTTGTGAAAAATTAACTCACAGTTCTTTGCAGTTTTTTAATAACACGCAGATAAAAGAATCTAAAAATTAAATGAGCAATATAGAATTGACACAACATAACCCCAAAAATGTCACGACGTCAACTGAACCAAATAAACCATTTTAATCGCGGCAACAGCGCGCATTTTTGCCAACATATTATGTTTTTATAAATAGTACAACTGATGTAGTTTTAGTTTAATATTGAATTGATCTACGAGTTGTGTTTGATATGAAATTAATTACGAAACCTTTCTTCAAGCATATATTCATTTTTTTGATAACATGCGACCTATAAATTTCAATATTTATTGGGATAAAAGTGCCAAAACATACTGATTGACAGCAGCAAAAGAATGACATAATACAAGCGAACGTCCCATTTTCGACACTTTGTTTCTTATTTTTTTAGGGTTTAAAATTAGTTTTAGATGGTATTTTTCAATAAAACTCCCACGATGACTTAAACTTGAAAAACTATTATGGATAGAACTGCATTTCATAAAGTCACACACTTACACATAAACATAAAATCCTAACTCAGATGAGTTCCGTAATGCGATATCTTTTATCATTTTGGCGTAGAATAAACATTGGTCACGTTCAACGGTTCTTATACTGTACAGGCTATATTTGACCATAGCCCGTTCAGTATTAAAACCATTGCACGTCATCTAGGTGTCGAAAATAGATGTTCGTTCATATTATGTCATCCGTTTGCTGCTGTCAATCCACTGTTAATCACTATGTTTAGCCTCTCTAAACTCAAAAAATATTGAAATTTGTAGGTCGCATGTTATCAAAAAATATAAATATATTATACTCAAACTAACGTCAGTGGTATTAAAAACTTTATATTTTGGCAAAAATGCGCGCTGTTGCCGCGATTAGGCTAGGCGCAAATTGGGGCACGTATAGCACGTGTGAGGTGACGCAGCTCAGCACGTTGTTTTGTAATCTACAGGATTGAATACATTGGCGCAAATTGACGATGCAGCGTAACCTGGCACGACACGCGTCAGCTCACAGCCGTGTCCCGCAGTTGTTCAGACACAGTTTGCCGTGTCACGCGTGTGTGTGACTTATTATGTACAACAATTGTTTTCCTTGTTTTTCTATTTACAAAAAGTGACAGAAGAAAAGTTAATAGAGGAACACAGAGAGCTTTACGATACAAAAAATGCTAATTATATGAAGACAAAACTGAAGAATCGGATTTGGGGTGATATTGCGAATGATTTAAATTAAAAAGATGGTAAGTTAAAAATCATATTTCGAAGTTTATAGCTAGTGTATTTAACTTCAAATCCTCTCCCCAAGGGGATGAAACATCTCCTATATTTCAAAATATATTGTTTTGCAAAAATATTATATTTTTCTTAGTTACTCTCTACTACACTACATAACCTAAAAATATACAACTATATATTGTCAATATTTTCCAAGCATAACGGATTGATGTTGCCACGGAACTGCTCCCCACTTATTGAAATATGCAGTAAGATGCTCCCACACTCTAACAGCAGCTAATGAAGTTCTCGACCTGGGGGTCAATTTTTGACTTCATACGTTAATTTAAGAATACGTTACATAGCGATGGCTACTATAACGAATGATAATGCGTTTTCGAACTTTTCACCACCATTCGTAACCAGCCGTAACGTATACGCTTGGAAGCGAATGCGCGACGTGGCAACACAGCGAAACGTGAGCTGGACATACTGGTTTAGTCTTAAAAAGAAGAAAAATTATGAAAAGTCATATGACATCTGACATTAATGACAATCAAATTAGGTATTCGTATTTTTCATTTTTTGTTTGCTGCTTAATAATTATATAGTTAGTAAATATGTCTAAATGTTAAGATATTTAGTTATACTAGATTAATGTTGTACAGTGGCAAATATGCCGCAGTTGACAAGTTCCAGCAATTTCAATAATTGGAAGTTTCGGGTGAGAACCATACTAGAAGAAAGACAAATATCTAGTGCATTAATAAATACGGAAGCTGAGTTTACAGCAGATCGAGAAAAAAATGATTTCAAATTAAAAGATGCAAAAGTGAAGAGCATCATCGTTCAATGCTTAACTGACAAACACCTAGACTTGGTGAAGGACTCCAAAACAGCAAAAGATATGATGAAAGCTTTACAAGATGTGTTTGAAAGAAAAAGCGTATTTACTAAACGAACTCTGAAAAGAAAATTACTACCGTTAAAATTGAAAAGAAACGACAAATTAGAAGATCATTTTATGGTGTGTGATTCACTCATTTGAGACCTCGAAAGTGCAGGATCAAAAATGGTAGAAGAAGATAAAGTATGCAATTTGCTTTTATCCTTAAATGATGAATATGAATATGTAATCACAGCAATCGAGACAATGAATACTGGCGTCACGACGGATTTCATAAAATCAAGACTCTTAGATGAAGAAATTGAAGGTAGAGCTAAACAACGACAGAATGATAACAACGAAATGTCCTTTTATGCCTGTTATAAATGTGGCCACAGGTTTTCGGAGTGTCAACAAAATGCAATAAGAGGGTATGCAAGAGGAAATTTTAGTGGACGTAGAGGCTACAACAAAAATGTCTACCAAAATACTAGAGGTAATAGTTCAAGTTACAATAGAGGTCATGACCAACCTCGTCAACAACAAACTCAATGTAGTCGTGCAAATAGAGCAAATGAGATTGCATTCATAGCATTAAGTGCTACTCCAGGTTTGAATAATGTAAATAGTTTTATTTTGGACTCAGGGTGCACTCAACATATGGTAATGGGTGAAGTGGAGAAGTATATGACAGATGTTAGAGAAATTGAAACCGTCAAGATTGGTACAGCTAAAAATAATCAAGTTTTGTATGCTAACAGAGCAGGTACAGTTAAGGGATTTTGTCAAGGTATAGAAATTAAAATAGATGCTATAATTGTAATTAAGATATTTGTAAAGTTTGTGTCCAAGGTAAAGAAACTAGAAAACCATTTTATACTAAAGAAAAAGTCACAACAAATATTGGTCAATTGATTCATTCAGACCTAGCTGGTCCTATAGCAACTCCTACCCCAGAAGGTTATAAATTCTTTCAAGTACTAGTAGATGATTTTTCTCATTTTCTAGTTGTTAAACTTTTAAAAAATAAAAGTGAAGGAGATCAAAATATTATTGATTTTGTAAAGTTAATTAAATTACAGCATAATTTAAAAACACAGAAAATAAGAGTAGGCAATGGAGGAGAATTTGTTTCGAATTATTTTTAAAAAATTTGCAGGAATAAGGGTATCGAACTTCAATACACCATGCCATATACACCACAAGAAAACGGTATGGCGGAAAGAATGAACAGAAGTTCACTTGACAAGGTACGTACAAAATTTATTGAAACAAACTTACCTAGAAAATTATGGGGTGAAGCTGTTTTGTGTTCAGCCTATGAAATTAATAGATCACCTACACATGCAAACAATGGAGAAGTTCCAGCCAAAAGATGGTACAAAAAGAATGATATATTATCAAAACTCAGGGTTTTTGGAAGTCAATCGTGGGCTGTTATATTACCGAGACAAAACAAAGACGTGCACAGCCTTGCATTATGGTATGATATACCGGTGCTGGGTACAGACTATGGAACTATGAAGAAAATGAAATTTTTTGTTCTAGAGATGTCAGATTTAATGAAGAACAAACCAATTATGATCATATAATAAAGAATTGGAAAAATAAGACGATTGTACAGATTCGGGAAGATAAAATGCGATATGGGCATGAATAAAATGAACAGGATGAAATAATACATGAAGGAGAAAATGAAGAAGTACCAGAAGCGAGACAAGATGAGAACAAACCTGAAGTGCATGAAAAAGAGTCAGAGAGCTCCAGCTCAATGAATTTGAGAGAATATATACCAATAACAGAAGCAAGTAGAGGAAGAAAGATAACAGCACCAAAATATTTAAATGAATACGAAACCTATACTGCATACTGCCTTAAATCTACAAACGAAACTGATCCTAAAAGCTATGAAGAAGCATTCAAAGAAGAAGGATGGAAAGAAGCTATTGAAAAAGAACTAGATGCTCATAGTAAGTTGAATACATGGACCGAAACAGAACTACCAAAAGGACAAAAAGCAATGCAAACAAATTGGGTTTTTAGAAGCAAAGAAGATGGCACCAAGAAAGCGAGAATCGTATCCAAAGGTTTTCAAGTTAAAGGTGAAGATCCTTTTGAGCCATTTTATCCACCTGTAGCCAGAATATCTACAATTAGGTTAATGTTGTCAGTGGCCTTACAAAAAGGTTATAGTATTCGACAATTAGACATTTCAACGGCTTTCCTGAACGGAATATTGGAAAATGAAGTTTTTATTTATGCCCCATTGGGACTACAGACAAGATCGCCAATATTAAAATTGAACAGAGCTTTATATGGGCTTAAAGAGTCTCCGAAGGTTTGGAACGATACGTTTAACGATTTTGCCACTATAAATTTAAAAGGTCAAGATATGACTGTTGTTTGTATTACACTGATAAAGTCTGGATACTTATTTATGTAGATGACATTTTACTTATGGGACAAGCAAATGATGTCGAAGAAACTGTTAAACTATTAAAACAATATTTTCAAGCAAAAGACTTGGGCGAAATTAAGAACTCCAATGGAAAAAGGATTCCACTACATCGAAACTGAAATTGTCCACGATGTCCCATATCGTCAGTTAATAGGCGGATTATTGTATCTTGCAACAACTAGCAGACCTGACATAGGATTTGCAGTATCATATCTAAGTAGATTTTTAGACCGACCGACAATAGAAGTATGGAACGCTGGTAAAAGGATACTAAGGTATTTGGAGGGGACAAAGAAACTAGGGATAGAATATTACAAAAACACAGATGAACACGTTACACTAAAAGGATTTTCCGATTCAGATTGGGGAACAGATAAAGATTATCGAAAGAGTATAAGCGGTTGTCTTATATTATTTGGAGAAAACCCAATACTGTGGTCTTCAAAGAAGCAAAGTTGTGTTGCCTTATCATCGTCCGAAGCGGAATATGTGGCGGCGGCTTCTTGTTCGCAAGACCTTGTAAACTTGAAAGGAATTTTAACAGACTTTAAAATTTTTAGTAAACCAGCTCTCTACTGTGACAATAAAAGCTCAATCTTAATGAGTAAAAGTAATGAAAACTCCAAGAGAACAAAACATATTGACATAAAGCATCATCATCTAAAAGATCTAGTTTCTAGTAAAGAGATTTTTATTCAATATGTTTCAACTGACCAAAATTTAGCTGATATACTGACTAAACCTTTAAATACAGAACAGTTTGTTTACCTTAGAGACAAAATGAGCATTTTGTAAATGTTTATTAAAGTTATGTAGTATGTTAATAGATATACGATTTCATGTCTACTTTAAAACGCTTGAAATCGAGGGGGTGTGTTAAGATATTTAGTTATACTAGATTTATGTTGTTGGCAACACTGTTGCAGTTTTAAGATGTCATGTGTCTATGTCAAAAATATAGTTCGTTAGTTGCACATGGTTCTATATAGATGATGCAACAATAAATGGTTTGTCTTACAAGTGTTAAGTTTATTTAGAGTACAGCAATTAATCAATTCCTTCACCAGTCCTTATTTAACTATAACACCAAAGAAGGTGGTGCGATCAGAGGCACAAGAAGCAAAAAAAAGTTTTAATTGAACGAGTTTCAAAAGATTTAAAATTAATAAGTGGCAAATTTACAAATATGTTCACACATTTCGACGCCAAAAATAAATGGGTAGCTATTTCTGAGATATTGAATAGTATGCCAGTAGCAGATAAAAAATGGGATGGATGGAGAAAGGTAATAAAATCTATAGATACATATGAATAGACTCCGTTCCACATAAGAAGAAGCCACTTGAAGTTTGCCAACTGACTTGCGCAGAAACCAAAGTTGGTCTTGTTTATCTACATCGCCTCGTAACGACAGTTTCATGCCCTTGGCGTTACAAACGATTTTCATGCCGACAGCCATTTTATTATTGACGTTTGAGGTTGTTTTTGAAGCAGCCATTTATTGTGGAATATTCTTGATTTTTGAATATTTGAGGACATTTAGCTAGTTTATCTGTGAGTGTTGTGTGTTTTATTCGATCTAAAACCATGCCTCCTAAAATATTTGTTGGTGTTAAAGGAAAAATTATCCACATTATTCTAATTTTGTGTTAACCTACAAAATGTGAAAACGTTACGCTACTGATTTGAAGTCGAATGTCAATTTTACAATATGGCGCTGGTTTTGACAACAAGTTCGCGCATACGACTGCAACTTCAAGTGGCTTCTTCTTACGTGAAACGGAGTCTACTCGCACACATTCTACATAAACATAAGTGTTAAATGATTGATAATGCCTAATGTAAAGTTAAAACATTTGAACTTTACTAATCATATGTGATTGCATTACAATAATATATTTATCTTCAGGTATATACGTAAGAGCGTCGATTATTCTGAATTTTCACTGTTTACGTATCAGAAAATAATATGTAGGTACAATTACAATGACAGCAGGGTGACGGCCAAGCACTCGCTACGTAACGAAGGTTAATAGCGTACATTCGCAAACTCATGTGTTACCAAAAATCGTATTTTTCATGTTTTCGAACGATATCATGCGCTTCGCTACAGAGCAAGTGGTCAAAAATTGACCCCCTGCTTCCCTGTGCATGTAGTAGCTGAGTTTGTGGCAACTCTTCGGTATAATTTACATCTGCTCCTATCCTATCACAACTGAGCGTAGTAAAAATTGTGAAAAACACAAGCAGCTTTTACAATATCTTTCACAGTGTCCACTTTATTTTCAAATGGCCTTCTAAATACACGAAACCGCGAGGAGAGTATGCCGAAAGCACATTCAGCGGTTTGTCGAGCTCGAGAAAGCCTGGCGTTGCAAACTTGGTGTTCATAATTGCCAGTTACATGCCGCCTGGGGTATGGCCTCATTAAGTTTATGGAGAGGGGAAAAGCCTCATCTTCCACAAAAACGTTCGGGAGTGACTCAGCCATCGTGGATGTTTGTTTAGGAGGTGGAAGTTGTAAAGCGCGTTTCATCATTTTCTTCCCTAAACCACTGCTAGCAAATACATATCCATCGCTAAATCTTCCCATAGCTCCAGTATCAACCGCGTCAGCTACTGCCATCAAAATAATGGCGAATGTATGCTTATAGTTGAAGTATGACGATCCGCTTTTACCAGGTTTTTTAATAACAACATGTTTTCCATCGACTGCACCAACGCAGTGTGGAAATTGCCATCTTTGTTCAAACCGCGAAGCTATTGATTTCCATATTTCTGTTGTTGGTTCCGGTAAATATATTGGTTGCATGTTATTCCATATAGCGATAGCTACCTCTTGGAGAATATTAAACTCTGTTCGGTCTCCCATCAGGTAGTTATAAGCAATACTTTTATAGCTGTCTCCAGAAGCCAAATATCTGAAAAAAAACGAAATTATATATTGTGAAACATTTTTACGTCAAAGGACAATTCTTATAATGAAAAATAAAAAATGTATTTAAAATTAAGTTATATTCTTAATTATTGTTTCAGGAGAAGAGGCAAAAACTTTATGGTTCAAATTACGAAACAGCTATCGAGATGCACGACGAAGGCAACTGAGATGTATGAAAAGTGGAACTGCTCCCGAAAATTATATCGGCGAACGCTTCCGTAACTTCAAGAGGTTTTTGTTTTCAACGGTCGAGTCCACATAAACTTTGAAAATGTGTCGATAACCACTAAAATTAATTTATAGCTTTTATTGGAATCGGAAAATAATCTGAGCTCTCCGAGATCTGTTTGCCAGTTTTCATTAATGCCCTTAATTATTGTTCGACTTCGAGGAAATTTTCAGTTTTATAGAGTTCATTAACGAGCTGTAGATTTTCCTTGGACATTGCTGTACTCAATATGCAAGTGAACTTTTATTTGAGGGATATGCGTAGCGTACAAACGTATAAACGATGTCAAGGAATCGAATTTATTTTCCATGCAATATCTTGTTTCTTTTAGTAGCCTTTTCTAACAAGTATATTTCCGTGCGGAGGAAAAGTATTTCCAAGCGGTTGATTATATAACATGAATATTTTATTCATTTCTTCATAAAGTGTAGTTACATTGTTTCCAAAGAGCGTTTCTAGATCCTCCTTTGCTTTAAATAATGCTGCTCTGTGAGTTTTTTGTTTTCAATTAGATTGTTTTGGAATTTTTTAACTATTTCCCCCTCCATTTAAAGTAATGTATTATTCACATATTTCTTACAGTCATTCGCACTGTTGAGTACAATATGTAATATTTTGGTTTTAGTTTGAAGTAGTGTTGAGTGCAAGTACTTTTTGTTGACGGCATCTTTATCTTTAACGGGAGGGTTCAAATTTGATTTTTTTACACTTTTAGCATCAATGTCTCCTTCATTAGTGTGTGGAAACTCTGCACTAGGCCTAATATATGGGTTAGAGGAATAGTATGCATTTCTATACGATTGTCTATGACCGAATTGTACGACTAAAGCCGGGAACACATTGTTCTGATGCTACACCACGCCACGCCATCCGACGCAACGTCAGAAGGATCTGTCACCGTGGATTTTAATGCATATTTATATATTGTGTGTACACTGTTTTGATGCAATCCCATCCCACGCGACTCGACGCCATCCGACATGGTACGAATCCTCTCTTGCCTGATTTTCATCATATTGTTGCGAGGTCACCATCTCAAAGCCGGTCCTGTCCCTCGATTAGAAATTTTGGTGAATGCGCTTTCCAGAACCTTCTGGTCTATTGCAGTATTTACGCATATGAGGAGCGTCATAAAATACTAGAACTTTCCAGAACCGATGAGGACTATATATACGCGGGTTTTCGAGTGCGTAGACAGTACAGTACAGTTAGTTCGGAAGAATTAGTGAATTAAATAGTGCAGATAAATAGGGTTATATCCAAGTGGTGAAAATAAATTAGAACTAATATACCGAGTGTAAATAAATTAGTAGACATTGAGTATAGTGTGTATATAAATTGAGTTTAATACAGTGTATGCGTTTCTTTAAATAAATAGATAGTAATTAGCCATAGTGTGTATAATTTTATCCCACCGGTAAAAACTATTTAAATTAATAACAAAAACATTACAATATGATATCACGTCGCGTGGCACCGCGTTGTAAGGTGTAGTAACAGTGTGCACGCGAAGGTGGCATCATATGTATAGAATGGCGGCAAAAATCGATGAAGTTTCATTAATTGAGTTGGTTCGGAAGCACCAGTGTCTAATAATAATATAAAAAGCAAGCACTATAGAGACCAGAATATGAGAGGAGAAGCTTAGGAGGAAATTGCTCAGGATATGAATCAAACTATACAAACATTTTCTATGTTTATTAATAATATATTTTTACAACTCCACTGTATTCTTCCGCGTCTCACGGTTTGGGTCTGCCAAGGTACGCTGCCCTCTTGGGAGTTGAAATATTCTTTGAATTTATCTCTCACAAACATTACCCGCTCTGTGCAATTTTGCCGAAGCGGTGGTACTGAAGTAAAACAAGAATTAGACCCATTTGAATAATCCATTTCCGGTTCAAAGTCACGTTTTTGACATAACATATTATGCAAATATACAGCTGCTAAAATAATATCTTGTGCTGTGTCTGGCTGAACTTCTATGTATCGAAGAAAAATTCTCCAGCGAGCAGCTAAAATCCCAAAACTGTTTTCTACTACTCTCCGTGCCCTTGACAGACGGTAGTTAAAAATTTTCCTGGCTTCATCTCCGCCAAGATTTCTTCTACTATAAGGGCGCAGAAGATAAGATTTTAACGGAAATGCTTCGTCGCCTACTATAACGTAAGGTAATTCTCCTCCATTTGCTGTCAATTTCTCATCGGCAGGTACATTGAATGTGCCATTAGCTAACGATTTGCCTAACAAAGAATTTGAAAAAATGGCACCATCACTGTTTTTTTTTCCATATGTTCCTACAACGACATCAATAAACTTATAATCAGCATCATCAAGGGCCAGCAGAACAATTAAGTGGGCCCCTTTATAATTGTAATATTCAGAACCAGCATTAATAGGACAACGTATATTTATATGTTTGCCATCTAACGCTCCCAAGCAATGCGGAAAGTTTCATAGTCGTTCATAACTTTGGGCAATATCTTTCAACATTTCAGTAGTCGGTGATGGCATCACCATGGGTTTCAATACTTGCCAAATTGCTTGACATACTTCTTTAACTATTTGCCGTACTGTACTGAACCACATTCTGTAATTGAAGCCCAAAGATCTGAATGAGTTTCCGGTTGCAAGGAATCTAAAACAAAAATGTAATTTTTAATAAACTGTTCATGAAGAAGTTTTAGTTTAGTTTAGTTTCATAAAAAAAGTCCAGTATCGTGAAAATCGCAACCCCCTATCTTTCAAAATAAGCGAAATACCATGCAAAAGTGTGGAAAAATGGTCACCCTGTACTGTTTCATTGTGTTTCCTATTTTTAATTTGTTTTGCATTCAGTTTAGTTTTTCTTTCCGAGACACCCGGTAGAGTATAATATTTTTTTTAGGGGATGCTTTAAAAACAGCTTGGAATAAGTTAAGAAACTGTTTTTTCAATGCCCAAAAAAGACGTAAAACAAAAAGTGGGCAAGCTGCCACTAAACTTGTAAAATGGAAGTTTGAAAAGAAAATGGAATTTCTCTTGCCGTATTTGGAAACTCGGCAAACGCAAACAAATTTAATTGAAGAAACCCAAGAATTAAATGACGAAGATGATGAGGACGTAGTTCACGAAACGACGGAATCTCAAGACGAACAGGAATTGAGTGTCAACAATTCGACCCCTTCTCGCAATTCTACCTACACGTAGACAAACATCAACTTCAGCTGAACAATTCATTCACTTCTACTGCATCTACATCAAACCAGCGATTTTTACCACCTCCTCCTAGGCCTTTTTCACAAACATCTACATCAAACCAGCGATTTTCTCCACCTCCTCCTAGGCCTTTTTCACAAGCATCTACATCAAACCAGCCATTTTCACTAATTAATTACGACAATTATGGTCTGATAGAACATCCGGCTCAAGACGCTCACATGCAGTACACAACATTTCAACAAGATCCCTCTACCTGAAATCCTTACAACCATTAAATACGTTCTTTTGATTGAGAACATATTAAGAGCCAATGCACTCTGATTTACCCGCGTAAGATTGGAAAGCTTCGAAATTTGGAGGAGGACAGACTCTGATTAAAATCCAAGCGTTAAACAAGGTGAGAGTCAGTCAGTACACTCTGTGCAAAATGTAAGTTTAAAGCGAAGATTTATGTAAAGCAATTAGCCAACTGTAATATTCCATTTATTGTCGAAATTACCTTCAACTAAACTTGTTTGAATTACTATAAAATACAATGTAGAACGCAGCATGTACTGTTCAGTAGACCACATCAATAGAGATATCGAACGTCGCTCATACGTCTTGATTGCTAAGATGGACAACTTATTTCAGATGGGTTAGACGATAACATTTGCATTTTCAGAAATAATGTTAAATGGATATTTTGCTATTTTGTAAGCGCCCCTAGTTCGTTGCAGTAGTACGGAGGCTAAGTGACTATTTTATTATTAAATTGTTTACGGTATATTGATATTATATGAAAAAATAGTAGCCATTATTGTTATAACGTGTTCAAATTGAAAATCATAATAATATTGATTTAAGTGCCCACTTCTCATTTATTGACTTGTAATTTAAGAGTCAATTATGACCTAAATAAAATAGAATATAAAAGTAGAAAATATGATTGAGTAATAATAATAGTTTTTTTATTCATTAACACAAATACAAAAAAAGCATATACAAATTTTAAAGATCTAAATCCATAGATAACCATAATAATAAAAGTTTACTAGAATATAAAAAAAAATAAATGATACAATGATACTCGATAAGCCAACAAACGCTTTTTTCGAAAAAATGTAAAATATATACATATACATATAAATTTGAAATATCCTTATTTAGCTAGGTATTAAAATATTTATAGACAATTATACATAGGCAATTTTCAATATATTCTTTGAAAAATACTTTTATACGTGATTTTTTTATATCATTTGGTATAATGTGCATAGTAGAAATACGATCTTTGAGTAGGTTACTGGTTTTAGCATTAGTGGTCGTAATTTTGCCTTTGACGTGTATTAGAGTGGTGGATTAATACTGAATTTGGAGGTTAATTAACATAAAATGTAATGCTACAACATAAGAGTACAGTTGCCTCAATCCAATATACAGGGTGTAACAAAAAGTTAGGTCATAAATTAAACCACTTATTTTGGAGCTGAAAATAACTCGATTGAACCTAACTTGCCTTAGTACATAATATGTGCATAAAAAAAATTACAGCCCTTTGAAGTTAGCAAAGACAAATTGATCTTTTCAAAAATGTCGACAGCTGTTTGACATATTCTAATGAAAATTTACCAGTTTCTTTCTTATAAATTAAGCATCTTCCAAAACAAAAATGTCGTAATTAAAATTTTATGGGAGTTGAGATCGATCCCCTAAACCCCACCCCCTCCCCAAATTTTGTTTACTTCATATCAAGTTTGTCAATTCCATTTAAATTACGGATCAATTAATTACACCCAAATATTTGATTTTTGCTCCATGTAGATAGATAGTATCAATACCATTCAATTATTTTTGGTTCATTGAAATACCTCGAAAAGTACCTAGCTTTACTACAGAACGATCCAGCTGAATAATATTTTGAAACAATTAAAAATAAAATAGATAATACAGGAAACTCAACTTTTTGTTGGTTTATGTGAAATTAAATCATACGTACCTACCTATTAAGTAGGGCGTTTTATCATCTCTGGCATGTAGAAGGTATTAAAAAATTCCTTTAGTTGAATTTTCATTTTTTTCTCCCAGAAATTATCATCTCTTTCAATTTTCTGAATATGAACATTTATTGTACTCCAAACCAAAAAATAACAAAATTCTTGTTGAGTTATGTGGAGTTGCACTTGGATTTGATAATAGTAGTTATGATTTTGTTTTAATGTGATTTCACCATTTTCATCTACTTGGAGGTACTTTATTTTTTTGTTGGCAATTCCCTCTTCAACGCTTATGTGTTGCAGAGCTGCGGGACATTTTATTTCTATTATAGAATAATTACCTATAGTTCCATCAGGACTAACACCCAGGAAGAACTCATCATCATGTCCAACGAACAATCCACAATTCTCAACTTTTAAATTTGTTATTTTTTGGAATGTTTCAATAGCTACTGGTTCATGATCCAATCCGTATTTGGTGTTTTTATTTCCTGTGAAGGGGTCGTTAAACAATCTTTTGGCCAATGCACACGGGTTCGCCGTTCTTCTTTTATAAATTTGACCGAAGGTAGAAGCAGTTAACCTGCACATCCTCTCCTCCAGCCACTTATGATTGGTGCTTTGTCCTCTAGTAGTACGCTCTATATTCTTTATTTCTTCTGAATTCTTTTTCAGGGAAATTTCTATTTTAATCTTTCTACTTTCCGCTTCTTCTACAGTTAAAACCTCTTCTACATCTCCATAGTCTTCATCTGGTCCAGATGTTTTCGATTTTTTATTAATTCGTTTAGTTTTTTTTTCATAATAGATCAGTTCTCTTTTTCTCTTTAAACCCTTCCTTTTGACAAAATTGTCAACAATATTGTTGGCTTCCAAACCTGCACCTTTTAGGATTTCCACAATGTAGTTTTCTCTACAATTATAAGAAATGGCCGCTGCTTCACACCTCATTTGATAGGATTTCTTACCCGAAAAATTTATCTAAAATCTAACAGTACTTTACAAAAATAATGTAGTATATAAAAAAGGCAAGAAAATGTTAGCCTTTACTATAGAAGTGAGATATAATTCGAATTTATAGTTAACAAAACGACGGATAAAGTTACAATGCTCAAAAATATTCCAAGGTGGCTTTGCGTTATAAAAAAAACAGATGTCAAATTAATCACTTACCCTTTTCCCTCCTACAAACTTATTCACAATTTCATTGAATTGCTCTGCGGGATTATTGTTTTTATTGAGTAGAAAGGAAGAACTACAAGATATAACTCTTTGGAGTGAGCAACTGTCTTGAAACATTCCACAATCTTGCATAATGGGAAGAAAATTGTCAGTGTCCTTTTTTTTACAAAAATAATCTTCACAATTCTTGTGTTCACCGAAAATGTGTTTTGGAGTATTCACTACATCTTTCTTAAATCCTTCTATTTTAGCTAAAAAGGACGTTTCCTGTTTGCTCCTGAATTCAGCCGATTTTTTTATTGCTATTCTGAATTTCAAAATATTGTTTTCCAATTTTCTCCTGAGGAAGACTGGTACACTCTTCAGAAGGGAATTACTTCTCACCGATTTAGATATTTCCTTCAATTTGTTGCACATATTACGCAATAAATGGTTTACACATTCCACTTTCTCTACTAACAAAGTTCCGTATGGTTTCACTTGAAATAATTTTTTAGTAATGCTGCTGTCGCCATCGCCTATTAATTTAGAATATTTCACACCATGCATTGCTAAGCTATTTTTAAATCCTTCCACTATTATAGCCGATTCCATAGAGGTTGAAGATCCAGCCCAATTTTTGGCGCAAAAATGATCTTTTGTAATTCCCTTCGTTTCATTTCGGGCACAAATTAAACAAAATTTATTTTTCACGCCCAGAAATAATACTTCTTTGGTTGCCTCAACAATAATAACAGCTACTCCGGATAAAGCATTGTAGTTCGTCTTGTAAGATCTTTTTGACCAAGCTCCATCCGCTATAACTGTTACTAAAGGAATGCCATTTACATCAACTTTGCCTTTCTCAATTGCAAGTTTCTTCTCTTCCTCGCCTGCTAATTTTAATTGATTTATCAAAGTTTTATTAACATCATCTTGAAGTATCCTTTGTGTGATTAAAAATAACTTTGATGTCATCGGCGGCAATCCCATTATTGTGAGAAATTCAGATATTTGTGAATACCCAGTACCGATCGAAATACTTCCTAAAAAAAAATTAACAAAATAATATTTCCTCAATATCGAATAGCTGTAGTGCTACGAACCTAAAACTGTAGTCTTGTTCATATCTGATATTTCTGGTTCTGAGGTTCTTACTGAACTCACTTCACTGCAAAGGTTACACCTAATTTTTAACATTGACTGTAAACCATGCCTATTTTCACCAATATCACAGTTTTGTATTTTGCAGTCAAAAAAGGGTTTATGGCTAATTTTTTTCATTTGTCCCCAAAAATAGTTTATGTCCACGATCCTACGACCTATTAAATCTACAGGAATTGCATTTATGTCTGATGCAAATTCACTATTTAAATTTAAATCCACTATTTCTGTGGGAGCTTCGTCAATTACGGGTGGTATTTGGTTATTGCTAATAACCGAGGAATGTTGCATTTTCCATCTTTTCAACGCGTTACTACAATATTGGAGAATAATTATATAGCAGGAACAATTGAAAGAACTTACTTTTTTTGCGGATTTTAAAGTACGATGTTTTTGTCTCACCATGTTGAAAATTTTATATCTAAAAGGAAATTACGGTCTGTAAGTATATTTAAGAGCTGGAGTAATATGCTAATTACCCATCTTCTAAGTATACAGGTTAAATATTAAGTATATTCATTTACATGATAAACACAACAACCATTAGACTATTGTCGTTTACATGTAGGTTACGGTTTCCAAATAAATAAATAAAAGGAATCAAATATTTTTTATGGCTCGGACACCTCCTACAAAGGTGTCCGAGCCATAAAAAATATTTGATTCCTTTTATCTATTTATTTTTGTAGCTATTGTTTAAACTGTATTCCAAAGAATAACAAACTTTTCATAAAATATCACTGTCTATGTATAAAACTATTTTGTTACTTACCTAAATATGACACTAATATGTTAATCACAAAAGACTAACTAACTAACTAACGTTCAAATTAAAATTAGTGACGCGTTTCGCTACACAGTAGCTTTTTCAAACTAGTGAAGATACAATGAAAATCTTTTAATTTATATAGTGCCTTAATACGATATTCTAAGATATTGACAAAAGTATTATAATATTTAAATGGGGATAAGTACATAAAGTGCCTAATACGGAATTCTAAGATATTGACAAAAGTATTATAATATATTTAAATAGGGATAAGTACAAAAAGTGTCTAAATACGGAATTCTAAGAATTTTACAAAAGTATTGAAAAAGAGTACCTGGGAAATTTATCCACAACCATCACATCTTCTAGGTAAAAAGGTTTAATAAGGAAGAATGATTGATATCTATTTGGTCGTTAAGCAGATTACCTGAATATTTGTATTTGTTAATCTCGAGGGCTTCTAAAAGATTTAGTTTAAAGGATTTGGGTTCTAGATGCAAAATTTCAAAATTTGAGTCGAAAGTGTGTTGGTTTGTTAATAGATGATTTGAATAGTTGGAATCTAATTTGTTGGTGTCATAGCTGCGTTTGTGTTCTGAAATTCTAGTTTTAAAGTTCCTAAAAGTTCTACCGATATAAATTTTGTCACAGTTGTCGTTACCACATTTTAATTTATAAACACCTGATTTGTTTAATTTTGAGGATTTAGATTCGTTATTTTTAATGAATTTAGATAGGCACTTTTTGTACTTATCCCCATTTAAATATTATAATACTTTTGTCAATACCTTAGAATTCCGTATTAAGGCACTATATAAATTAAAAGTTTTTCATTGTATCTTCATTAGTTTTAAAAAGCTACTGTGTAGCGAAACGCGTCACTAATTTTAATTTGAACGTTGGTTCAAAATAAAAAATGAAGATTTAAACAAATTAAATTGTTTTATTTCATCATTAATATCCACAAACTTTAAACAATAATCCTCCACACTATTCCAATATTATCCGATACACACACACTATTATTCGAAAACAGGCATTGAGTAATACCACAGTAGATATTGTTTTCGTTTAACAAAATACCGATTTAGTATCTAGAAGACGCTCGAGCTAGTTCTCCTCTTACGTACTGTACGGCATGTATTATACAAGCTTGTTGATTTACATCTGGTCCACTATTTCGTGCAATATAGTAATGATTCAGAACGTTAGTAATGATAACTCCAGTTACTCCGTTCAAACGGTCAGTGATTTGCAACAGACTGTGACGTTCTAAATTTATTGGATGTACCCAACATTTTCTTCTTTGTTTCCGTTCTAATAACAGTAAAGCTGATGCTGCACATTCTAGTTCTTCTTCCCTCTCATCTGAGGAACTACTACTCGCCATAGTGCCTGAACTCAAACTGGTCTCATTTTCTATCATTATGTAACGTAGCGTCGCGTCGTATCGGATGACGTGGGAACAGTGTGCACAAAGTACATCTCTGACGCATTATGTCGGATGGCGTGGCATGGTGTAGCATCAGAACAATGTGTTCCCGGCTTAATGCGATAAAATCATAGCTATTCAATTGTATTAGCTTCTCTAAGTTCAATAATGATTGCTATAATTTCATTGTTGATAAATGCAGAGGTGTTGCTGGCATCTTTTGATGCGATTAGTAATTTTAAGCGGTCAATCAATTCACTACCATCATCCCAATAAACTTATTCCATTGGTTTATCGGTGTAAGTTAAACGGTCTACGTTGAGTCCTTTACCTTGTGGTTATTGTCTTTTCTAGCGGGGTGTGTAGATCTTTAAAGAGTGGTTTGATTATTGCATGATATTTGTTGGTAGAAAAAGACTTGAAAAGATTACGAGAATTGAGATGAACACCAATGTGAGACATTAGAGTCTTGTAATTTTTCAAATCTTTTGCAGTATAACATGAAGGGTTAACGTAAAAAATCAGTTGATATAGACCTAGACTACGTTTTATTCGATTTTCTTCACGATTGGCTTCGGCAAGTATGTGAAGATCTCCACCAATCGCGTTGTCAAAATCTATTCTTATTTGACCCAACATCCACCCGATGCCATCTACGTGAATAGGTTCATAGTTATAATCAATTTTACTATCTTTGCGAATATAATCTTCAATATATTTTCGACTAATTTGATGAAAATCTAATAAATCTGCTTCACATAGCATGTCTGATGCTGTTGCTTTTTCTGCACTATTATATAATTCATCGTCTGATGTGCTGATGTTCTCAGTTTTTTCTGAAGTATTATCGAGAACCACGTCATTATCGATCGAAGGTTTGTCTATTGGTTCTGTTTTCGGTTCTTATTTTTTAATGAAAGCTTCCGTTGTTTAAGAAGATGATTCAATAATTTATTTAGATGCTCATCGTATTCTGTTTTCCCCAAATTTAATGTGAGATATTTCTTGCGAATTGCACGAGCTAATTTATTCACTTTTTTCTAACGCAGAGCCGTAGCAAGAATGTGATTGTTGTCTGGCATTTTATCAATGACTGTTGATCACTTATATTTTTATATATTGGTCGCATCCTTTACGATAACGTCCGTTGATGAGAGGAAAGTGTTTAACAATAACCAAAGTACCATACTTGTCCGACCAGCACATCCCACACATTCGTTTAAACATATCAAATGTATTGTCTTGTCTTGTCTGGTGTTTGAGATTGATTTCATCCTGTTTGAAAAGCATAATGATATCACAATTATCTCGAATCAATTGTATGGGTATTTTAGAGTAAAATTGGCAGAGATAGAGAGCATCAATGCTCTTGAGTCGACACATTGAATAGTATTCACGTATTTTCTGCTGTCCATCGCATGCAATGTCATCAAATACAAAAATGGAATTTGTTCTCGCCTCTTCTGGACTCTTCCTCGGCAAGTAATTGGTACTTTTCATGAAATAACGATTTCGAATAGACATGGACGTTTTCAAATTTTACACCATTTGAATTGAATAGCAGTGAGAGCATCAGGTTTATCTTGCCACAACCACTGGGACCACATATCATGGCACGAAAAGAGTTTGGTAGTAGGATGCCATGTTTACAAATTGTCGACTTTACTGCAAAGTCCAAGTTCTCAATGGGTAGCATGCTCTTCTGTTGAACGATATTCATCTTGGGTCAATCTCAGACAAAGAAATATTCTATAAATATACCAGTCACTTTATCACTTGTCATCAGTCTTATTGTTGGTGTTTGAAGGAGCTGGTCTACTAAACTGCCATTTGAATTTCATATCTCAACATATCAATTTTGTGGGCGTGAGTTGGGAAAACACATTTTTTTGTTGTTGATACTAATAACGTGGTTTTAGCTGGAACACAACTAGAAATACGACTTGCACGCGGTGATAGGGAGGGGCATTAATCTTTTGGACAACATTTAGCTGACAAATATTTGGAAAATAAAGCCTGGGCACGTGTTATGACAAAGGATTCATCTCTCGGAGAAAAAACTGCGGCTTCACTCGTTACTGGTGGCATGAAGATGAAAAGAAAACTCGGAATGGGCTGTCGTGCAGTTGATGGTGGAAGAATAAAGAAAAAATCAAAGAAAATCCTTTAATCGTGCAGTTGTACAAAAATTAAACAAAACTGTTAACAATCAGGGAGGCAGTTCACTTCCTGAAACTGCTCTATTTGCTTTTCAAGCAGCTAAAACAATAGTTAAACAGCTTGGAGGTGCAAAAAAAATTGATACAAAATCCGTCCGGAAATATAAGATCCTAACATTATAATCTCCAAGTAAGATAAATAACTACTTGATATTGAGAGATTATTTATGAACCCACAATTCAGTTATAAAGCAGGTCCGTTTCTATTAAAAACAATATAACAATAATTATTACAAAGAATTATGTTAATGATTTATGTTATATTATCTCGTAGAAGGAAAACTTCAAAAAACACTGTCAGAATAATAATTAATTCAAATCACATTCTGTCAAACGTTACTTCTGTATTTACTAATTAAATACTTTTCATAACTAATAAAATATTGATAAATGCACGGGGTTTTTATTCATGAGCTGATAGAAAAGTGAATGCAAGTGCCCAGCAACATTGGTCCTTCGAGCCCGATCAGTATACAATCCTTTAATCGTGCAGTCGTTCAAAAATTAAACAAAACTGTTAACAATCAGGGTGGCAGTTCACTTCCTGAAACTGCTCTATTTACCTTGCGAGCAGCTAAAACAATAGTTAAACAGCTTGGAGGTGCAAAAAAATTGATGTAAAGTCCGTCCGGAAATATAAGATCCTAACATTATAATCTCCAAGTAAGATAAATAACTACTTGTAAACACCCTATTGCTAAGAAATTATTTATGAACCCACAATTCAGTTATAAAGCAGGTCCGTTTCTATATTAAAATCAATATACCAATAATTATAACAAAGAATTATGTTAATGATTCATGTTATATTATCTCGTAGAGAGAAAACTTCAAAAAAAACTGTCAGGATAATAATTAATTCAAATCACAATCTGTCAAACGTTACTTCTGTAATTACTAGTTACATTCTTTTCATAATTAATAAAATATTGATAAATACACGGGGTTTTTATCCATGAGCTGAAAGAAAAGTGAATGAAAGTGCCCAGCAACATTGTTCCTTCGAGCCAGATCAGTATACGGAAAAATAGCAGTCCAAGTAGAAAAAGGTAAGATTTTCTAGCTATTTATTCTAATCGTCTTGATTACATCTTTTCAATATCTTATAACTCGTTTAGTACTCATTTAATGATCATAAACTAGTGATCGCACGTTTTAAAAAGGCACACATTTCAATATATTGTTCAAAACTAATATCAACATTCACGTACATTAACCACGCCATCTTCCATCGATCATTTATTAACCACATCATATTATCAAATAAAACTTAAAAAATAGTCATTGTGAACAATGGAGGAGGTTCGAATAATTGATCAGAATTTAAAACGTTTAAAATAAGAAAGAAGCCATTTCAAGGGTGAATTAACACGTTTAGAAACATTTTTAAATAAAATAGATATAGCAGATACCCTTTGAAAACATTAGAATTCGTTGTGACACAATAAAACTATTTTATATTTGAAATAGAACAAATTTACATTTACATTTACATCGATTAATTTGATGAACGGGAAGCAAATGTAGAAGGGACAAATTTTGAAATCAAATATTATGAAACCGTAGCGATGTGTCAGCGTTTATTGTCGCAATTACAAGACTCCAGCGCTAACGAAAATCGCAATTTTCGTCATAGTTCGAATTAGCGGATTCACTTGCTGAATTGGTACCCTCATCAATGCCAAAAACCATGGCAAAATCACCATCTTTAAAATTACCAGAATTCACCGGTGCATATGGGGATTGGCAGGGATTTTTGACACATTCCATGCACTTATTCATGAAAACAAAAATTTATCGAATGTTGAAAAATTCTACTACCTACAACCCTCACTAAAGGGGGAAGCAGCTAATGTTATTGCTTCGTTTCCTATATCTTCTACAAATTACAGTGCCGTATGGGGCCTACTCAAAAATAGATATGAAAATAAGAGGGTCTCTGGAAGCTGTAGGAGAAAATGTTATTGAATGGGATATTATTCTTTTATTCATATTGACCGAAAAATTGGACTCATTGTCCAGAAAAGATTGGGAAGTACATAGTACGGTTGTAGAAAATCCGAATGTCACTGATCTTATGGAGTTTATCACACAACGTTGCCAAATTATTGAAGCATGTTAAGGCAGTTACTAACTTGCGCAAACCAC
The DNA here is from genome assembly GCA_947563755.1 of Lochmaea crataegi. Lineage (NCBI taxonomy): Eukaryota > Metazoa > Arthropoda > Insecta > Coleoptera > Chrysomelidae > Lochmaea > Lochmaea crataegi. Next base: position 72,645,151 of record OX387422.1, on the reverse strand, counting down.
TCAGTAGTAATTCATTCTTAAACACGGATACTCGTGAAAACAAACAGCTTTGTCCATTGTGCAAGGCATTTCACTTTATATATTTATGCGATAAATTCAAGGCTTTATCGGTAAATTCACGTTATACTGAAGTAAAGCGTCTTCGTCTTCGCACGAATTGCCTCCGACCGGGTCACAAGTATCCAGAATGCCGATCTGGATCATGTAAAATATGTCGTCAACGTCACGCCACCATACTACACTTCCCATCAAATCAAAACCGACCCTGTCATACGGATCAGGAACCCGAAAATAATTCACAGGATAATTTGACTGCAAATACAAGCGGTGGTTTAATTCATTCTTCTAACGATGATATTGCCCATCAATATCCTCAGACACAGCACACTGTTTTATCGAATCATTTTAAAAAATCCTCGACTTCAATTATATTACTTTCCACGGCTATTGTTAACGCATACGACAAAAACGGAAGTCCAATACCCTGTAGACTAATCCTTGACAGTGGATCTCAATTAAATTTTGTGACTAAATCGTTTTTGAACGTATTACAAATAAACACGAATACGGTAAACATTCCGGTAGCAGAAATGAATCCAACCAATAGGAATATCTCTGAACATGCACGAATATCTATATCCTCTCAACATACAAACTTTAAAACTGAACTGAATTTTCATGTGTTGTCCACAATTACTAGTCGTATTCCTCAAGATACATTTGATATCTCTAATTTGGAAATACCTTCTGAATTACATTTAACAGATAACTTTTTCAATGTTTCATCTAATGTGGATATGCTTGGTTGTGAGATATTCTTTGAACTTTAGTGTATTGGGCAAATTAAATTAGGCAAGCATCTACCAATTCTACAAAAAACATTGCTTGGCTGGATCATAGCTGGCAATTTATCAGTTAATCCAAAGCTAAGGATTCAAACCGCGATGATAACAAATTGTTTATTTTCGGATGTAAATGAAAGGTTCTGGCCAACAGAAGAAAAAATTCCGACTCCACAAACATTTATGACTAAAGAGGAACTAGAACTATTTAATCAAACAACTCGTAGAAATTAATCAGGTCGTTTTATAGTACAACTTCCGTTAAAGGAAAATTATATCAACTTAGGCGTGTCTGAGCAAACGGCCCTGAACAGATTTTATTCACTAGAACGTCGCTTGAGAAATAATCCCGAATTAAAAATCTCGTATACATCTATTATGAAAGAATATCAAGATCTTGGACATATGTCTGAAATTTCACGTGACTCCGTATCAAAGACTCCAGTATATTATATACACTATAGTGTGGAAAAACCAGACAACACAACTACCAAGGTTAGAGCTGTTTTTGACGCATCTTGCAAAAGCTGATCCAATCTATCGTTAAATGACATTTTAAAGGTAGGTCCAGCAGTGCAAACTGATTTATTTCCGATCTTGACTCGATTCCGTCAACATGACGTAGTAATGATTGCCGATTCAAGCAAATTTTATCGCCAAATATTAATTGATGAAAACCATCGAATTTCACAACGGATTGTTGGGAGGTCATCTCCAGTCGAACAAATAAAACATTTTCATCTAAATACAGTAACTTATGGAACAGCCTCAGCTTCATTTCTCGCCACACGTTGTTTTAAACAGATAGCGATAAAAAAACTCTGATGTATTTTTTGAAGAAAGTAGAATAATAGCATCCGATTTCTACGTGGATGACCTTTTAACTGGTGCCACAGACCCAGCTGAGCTTATAATTATAAAAAAAAATATATGCGATATATTAAACCGATATGGATTGGAACTTCCAAAATTCCAATCGAACAATTCACGCATACTTCAGGATTTAACACTAAATGTAAATAACAGTTCACCGCTTTCATAATGTCTGATGACTTAACCACCAAAACACTTGGTATTTGATGGATACCATCATTAGATATTTTTGAATATAATGTTCAACACTTCTCACAATTTTAAGCCTACTAGGCGCACGATTAGATCATTCATTGCCAAAATTTTTGATCCGTTGGGTTTACTCGGGCCTATATTGATCAGAGCAAAAATTATTATTCAACAGCTTTGGCAAATTCAAATCGATTGGGACGAAACGTTACCTAGTCATCTGGATTCCGATTGGTTAAAACTGTATTATGAAATTTCGCTCGTAGGTTCAATTCATGTACCTCGACAAGCTGTGGTTAAATCCGCCGTAAATATTCAAATTCATGGATTTGCAGACGCCAGTGAAGTAGCATGTGCATGTTGCATTTACCTGCGTTTCATAGATGGCAATAATCATATTAAAACTAATTTATTAGGTGCTAAATCACGAGTCACTCCATTAAAGGCTCTTTCAATTCCTCGATTGGAACTTCGTGGTGCTCTTCTACTCCTCAAGTTACTATCTAAATATCTAGATGCTCTCACTATAAAGATTGATCGGATATTTTTATGGTCAGATTCTACAATCGTACTATCTTGGATAAATACGGAACCTCGGAATTGGAAAGTTTTCGTTGCTAATCGAATCTCATAAATTCAGCGTTTGTCAAAAACAAAGGATTGGGACCACATTGCTTCGGAAATCAATCCGGCTGATACTATATCACGCGGCGCTAAGTTGGCAGACTTACCTTATTGCGAACCTTGGTGGCATGGCCCTCCATTTTTGAATCTTCATTATGATCAATGGTCTCTGCATAATCATTGTTGGAAATCAACGACCGGTATTCCCGAGTCAAAAACGATATCACTTGCAACCACTGTAAATCGACATACTCAAAAAAATTTCTTCATTGGCTAGGCTCATTAAGGTATTTACTTATTGCTTGAGAACAATACAAATCAAATATTTATAGGAAATCTGCATCTAGCTGCAGCTAGAATCTTTCGAGGATGAGCTGTGACATTTAAAAAGAATAAATGCTTTTCTTTAAGGAGTAAATTGGAATTGCAAGACCCATTTCTCGACGACAAAGGCGTAATAAGAGTAACAGGTAGGCTAAATTCCGATCTCCCGTATGATGCAAAACATCATATTGTTCTCCCTAAGAAACACGCATTTACTCAACTTGTCATCGATTATGAAAACATACGAACGCTACATGCTGGCATTCAAACTACACTCTCTCATGTGACGCAAAAATACTGGCCAATAAATGGACGCCAATGCTCTGTAGCTGTAAAATGCAAAGTCGCTTCTGTAACCTAAAAAATCCTTTCCTAATAAGAATTCTAAAACAGAAAAACAAAATTAATAAGAACATTTTCAATCTAAGTCCTAGGACAAAAAAAGTAAAATTATAAGATAGGCCTATCAGCAAGTTCAAATATATGCATATTTCCAAATAAATCCATCCCTAAAAAAATTTCTGCAACAGAAAATCAAACAAAATTAAAAAATGTACAAAACATTTGATGACATCTTGAAGCCTGTAAGAGAGTGTTAGTTTGCTGAAAAGGAAGCGTCGAAAAAAATTGTTAGTAATAAATTGCCAAGTATTGCCATTTTGCATGTACCAACTTGGAAACCTACGATATTTTGATAACCCATGCTGGGCAACTATTCCCCCTACTTGTCAACCCATACCCATACCCATTCGACAAACGGAAAACACTTAAGCGTACTCGCCCATCTGGATAACTGCTCGTTTTGCAAGCGAGGCTTACGGACAACCTAGGTAACGAGCACTTTCCCATAGTGTGGTAATACGTGTATCCGTGCGGGGAAAAGTCAATCGTAAAACAGAAAGTCGGTACATGTGGCGTACTTAATAGTTGCAATGAAAAATAATTCACAATTCCAAATCGAATGACACCAACAGGGAAAAAGGACAGAAAAAAACAACAACAAAAACGAGGAACGACATAGCTTTTGAAAAAAGTCCCTACTTGTTAACGAAAGACTGGATAATATTTAGGAAATATGAGGAATGACATAGCTTACCTATGTCTTTTGAAAAGTATACCAACTTATCAACGAAAGGCATAGTATTTAGAAAATTTTCGGATTGACATATACCAACTTAGAAATCTACGATATTTTGATAACCCATACTGGGCAACTATTCCCCCTCCTTGTCAACCCATACCCATTCGACAAACGGCGTACTCGCCCATCTGGGTGACTGCTCGTTTTGGAAGCGAGACTTACGGACACTCTAGGTAACGAGCACTTTCTCACAGTGTGATACTGCGTGCATCCGTGCGGGAAATAGTCAATCGCAAACAAAAAAGTCGGTACTTGTGGCATACTTAACAATTTCAATGGAAAATAATTCACAAGAAAGGGCAGAAAAAAAAACAAGAACAAAAAATACGAGAAACGACATAGCTTACCTATGTCTTTTGAAAAAAGTACCACATGTAAAAAAGGGCTGGAAAGTATTTAAAATATGAGGAACGACATAGCTTACCTATGTCTTTTGAAAAAAGTACCACTTGTAAAAAAAGGGCTATATAGAGTTTAGAAAATATGAGGAACGACATAGCTTACCTATGTCTTTTGAAAAAAGTACCAATTTGTAAAAGAAAGGAAGGATGATACTGAGCGATATGATGTCATTTGTTAGAAATTGAGAATTACTGTATACTCACAACTCCTTTGGAGTAGACCAATACTTTACGAAACCTAAAACAAAGAATAAAAGAATTATTAAAGAACGATTCTAAATAATTTTACTGAACTAATAATTTTAAAAAATCATGTTTTCTGAAAAACGAAACATTTGCGAGGAAACAAAACAAAGGCATGCTAGGGTTATTTTATAAAGAATCATTCTGTATAATAATTTTTTTGTTCTTTATTTCAGCTAAAGAAATCTTGGAAATTGAATTAAAATATACGCAGTTTGTAGCATTATTATAAGTTCGTATATTTAAAATCAGCAACAAAAAATTATTTATGTATACAGGGTGTTCCCAAATTCAGGCGAAAAATTCAGAATTGAGTAAAAGTATAAGAAAAGTCTGAGAATTCGATAAAATGCAAGTACCCATGAATTACTAAATACATATTATACAGGACGATGTTTTAATATTATTCAAAACAGCTTGTTTCTCTTGAAAATCGGTTTTAAAAATCGAGTAAACTAGTTGTATTATTAAAAATATAACACAAATTAAAATTATTAGTTATTAAAAATTGAACATTTATACAAAAATTAAGATATTTTTCTGAATCAATTTTGCTAAACTTTTTTTCGAATAAAATAAACTAATTTTTAAAGACCCTGGTCCATTTAATATTTCCCATAGGAGCCCCAATACGAGGTAGAAGTATATGTACAGTTTATCAGAACTAACCTCCCATATAAGAACAATTTGTCATAGCTAGGAATATATACTGGCCGACGTTTTACAATTTTTAGTACTTTGGTATAAAAAAAACATTAAAAGGATGCAAAAATGGATTATAAATAAACAATATATATAAATTCTGTATATTAAGAAACAATGGAAGCATATACATTTAAATTGTCATTTAATATTTCATATAGGAGCCCCAATACGAGGTAGAAGTATCATGACTAACCACTTATATAAGAACACTTTGTCATAGCTAGGAATATATACAGGCCCCCTTTTTAGTATTTTAAATATTTTGGTATAAAAAATAGTAAAATAAAGCAAAAATGGATTATAAATAAACAATATTTTGTACTAATAGATTAGGTGAGCAAATTTAAAACCTACTAATTATTTATAAAAAAAGTTCGTCTATACAAATTGTTGTAAGTCTATGGGCTATCACACCAGCAATGCCGTGTTCTAATTTGACACTTGCTTAAAAATTATTCTGACGTATGTAATATCATATCTGAATTATATATATTGTGTAAAGTATATTAGTAAAATAGTGTATTAATAATATTTATTCTTTCGTCCGTCGTTCCACCCAACAATTGGTAGCAGAGCGTGGTTGCTGGTATAAAAAAAAACTGAAATTTTTTCGAAATGAGCACGTTGACAGCAACCGCTTCGTCGTCGTACCATCGCATCGAAGCCCTAACAAAAGAAAACTACGATACGTGGTGTCTACAAGCGCAAGCAGTGCTAATCAAAAATGGCCTGTGGGAATACGCAAGTGGAGAGATATCCGAACCGATTTCAACCAGCGACGAGACGGAAAAGAAAGAATTCCTGAAAAAAGATCTACTAACTCGGTCAGAATTATTATTACTTATTTCACCATCAGAGTTGAAACAAATAAAAGGCTGCAAGACTTCGTACGAGCTTTGGCAGAAACTGAAAAGCATTTATCAAAGCACAGGTCCCGCAAGAAAAGCAACACTGCTGAAGCATCTCATACTGAAAAAGTATGATAACGGTGACGTACGCGAACATCTAAATGACTTCATGAATACTGTCGATAAATTAGCAGATATGGACATTACTCTAAATTCAGATCTGCTGAGTATCATGATGCTATACAGCTTACCCGCTTCATATGAAAATTTCAGAATAGCGGTAGAATCTAGAGATACACTACCAAAGCCCGAAGAGCTGAAAATTAAAATTATAGAAGAAAGCGAAGCTAGAGATAATCAAGATCTGAGAAAGGAAAGAAGAGAAGGTGCGTTCTATTCGAAAAAGAAGCTGAAATACTGCCAGAAATGTAAGAAACAGGGACATAATACTGATGAATGCTGGAGTAAGAAAAATAAACGTCAACAAAATCAAACATTCCAGAAAAGAGAAGAGAAAAACTTCAGTATAACGCATACTTGTTTGTCAATTACCTCTGCAGATACCTGGTGCCTTGACAGTGGTTGCACGTCCCATTTGTGTGCACAGGAAGAACATTTTGTGAACATTAATTCTGAAACTGGAACTTTGCGGTTAGCGTCTGAAAATCACACTACTAAAGTTGAAGGTAAAGGTAAAGTACGTATAAACATCCAAAATGAAACAATTAACCTTATTGATACATTATATGTACCTACCCTGGCAACAAACCTGATGTCAGTCTCAAAGATCACTGAAAAAGGAAACACCATATTGTTCACAAAAGATAAGGCATACATTAAAAACCAAAAAGGTGAAGTAACTCTAACTGCTACAAAAGAAAACGGTCTGTACTACACAAAGGGAGAAAAAGCAAATATAGCAAAAACTGTTAACAATATTGAAATTTGGCATCGTAAACTTGGACATATTAATGAGAATGACTTAAAGTTAGCTGCAAACAAGAACCTAATTAAAGGAATGGTACTAGAAAAAGGAAATTTACCGGATTGCGAAGTATGCATTAAAGGAAAGATGGCTAGACTACCATTTTCATCCCTAGACGGACCACAGTCTACACAAGCTCTGGAAATTGTGCATAGTGACGTCTGCGGACCAGTCAACACTGAGACTCTAGCCGGATCAAAATATTTCCTGACATTTCTGGACGACTACACTAAATATTGTTATGTCTACTTCATATCGCACAAAAGCGAAGTTTTTGAGAAATTCAAAGAATACAAAAGCAAAGTTGAAAAATTTCACAACAAACCGATAAAAAGCTTACAATCTGATAACGGAAAGGAGTACTGCAATATAGAATTTGATAACTTCCTGAAACAAAATGGAATCAAGAGAAGGCTCACATCACCTTACACACCTCAACAGAACGGCCAAAGCGAACGCAAAAATAGGTCTCTTCTTGATAGAGCACGGTGTTTGATGATCGAAGGTAACATACCTCAAAAAATGTGGGCCGAGGCGGTATACACAGCGAATTATCTCATTAACAGAAGCCCAGCTAAAGCCCTGGAAGGTTGTACACCATTTGAAAAATGGACCGGCCGTACTCCATCTGGAAATCACCTACAGATTTTTGGGTGTAAAGCTTTCGTCCTAAACAAAAATAGAAAAGGCAAATTTACACCAAAATCTGTAGAAGGAGTTTTCATGGGCTATGCACAGCTAGCAAAAGGTTATCGCATTTATATTCCTGAAAAACAAAGTATTGTAATAAGCAGAGACGTAAAATTTATTGATAAAATGTATTATAAGGGTGAAGACCGTACCGAAAAAAACTATGAAGAGTTTTTAAAGGAGCTTGAAGAACAAGAACACATGACACCTGACAAAGAAAATAAGGTTAATAAAAATACCGACATAAAGGGGAAGAAACAACAAAGAAAGAAGAACAAAGACTTACCTATCATAGAAGTCGAGTTCTCATCAAAACCTACCCATGAAAATGAAGTTATACCTCCTGAGCGAGAATCTGAAAATGATGAGCTTGAAGTCAACGAAGAGTCTGAAATCCGAGAAGGTATAAGTCATGAACCATTGAACATAAGAAGTTGTATAAACGAAGAGCCAAGACCTCGTAGAGAAAGTAAAATTCCGAATTGGCATCATGATTATGAGATGACAAATACAGTTTCATGTTGTGGTGAGAATCAAGAACCATTAAATGTAGACGTAGATGAACTCACCTTTATATGTAATAAGGATTTCGAAAATGAGGAATGGCATGACGCTATTAAAGCAGAAGTAAAAGCTCACATTAAGAATGGAACTTGGAAAATTGTCAAGAAAGAAAAGGATATGAAAATTATTGATCACAAAATGGTTTTGAAAAATAAATGGACTCCAGAAAAAGGAGAGATAAAGAAGGCCAGACTCGTTGCGCGCGGATTTGGACAAACACCTGGGATTGATTTCAATGAGACATACGCACCAGTTGCAAAATTAAGTAGCATTCGAACTGTAATTGGACTAGCTGTAGAAGAAGATTTGAAACTTAACCAAATGGATGTCACGACAGCATATCTGAATGGCGATCTAGTAGAAAACATATTCATGAAGTTTCCAGAATATATCGAGCAATATATTGCCGAAATTATGGTAGACGCATGCGATAAAGATGATTTTATTTTGTATGATAAAGCAAAGAAGATGCTAGAAGATATGAGAAGTATCGAACAAGAAAAAGTATGTCACCTCAAAAAGGCTCTCTACGGGCTAAAACAAGCAGGAAGACAATGGTATACAAAATTAGACAATGAACTAAAGAGAATAGGATTTCAAGCGTCGAAAGCTGATCCTTGTGTTGAAACGTGAAGTTTCACAGTCGCCTTTTGTTATCCTTCCGGTTGCTTTGCCGTATCGTATAACTAGGGACTTGATGTGGATTGTCACATATCTCGTTCAAAGTGGAGGTGGTTAGCTGTGAATCGAAAACAGCCATCTTGCTGTCCGATCTAAGTCGTCTATGAGAACAGACGTTAGCACCTCAACCGCTGTGGGATATATCTGCTAATATATATCTAAGTTTTCACCATCGAGACTGTTTTTTCATTTATGATATTCCTACAGGTAGGATTCTATATTTCCGTGCTAATAGTTTTAGTGTTTGATAACGGATTTGGTATAAAATCTCTGTGGAATTTATTCAACATTTTAGGACATGTGATCTCGTGTTACCTTCACATTCCCTAAATTATTTCCTTCCCTTTCTTGAACAATTCTTCATAACTTTTCCCTTTCTTGAACAATTCTCTGGTGAAGTTATTTTATGAATAATACTTTAGCTAATTTCATGAGCTCTAAGAAAACAAACAAAATGTACTTTTTCTTAAAGATAAACTAACTTTTCAGAGAGTTGTTGATATAATCATTAGGATCTTGATGTTAATTAATATGTATTATTTTAGCGGTTGGCTTCATAGATTTTCTATGACAAAATTTTGTGAAAAGGAGGTTAAAACAAGTATCTTGTTTGATTGATACCTACCGTTGAACTGATTTTATGGTTTCATAAGAGATGATGGATCTCAAGACATACCTCCACTGCTGAGGGAACATTATTTGAGCCTGTTACCCAAGAAGACAGGGAGGCTCCCAAGACTAACACTCCAGTTAAGATAAGTACCTTTATATCAGAGAAGTTTTCATCCAGGTCAACCTTTCAAGTTTAAAAGTCTTATTTCGCCTCATTTGTAAATCTAAAGGGCTTCACCCACTGTAATTATTATTTCATATAATCTGTAAACTTGAGGGCTTCACCCACTGACATTGATAATATATATATGTAATTTTTTATCATAGATTTCACATAAATTTTATATTTTCACACCTATAAACTCATTAAAACCATATTTATTGTTATTGCTTAACTTGTGGAATTTTATTTCAACTTCCTTCCTACTTAATTTATAGACACACAATTTAAATTATCAAATAGTGGATTCTATAGTGCATGCTTAACTAAAAGGACAGAACTACATATTCATAGTTTCGGGGTTAACCTATTCTTTTTATACAAAGGAAAGAAAACCACGTGGCGCTCAACTTAATTAACTACTTTCTTTTAAGCTATAGTTCTGTTATTGTTAAGTTCGGCGAAAGCCACCCCTGAGAATCATTTTTGAATACAATTATTTTTTTCCAATAAATTTCATTTCACTATTCAGTTAACATCAAGTAGAGTACGTTGCATTTGACGCCCAACGTGTTATTCACTATAGTTTTCAAGTAATATTGTTTTTTTTCAGTAGTCAGTTATCTTGCCTTTAACTATTGTTTTTTCTTTGGAAATTATGGGGAAAATACTATAATATATAAAGTGTGTATAAATTTAGTCAGGAGGATTGGATTATTGTATATTGGATTACTGTAAAGGGCTTATGAAAGATTGATATCTCACATAAAGAAAACCAGAGGTGAAAACTTAGTAACTTAGTTTACAAATAGTGTTTGAAAGTGTATCGTTTCTTTTTTAAGTTATCTTACAAATTACCTTGTGTTTCTATAAATATTTTTACACTTTCAAGAACTTTTCTGTGAACTTATTATCTTGATACCTAACATATATTTTGATTACTTTCTACCTTAAATATTTGCATTTCAAGTGGTACCAAATTTAGAGGTCTAGTGTCGAAGTTGTCTTACCTGTTTTCTTTTTTTTATTATTTCTAGTTGTGTGTCTACCTTATTTACATTAAAAAAAAAAGATAAATCATGTCTCAAAATTTTAAATTGAACGTAGATTATTTATTCAATCATGAACTCGAGCATGAATTAGCATACCGGGGTCAATCAGTGTTAGTTACTTCAGCTGAACGTAGGAAAATACTACGAGGTGTTTTAGCACAGGAATATTCTGGTAGGAGTTCTCTTTTATATGTTGACAATTTAGAAATTGATCAAGAAATCGCTGGTATTGAAACTACATTAGCGGATCTTGAAAAAAAAATTAAAGATTTTGTAGGAACTATCAGAGATACAGAATATTTAAGATTAACTTGTCGGTTAGGTCATGTAAATGCAAGAGCTACTCGGTTAAATCATAATTCAAATGAGTTCACGGCTGAACAAGAAAATTTTAAAAAGAGACTTACACAACGAATACTCTTGTTGGAAGGAGAATTAGATTCACGATTATCGGGTACAAGCCAAGCTCATTCGACACCTGTCAATGACAATCAATCTTTTTCTTTTTCTAAACCAGTACCGGTTCATAAATGGGGAATACATTTCTCTGGGGTTTCTCCTAAAGAGTCTCTTACAAGTTTTTTAGAGAGAGTAGAGTGTTTAAAAATATCTAGGGGAGTTAGCGATACTGAACTTTTCTCTAGTGCAGCTGACTTGTTTACCGATCAAGCTTTTTATTGGTACCTGAATAATAGGACACAATTTCAAGATTGGGGTCAACTTGTAACTAAATTAAAATCAGATTTTCTTCCTTATAACTACCATGAAGATTTATTAGAGGAAATTAAAAATCGTAAACAACATCCTAATGAGAAAGTTACCCTTTTCATAAATTCTATGTGTAGTTTATTTAATAGGTTAGACATCAAACCAGATGAATCAACTAAAATTAGAATCATTCAACGCAATTTGTTACCTAATTTTGTTCAACCATTAGCTTTACTAGATATTTTAACAATTTCGGATTTAACTGCTAAATGTAAAAAACTTGAAGAAACATTCATTTACTCACAACACTCAAATACCTCTAACCTTGGCTCTCGAAAACAAAATTTACTTGAACCTGACTTAAGCTTACCTCATACTTCCTCTTACCGTCCGCACAATAATTTTTCCCGTCAAGTATCTGCATTGAATACAAATATTGTATGTTGGAATTGTGACAATCAGAATCATACCTATAGTCAGTGCCTTATGCCTCGAAAATTGTTTTGCTATGGATGTGGTACACCTGGAGTGGTTAAAACTAAATGTACTAATTGTCAAAAAAACTACAAAGGCGGTCGAGTATCGTCCCTATCTCTCCCAACCGCAGAAAAAAATCAACCAGGGACTTCTTCATCCAAGAAAAGCAAAGAGAAAAACAAAATAAAATCCAATTCCAACACACAAAATTCCGACAATTCAAAAAGTCAATAAATCAACTTCCTAATTGTTCTTCTCTGCATGACAATGTTTTAACCCAGTTTCATCAACCACCTATTTCTCGTCTAGTACCTAAATTTGATAGGAAAGACTGGAATTCTTGGCTTAACTATGTTAGAAAATCCTATAAGAATTCTGATAACTCAAGGTTTGAAATTGAGTACAACTCACCATTTTTGTGTGTGGAATCATTGTTGTATAGGAAGGAACATGACAATCGACCTTATGTTGATGTACAGATTTTCGGGAAAACATTTTCTTGTTTAATTGATACCGGTAGTAACTTAAGTTTGATAGGTTCGTTAGGACTTGATTTTCTTCAGGATTTATCTTTACCTATCTTACAGGGCCAATATAACAAGGTGTCCACCGCTGATGGAAAACTTCATGATGTGGTTGGTTCAGTGGAAACTTATGTCACATTAGATAAGATATCTCGGGCAATTACAGTATTTATCTTACCTTCAGTAAAACATACAGTCATACTTGGTATAGATTTTCTTAAAGTTTTTAATATTAAAATTGATTTTTCTAAATTCACTATGAACTTAAATTCTCTATCTGTAAATATTATTAATACCGTACAGGATGTCTCAAATTTAACTTCAACGGAAACTGATAAACTTAGTCAGGTTATTGAAAAATTTAAATCTCTTAGTCCTAAGGATAGGTTAGGTAAAACACATCTCTTAGAACATTTTATTGATACTGGAGATTCTCCACCTTTTAAGCAAAGTCAATATCCATTACCTCAAGCTTTACAAGGCAACTTAAACCAAGAAATTGATAAGTTACTTGAATTAGGAGTTATTGAAGAAAGTAGATCTTCATATTGTTCACCTATTTGTTTAACTCAAAAATCTGATGGTTCATATAGAGTTTGTTTTGACGGTCGTAAGCTTAATAGTGTTACCGTGAATAAAGATTCATATGCTTTACCTAATATTGAAGTTATTCTTAGTCAACTTAAGGATACTCGATATATTTCTAGTATCGATTTGAAACATGCTTTCTATCAAATACCTTTAGAGAAATCTTCTCGTCCTAAGACTGCTTTTGCAGTTCGATCTAAAGGACTTTTTCAATTCACGTGTACTCCTTTTGGTTTAGTTTCTGCTCCTGCTTCCATGTGTAGACTAATGGACTTAGTCATAGGACCTTCCTTAGAACCTTACTGTTTTTATTACTTAGTTGGATAAAAATGGTTTAGGTATAGACAGTGAGAAAACTAGTGTCATTTGTAACTATCCTGTCCCAAAAACTACTACTCAAGTACGTAGATTTCTAGGTATCGTTTCTTATTATCGTCGCTTTCTAAAAAATTACTCAACTCTTTCTTCACCTATCTCTGATCTGTTGACTAACCGAAGGAAACATGCTCCAATTATTTGGACTCCGGAAGCCCAGAAAGCTTTTGAAGATATCAAGGTTGCTTTAACTTCTGCACCAGTACTTTGTAGTCCTAATTTCGATCGTCCATTCTTTTTAATGTGTGATGCTAGTGATGTAGGAGTCGGTAGTGTTCTTTTTCAACTTGAAGATGGATTAGAGCATCCAGTAGCTTACATGAGTAAAAAACTTACGAAAGGTCAAAAGAAATTTTCTACTACGGAGAAAGAAGCCTTAGCTGTTCTTTTAGGGATAGAACATTTTCGATATTATCTTTTAGGTAGACATTTTACTGTTATAACAGATCATTCTTCTCTTGTCTGGTTAAATAATATGAAAAAACCCTCTCCTCGTCTCGCTCGCTGGATTCTTCAATTGTCTCAGTATAATTTCTCTATCGTTCACAGAAAATCTACAGGAACAGTACCTGCAGATTTCCTTTCTCGTATACCTGATGTAAATGTCTTAGATTTATCTTTACTTAAGCCTGATAATTGGTACAAGGAGATGATTAAAAAGGTTACCAGTGATCCTGATAGTTATCCCAGTTTCAAGGTAGAGAATAATGTCTTGTATAAACATGTCTTTACTAAATATGCCGATATGAGTAACGTTACTGATTGGAAAATTGTGGTTCCATTTCCGAATAGGTCTGAACTTTTAACCAAATTTCATGATGACTCAACTTCAGCTCACTTTGGTGTATTCAAAACTTTAGAGAGAATTTCTGAGTTGTATTATTGGCCGAATATGAGACAGTCTGTACGCAGATATGTAAGGCGTTGTCAGGTTTGTGCCACATGTAAGCCTACAAATTTGCCACAAGCTGGACTAATGGGACAATATCGCAACATAGAATTTCCATTTCAATTAATCTCTTGTGATTTGATAGGACCTTATCCTAGATCCCGTCAAGGTAATCAATATGCCTTAGTAGTTGTTGACTGGTTCACTAAGTTTACCTTAATTCATACTATGCCTAAAGCTACCGCTCCAACCATTTGTAAATTTTTAGAAAATAATGTCTTTTTAATTTTTGGAGTACCTCAAATCATAGCTACTGATAATGGTAAACAATTCACCAGTCAGTTGTTTAAAAACTTAATGACTAAATATGAAGTTCAAAATATTTGGTATACTTCAAATTTTACACCACAAGCTAATCATACAGAACGAGTCAATAAATCTATCGTTACTGCTTTGCGCTCCTATTGTTATGAAGATCATAGATCTTGGGATTTAGAAATATACAAAATAGCTCAGGCCATTCGTCTTTCTAAGCACGAAGTTACTGATTTTGCGCCTTCATTTTTAGTATTTGCTCGTAACGTACCTGTTGTAGGTTCTTTCTATGGGAAAATTGTAGATAATCCTATTAATAAACCTCAAATATCTGATAAGATTCATAGATTACAGGATATACAAACCATGCCTTCCATATTTGAATCTGTTAGGAAGCGCCTTCATAAAGCATATGTGAAAACAAGTGCACGTTACAATTTTCGTAAAAGGAACATCCAATTCCATCCAGGAGATCATGTTTGGAAAAAAACATATCCTAAATCTGATAAAGCTCAATATATTTCTGCTAAATTTATGCCTAAATACATACATTGTGTAGTAAATATATTTCTCCCTTGATTTATGAACTGAAAGATTTAAATGGTAAAAATATGGGTCGTTGGCATATTAAAGACCTGAAGGAAAATATCTTATCTTCTGCTGACTCAAGTGACCACCAAGTGGAAAATTCAGAATCTGACTCTGAAATATCGTCTGATTAATTATCTGCTAATTCGTTTTATCTATTACCTGGTAGTTTGGAATTCTTTCCTACTAATATCTTACATGTGTTCCTTCTCTGTCTCTGTTTTGATTTGCTATATATATTCAATAAGGGATTAATTAGAGGTAACTATAGGTTATCTGAGATCCTGCTTAGAAATTTGAGAAAGTCTGGATAATTCATACTTTCTATGTGAGTATTGAAATTTGAAAACTATGCTTAAAGGGAATATCGTGAACCTATGAATGTTGGTGTTCCTAATTATAGTTTTAATAATAAATTCTTTGGGATAGTCTTTCCTGAGAATATATTTTACTTTTAGCTTTGTCCTGTATGACAAAGACTATCTTATCTTATCTTTTTACGTTTCACTTATCTATCGTGTTGAGTTCCAGAGGAGACCCCGACGTAGTGACGTAAAGTTTATCTTATCGTATCTTGTTTATGTCTTAATTGACACTATCTATCTCAAAAGTTGAGAGTACCGTTTTTTTTAGTTATCTGAAGAGGATCAGATCAACTAAAAATTATTTTAACCTTTATAGCATTACAAGACAGAGGAGAATACATAATTATTACTTGTTTTACCTAATTTTCCTTTCCTAACTTATCTCTCAATTTCTTTGTACCTTCTCGTTCATTATTGGTTAGGAATATATTTAGTAAGTTCAGTTGCCTTGTAGAGTAGACTGTTCCTTTGAATTAGTACTAAATGTGTTCATATCTTTCATTATCTTATTACCTTTAAATGTTGGTTTTATTCAAATAACTATTTTTTATTTAGCAGATGATGATCATTGGATATTGTAGTTTGTCTCGATAATGTCTGAAAGTTAACTATATTTTATCGGTACTATCTTTATATCCGAGCTTTTACTATTAGTAGGTTCAAGACTTATGTATAGGTTTTCCTTATAACTTCAGATAGGCTACAGATAAGTTCAGGAATTATTACCACACCTTTGAGTATGACATGCTTTGGTAACAACATGTTAGTGTCGGAATAATGGCCTGTTCCTTTTGGTACCGTATTTGTAGTATTTCTTTATTGTGTTTTTATTCTTTCTGATGTTGTAGGAAATCCTCTTACCGATTACGACGTTTTTTAAAAAAAAAACAACAAATACCTTATTGTGACGACTATTCTCTTTGAGAAGAGTACCTTTTCTTCTTTCTTATCTTTTATTTTTTTTCCTTAGTTATTTGTTACTGATAGTAGACGCAGATATATCGATCTATCTGTAAAGATATACTTTGTTATCCTTTCCTCTATTTTTTAATTTATTTTTGCGTTTTTATTATTTAAAGAGGTTGAATGGGGTGTGATTTTTTGAAATCACTTTCCTATGTTGTTTTCAGTTCGGCCTGAGGGTAACGAGGGACAACACTGAAATTACACTTCTGTTCAATATTCTTTTCCACATCCCTTTACCTCACAACAAATGTATACTGCGCAGATAA
Organism: Lochmaea crataegi; assembly: GCA_947563755.1. Taxonomy (NCBI): domain Eukaryota; kingdom Metazoa; phylum Arthropoda; class Insecta; order Coleoptera; family Chrysomelidae; genus Lochmaea; species Lochmaea crataegi. Next base: position 72,628,156 of record OX387422.1, on the reverse strand, counting down.
GATTCGTGATGAGTGCCTATTCCCGGTGCAAATAATGGATGGCTAGTGTTGGACCATCTTTATACCTTCCAACTTTTACGCTTTATCTTTTTCGTCTTTTTCTTCTCCCTATTATGACATTTTTTTTAACACCAGTAGGTGTTAATAATTTTTTATCTCAGAAATAACCCTTCAGGTTATTCTTTTTAGCGTTAATGATATGCTATAATATCATTGAGTAGGCAGTACTCTGAACTGGACGTTTCATATGCCTGAGGTTTCATTGTTGTCATTAGGTGAAATGATTTGATTATTCTTGTTCTGGTGTCATTATAGATGAGTTGGAAAACGAGACCTATTTCGCTGCTAGATAGGTGCAATTTCAACTTTTGGGTAGTCTCTTTCATCTTGACTCCTCTCTATCGTGGTATCAGGCTGGGTTGGTTTGGATCCTGTAGTTTGGTGGTAATGATGGATCTCAATCATATTAAACAGCGGGGTGTAGTTTAGTAAATTTTTTTTGGTATACCGAATAATAGTATTCTAGTAATTTTTTCCGGATTTTTATTTCGGACTATTATGACATCTTTTTTTTCTTTAGAGCTTAAATCATATATGTTTTTTTTGGGTTGTCCAGTACCTTGTTTAGAAATCTGGTCATGTATGTTTTTTTTTTGGTTGTCCAGTACCTTGTTTAGAAATCTGGTCATGTACCTATGTTTGTTTGGGTTGTCCAGTACCTTGTTTAGAAATCTGGTCATGTACCTATGTTTTTTTTGGTTGTCCAGTACCTTGTATAGAAATCTGGTCATTTTTTTTGAGGTTTTAGTCCTGTTTTTTTTAATAAAAAAAAATTATTTAAATTTTTTTTTCTTCGGCTACTAAGGGAATGAAACGTGAAGTTTCACAGTCGCCTTTTGTTATCCTTCCGGTTGCTTTGCCGTATCGTATAACTAGGGACTTGATGTGGATTGTCACATATCTCGTTCAAAGTGGAGGTGGTTAGCTGTGAATCGAAAACAGCCATCTTGCTGTCCGATCTAAGTCGTCTATGAGAACAGACGTTAGCACCTCAACCGCTGTGGGATATATCTGCTAATATATATCTAAGTTTTCACCATCGAGACTGTTTTTTCATTTATGATACTCCTACAGGTAGGATTCTATATTTCCGTGCTAATAGTTTTAGTGTTTGATAACGGATTTGGTATAAAATCTCTGTGGAATTTATTCAACATTTTAGGACATGTGATCTCGTGTTACCTTCACATTCCCTAAATTATTTCCTTCCCTTTCTTGAACAATTCTTCATAACTTTTCCCTTTCTTGAACAATTCTCTGGTGAAGTTATTTTATGAATAATACTTTAGCTAATTTCATGAGCTCTAAGAAAACAAACAAAATGTACTTTTTCTTAAAGATAAACTAACTTTTCAGAGAGTTGTTGATATAATCATTAGGATCTTGATGTTAATTAATATGTATTATTTTAGCGGTTGGCTTCATAGATTTTCTATGACAAAATTTTGTGAAAAGGAGGTTAAAACAAGTATCTTGTTTGATTGATACCTACCGTTGAACTGATTTTATGGTTTCATAAGAGATGATGGATCTCAAGACATACCTCCACTGCTGAGGGAACATTATTTGAGCCTGTTACCCAAGAAGACAGGGAGGCTCCCAAGACTAACACTCCAGTTAAGATAAGTACCTTTATATCAGAGAAGTTTTCATCCAGGTCAACCTTTCAAGTTTAAAAGTCTTATTTCGCCTCATTTGTAAATCTAAAGGGCTTCACCCACTGTAATTATTATTTCATATAATCTGTAAACTTGAGGGCTTCACCCACTGACATTGATAATATATATATGTAATTTTTTATCATAGATTTCACATAAATTTTATATTTTCACACCTATAAACTCATTAAAACCATATTTATTGTTATTGCTTAACTTGTGGAATTTTATTTCAACTTCCTTCCTACTTAATTTATAGACACACAATTTAAATTATCAAATACTGGATTCTATAGTGCATGCTTAACTAAAAGGACAGAACTACATATTCATAGTTTCGGGGTTAACCTATTCTTTTTATACAAAGGAAAGAAAACCACGTGGCGCTCAACTTAATTAACTACTTTCTTTTAAGCTATAGTTCTGTTATTGTTAAGTTCGGCGAAAGCCACCCCTGAGAATCATTTTTGAATACAATTATTTTTTTTCAATAAATTTCATTTCACTATTCAGTTAACATCAAGTAGAGTACGTTGCAGTGTCTACATATTAGCCAAAGGAGGAGAGAAGACAGTAATTGCCATATATGTAGATGATCTCCTTATTGCTTATTCTTGTCCAAAAATACTGGCTGAAATCAAAGAAAAGTTAAGCGAAATATTTGAAATGAAAGATTTGGGACAACCAAAATGTTTAATCGGAGTTGATTTGGAATACAAAGAAAATAAAATAAAATTAACCCAAAAGAAATTTATTCTAGAAACTCTAAAGAAATTTAATATGCAGGATTGCAAAATTTCTACCACACCGATGGAAGTTAATTTAAATCTGGAGCCTAATACGAAAGGAGGAGCAGAGAATTTGCTTTACAGAAACCTAATTGGAACAATTATGTATGTTTCAGTTGCTACCCGACCTGACGTAACGTACGCTGTAAATTATTTATCAAGATTCAATGATTGTTTTGGACCAGAGCATTTCAAATCAGCAAAGCGAATATTACGATATCTTAAAGGTACGATCGATGTTGGTTTAACATACTCCAAATCACAAGAGCCATTAGAAGGTATGGCAGATTCTGACTGGGGTGCTTGCAAGTTGGACAGAAAGTCCTGTTCCGGTTACATTTTTAAATACGCAGGAGCAGCTATTAGTTGGGCATCCAAGAAGTAAAGAAGCGTAGCATTATCAACAGCAGAATCTGAATACACAGCTTTGACAGAAGCTGCAAAAGGAGCTGTTTATCTTACATCACAGAGATTTGAACATTGATTTCGGACAAATAACAATTTGGAGTGATAATCAAGCTGCCATAAAATTAGGATATAACCCCATAGAATCCCCTAAGTCAAAACACATAGACCTTAAGGTTCACTACATAAGAGATTGTGTTAATCAAGGAATCCTGAATATCACTTACAAGTGTACAGAAGAAATGGAGGCTGACCTTTTGACGAAGGCATTACCAGGACCCAGATTAACAATGCTGAGAGTCAAACTAGGTCTTCTGCATTAGTGCTGTGAGGAGGAGTGTTGTAAGTCTATGGGCTATCACATCAGCAATGCCGTGTTCTAATTTGACACTTGCTTAAAAATTATTCTGACGTATGTAATATCATATCTGAATTATATATATTGTGTAAAGTATATTAGTAAAATAGTTTATTAATAATATTTATTCTTTCGTCCGTCGTTCCACCCAACACAAATGACCAAAAAGTACCTATTTATCAAAAAAAGTTCTAAGCAAATTTAAAATCTGATAAACAATTGGTTTATATATTAAAAATCAATTGTTCATTGTAATAAAATTGTTCGTATGTAAATAAGTTGAAAACTTACCGTAGATGTATCAGATTGTAATCCAAGTAATCCATAGAGGCACTATTCACTACACTACCCGATGCACTAACACGGTACCGAAAATAAATTCCGAACGCACGCCGATGGTTTCTATTCGAAAGTCAACTCGCTACTGAATATAATTCGACAAAAATTAAGCGTTAGTCACCCGCCGTTAAATAAGTAGAGTTGTTTATCATATCTACGATGAATATTTATATATACCGGCCGTCCTAGAAGTGAATATAAATATATGTATATTATTTTGAAAACCTTATTTTCGAGAAAAATAAAAATGTATTCATGTTTTTCAGGAAGTTCGAAAAATTTTCAAGGAAATTTTTAATGGTAATTCATTTTTCGGGATACTTTTTGCGAGTAATATACCAGACTAATTTATCCAGGCTATATCTCTTAAACTAATAGAGATTTTCGAATGGGACAAAAACTAATCTATTCCATTTCTAATATACTTTAATATGGCGTAGAAAAAATCATCCCCTAAATATTCATCCCTTAGTTACAACCCCTAACTTTAAATTTTTTAATAGCACCCTGTACATTTTTTTATAATTTTGGATGTGGTCTTCAATCGTCTATTCAAGAAATTTTTCAGAAATAAAATGGGTTCGTAAGTTATCAAGAAACAAGCAACAAGACGGAGCTCCTCCACACAATGCGAGAATCGTTAGCGACCACCTACAAAACCGTTTCGATAACCACTGGATAGTAAACAACTCTCCAGAAATTATGTGGGCGGCACGTTCACCTGATTTGTCAACTCTTGACTCTTTATTTTGGGCAGGGGGTTTACGTTTCTAGGGGGGTATTGTGGTACTTTCTATTGCTCTTTATTTGAATAATCCTTAATACATAATTTATTATTTCTGTCCATTGTTTACAAAGTGGAATTATTTGTTGGATGACATTGACAATTGGCCGTGACAGTCGTGTCTTGGATAAAAGCGATCGTTTGTCATGCCCTGGCTTACATAAAGGGAAGTGTAGCACTTTATGACTTGATCTGTGTGGAACACGCTCGGTGTAGTGAGCAGTGTAGTTCGGATGTATGTTTCAGGTAGGTTTCTCTATGGTAGTATTCTGTACTGAAGTTGAGGAAGTGTCAGTCACTTTTTTTCCGCTGTGTACTTTCTACTAGATGGCTTGGTTTCCAAAAGTGCATCGAACGAGAATCTGAATTTTGAATCAGCCCCTGCTAGGTTTTATAGGTTCTCGTTCTGAATTAGTTGTGGAATATACGGTATGGTATTTTGTTCCACAGGAGTTCGTATTGTTGGAGAATTCCATCCTGTTCTGGAAGCCGTTTTCACAAACCCTTATAGGGGATATATTGCACTCAAACGATTGAAAGCGCCAACGTTGAAGTTTTGGCATTGGAGGTGTGCCACATGTTGTTGATGTTGGTTCATTATTTGTTGGTTGCCATCCAGTAAGAGGAAGATTTTGAGTACTGAATCCTTATTGGAAAAGGGTTCACCTAGCCAGGGCCAGTGATAAAAGATATTGTTTATCAATGAAAACCGCAAAATGTAGACGAATTAAAAGAAAACATAAGACAAGCATGACGCCAAATTACTCCTGCAATGATTCAAGCCATGTTATCTTTATTGCATTATTATTTTTATTGTTCCTTTAAGCTTTAAGGCTTTCTTGATTAATTTAACAAAAATAAAAAATAAACCGATATTTTCTTGATTACTTATGAACCCATTTCATTTTTGAAAAATTTCTTGAATAGACGATTGTCTTCATCCAAAATTATGAAAAAATGTACAGGGTGCAATTAAAAAATTTAAAGTTAGGGGTTGTAACTAAGGGATGAATATTTAGTGAATGATCTTTTCAACGCCATATTAAAGTGTATTAGAAATGGAATAGATCAGTTTTTGCAGGTAAATTTAGAAAATAGACTAAAACTAGTATTCTTAAAACATACATTTAGGGGAAATGAAAACGTTCCTAAAATTTCTTGAAACATTTTTAGAATGAGTAGTAATCCCTTTACTACTCATAATCCAAATGCGACATGTTGATAAAACCCGGCAACGAACGAACTGATAGCAACGGGTACATGGAATAGCTTTTTATCGACACCTTGATTCTACATGTCGAAATCAACAGTGGAATTCTACATGTAGAGTACACGAAATCCCAGTCCTACTACGAAAATAATAATCAAAGGTTACATTTACATATTTGTGTGTCTTGCCACGAAGGCGGTTCATGTCGAACTTATATGCGATCTTACTAGCGACGGCTTTTTGAGTTTACTAAAAATATTTTTTCATCATAGGGGTGTTTGTACAGATATTATATCCGATAATGCCACAAATTTTGTTGTTAATAATACACTTAAATTCCTTCAAAATCTCCTCGATTATTCAAAAATGAAAAACTTTTTACAATCAAATATTAAATGGCATTTTATACCCTCAAGGTCTCCGCACTCTGGAGGCTTACATGAATCAGCAGTTAAATCATGCAAACACCATCTTAAACGAATTTTAAACAGCATTCATATGAAGAATTTTATACTCTAATTACTCAAATCGAGGCGATTATAAATTCCCGACCTTTATTGCCGCTGTCTCCGGATCCGAACGACCTAGAAGCTATCACGCCAGCTCATTTCTTAATAGGACATCCACTTACGGCACTACCGGAACGAGATCGAACGAATACACCAATCAGTCGTATTAAGTGGTACCAACATCTTCAAAAAATGGGCCAGCACTTTTGGTTTCGCTGGGTCAAAGAGTATTTGCATCACCCGCAGCAGCGCACAAAATGGCAATTCAATCAGCAACACGAGATTAAGTTAGGAGCCTTAATACATCATCACGAAGATAACGTACCGTCTATCCAATGGTCGTGAGGGCGTATATTGGAAGTTGATCCCGGCAAGGACGGAATTATACGAGCAGTCAGTGTAAAAACAAGGACTGGAATAGTGAAACGGGCTATCGTGAAGGTGTCGTTTCTACCTATAGATTGACTCAACAGACATTAAAAATTTTGAAATCTTAATATTTCAAAGGGGGAGCATGTTAATGATTTATGGTATTTTATCGATCCATTGAAAATTAAGACATTTTTATATGCAATCTTTATTAATAATTATAAACATCATAAACGTACCAATACCTACATAAATCCTTAGTTACTCATAATACATTAGTTACCATAATTTAATACGTTAGTTACGAAAGCATAATACGTTAGATACCAAATAATATTAGAACTAGTTTTCATAAACATGTAAAATAATATTTTGACAGTTTTCAAATTTGATGGATACACCCTTTGCCTTTAGCGTCCACGATCATAGGTATGTTCTCTGAAGCCTGATTAATAACCAAGCAAGCACTCCTTTCGATTTCGTGCGGTTCCCCAGTGCCTAATCCACTGCCGGAAAGATCGAATTTTGAGAGATACTCAGCTATGTTTTGAATTATTTTAGAGAAGAAATGAATGCCGCAGGGCTGTACCGTACATTTTCCTTTTTTATATGATACAAACAATCTTCGGTGAGTAACATGGACTGCGTACTTTTTAAATAAAAGCACAGGATTTACTTCGCCGTCAGATATTACAGCGAAGATCCGTTTCTTGTGGGTTTTTGAGTCGGGAATAGTAACAATCAGCTTGTCGTCTAAAACGTCAACATCTTCCGTGGTCATCTTCGCTAATTGATTGGTTCGACAGGCTCCTCCAATTCCAATTAAAAGAGCCACTTTCATCATTAAAAACTCCTCGTCTGGGGCAGAACGCACAAACTCGTTGACTTGTTCACTTGTAAATACTTTTGATTTTTTTACTCTATAACCAACGTTTTTCTTCTTGATGAAACGTATTAAGGCGCCGTATTTGCCGATTTCCACTCTTTTCTTCAGTTCTAAAGTCGCTCATAACATGGAATATTTCGGCCATAAGGATGAAGCAGAATATTCCTCAGAGAGTTTTGCGAAATACGCCAGCAACACCGTTTCTTCTGCACCTTGAACATGTACTTTGTTTCGCCACTCATAAAATTGCTACTAAACTTTTTCATAATGGATTTTAGATTTGTCCGGAAGCAAGTTCAGCCTTATAGCTGCAGCTAATATATCGCCAGGAATATCAAAATCTTGCATGACTTTATTAATGACTTTTTGAAATGCCAAAATGAAATGTCATAAAACCTTGTTGCATCGCCGTTGTCAATGATACGATAAAGCTTTGAATATAACTTGATTGTTAGCGATTTAACACCGTCTCGGACATTGGTAGGTGACTCGGCTGTCGCCTCGTCACCTAGCAATGTACTCGACTATTATAAATCGCATAATTATCTCGTTATATTATTAGCTATTCAGCCGTATTCCGTAACATGTATGTTATTTTTAACGATAGTCTGTTATGTTAAAATAACGATCGTATTTTACTATATTGTTAACCCTTCTATGATCACGTATCGAGCTTCCTTAACGATGTTGTTAAAATTCTATCTTAAAAAGGAAGTATTGTTATTGTTATGAAGCGAGATGGAGTGATACACCTTCAACGAATGTAAAAAGAGATGGATTCGGTCCCGTTAGAGTATAACCCTTATATAACATACCATTAAAACGCATGACAGATAGTGCGTCACCTGTGCAATTTAACGTGAGGAAACTTTAAATTCGGGTGTTATACCTAAATATTCTAATGGAAAAACAAGTACGTCTTCCAAAAACACCAAGGGCACAGTATGAGATGCTGTTGGAATTCTTAGAGAATAATTCTATTGCGATTAGAGGGAATAACAAACCATGTGAGGTTAAATTTATAAACAATTTGTGGGAGCAGTTCGCCAATAAAGTGAATACGAAAGAAACGGGACCATTAGTATATTCTTCTTACTTTTCTTTCTTAACAATTCTTTCAGCCTCTGTTCTAGGAAATATAATCCATTCGTCCAGTAGCTGATTAGTCATAAAATCAGTGAAGCTACTCAGTAAATGCCAATACCTACCATCAAAAAAATTTGTGTTATTGCATTCAAATAAGTTTAAGATTGAAAGTACCTTCAGCTCTACTGGAACAGCTGTTGATCGCTGTGATAGACTAAAGGGTCAATAGAGATTTATTAAATACCTGGCCAAATCTTTTGGAACTCTAAAAAACTTGATGAATTCCACTCTGGCCATTTGAAATCGATCACTATGATCTCTCAATCGTCGCCTTTTGATTCTCAAATGATGCCTGAAATAACAATCATTTTAAGACGATAAATCAGACACAAAAATATACTTTCAATGAATTACCTTTGATTTAAGTTTACCACTTCGTTCAATAGAAGGAAATTCAAGAAATTTTCAGCATTTCTCAAAGCAGCCATTCAAAATTAATTAAAGAAGCACTGTTTCACAAATATGTTAATTATGTTGGGTTGCTAAAAATGACAAATCACCACTACTACGAATATATATCAAAATTAGATTAGATTCTCCTCATTTATTTCACTTAGCAAGATCGTTAAGACATAACAAGCTGCCAAACAGGTACAGTTATTTTAACAACAGGCTTTTTAAAAATAACGATTATAAAATAACGATTCTCGTTCAAATAACTATGCTTATGATTATACAGAATCTGCATTTTTGGTCATATCGTTATATTACAGAAATTCACGCTTAACGATGGTCGTTAAATAACATAACCTGATACAGAATAGGGTCGATTTTATCTCGTAGAGGGAAAACTAGACAATTAGATGTAATCAACCAACACTACATAAGCTTCACCACTACTTAGTTTGAAGTGCACAGATAACAGCAGTCGCCCAGAGTTCATCCCATTAGACATTGCATGGCTTTCAATACCGAGTAACTACAAAACTGTAAACTGATGTAGGATCTAAGCATGTTTCCATTAATTCGCTTCGTACTACTACTTCTAGTTACATTCTAATAGTAAAGATATTAAATTAATACCATTCTGTCGCAAAGATACAACTCATTGTCACTTACATAAGATTTCTCTTCAGTTACATTGTAATTTTTGTAAACCAAAAGTATATATATACCATTGGGCCAGTAATCACCTTGTATGGGAATAATATCCCAAAACAGTATTATTATTAGTAGAACGTGGGTAAACATTGTATAACTCAATTTCGATCTGTTTCATTTAACATTTATTTTTTTGTGTTGTTTATCTATGCATTTAACCTCAAACTCTTCTTTTAAACTAGTGGGTAGTTTGTTTGAAGTGGTCGTAACTAGCCAACCGACCAGAAGGGACGCTAGTGATTAGAATCAAATAGACAAATAGATTTAATGAATGTTTATTTTTTTTTCTTTATCACCTACTACTCACCCCCTTTGAACCTGAACAGTAAAGTAGTTTTTTTTCCATTATAGATAATTTGTTTTTGGTCAAAGGACCAGTTTCTTGCCCGGGACAGGTAGCAACGGTATGCGAAATTACTAAAATTAAAAAAATTTCGAGCTGTTTTTATAAGAGATGAAATACCTAAAGACAGTTCTCCTCGGCAAAAAGAATGTGCAGTCGTAAATTTAGATGTTTCAAATAATAGCGGTACACAATGGGTGGCTTATTGTAAGAACAATGACAATGTTGAATATTTCGATTCACTCGGTAATCAAAGACCTTGCCGCGAACTTGTTCAATATTGGAGACGTGGAGGAAAGAATATCAAATGGGGTGGTATGAAATGCCACGTTATTTTTAATTTCAACAATTCGGAGATTTTTTTATTTGTTGATTTCAAAAAATCGTAAATACTACAGATCTCATTCTTTACTCCTAAAAAATTTGTGGCGTTGTCAGAATAGATGTTTGCGACCAAGCCTCTTCGTGAAACAAATCGCTTAAAGGCATTTAAAAATGCTTGGGTCTTGAGATAGCTTACCACTTCTTTATGTATTGCCTTCGTGGCGAGACAAACGAAAACACAAAATGTTTTTGTGCGCGTGTTATGCATTTTAATAGTGAGTGGGCCGGCATAATCAACTCCACTGTTTAAAAATGGTCTAGAGGGGTTAATTCTCCCACGGGGTAATTTTCCCATTAAGTTTTCGATACTACGAGGGCTACACCTAAAACAAATTGTACATTTTCGTAACACTCTCTTTACATTGTTTTTGCCATGTATGGGCCAAATCTCTGTTCTAATAGCGGCAAGTAAAGCTTGAGGGCCTGCATGTAGCATTTTTTATGGAAATGGGAAATTATCAAATCAGTGAATGGATGTTTATTTGGTAGAATAAGAGGATGCTTTTGTGAAAAAGGAACCGCTGCATTCTGGATTCTTCCGCCCACCCTGAGCAATTGGAATTCATCAAGAAAGGGGTTCAAGGAACGAATTTTGCTTTTAAAAGAGATAGTTTTTGACAAATTGATGGCCTTGATTCCATCGAAGAAACATTGCGATTGAGCTAGCTTGACAAGCTAGAAGAGTGTTGTAGTCCGGACAGCTCGAAAAAGGGTAATACAGGGTTGGATCTTCTAAATGTTTTAAATCAAAATATGTATGCTGTGATTCATTGTAATTTTGCAAAGGAAGAAAATTTATTGAATAAGTCAAAATTAGAGATTTCGGAAACCCAAAGGCACGTTCGTTTTTCTTTTATTTTTTCGGGAATTTCTCTATTTAATGGAATGAGTTTGGATCCAAGAGTTCATGGATTTTAGATACTCTGTGACTGACGTATGTTTTCCATTGGCTGGGTTCACCCTTTATCCAACAGAGTGCTTCGCTGGAGTCAGTATAAAAGAATGCTTGGTTAATGTGTACACTAAGGGAATTCATTGTAGAGTGGTAGAGTTTGGCTAACAAAAGGGCTGCGCAAAGCTCTAATCGAGGAATTGTTTGAATTTTCATGGGGCTGACCTTGGTTTTAACACAAACTAGGCTAGAGTGATTTTCTGAGTTTGTAGTTCGGAGGTATATAACAGCACCATATGCCAGCTCACTGGCATCTGCAAAACCATGAGGCTGTATATTGACAGAGTTGGGACAAGCAATGAACCTTGGAAATTTGAGCTTGTTTATGCCTTTGAGTTGTGATTTAAATGAGAAACATTGTCCGGTATGAGTTCGTCCCAGTCCACTCCAAGTTTCCACAAAGTTTGCATAAATATCTTGGTCCTGATTGTTATAGGAGCCAACATGCCAATAGAATCAAAGATCTGGGAGTTCGTTGCCAGTATCATACGTTTCATGAACGAAGTAGAATTGAAATATTTATCTTTGTAATAGTAAAAGAAGACATCCTCTGTAGAATGCCAGCAATTTCCCAAAGTTTTGGAATCAGCATTGGTGTCCAAAATTTATAAAGATGGATCATCTGTGTTAGAAGTAATTATTGAATTATGATTTAACCTCCATTTTCTCAACGGAAGTTTTTCTTGGTTACAAATTTAAGTTATGTAATTTTTTAGTTGAATGATTTTTTCTAAAGTGGATGCCCCGCATAGCAGATCGTCTACGTAGAAACAATTTAACACGGCATTTGAAGCATCGGGCATCCTTTTCTGATTTTCCAAAGATAATTGTTTAAGGCAACGTGTCGCTAAAAAAGATGATGGACCCAAACCATATGTGACGGTTTTAAGTCTGTATTCTTTTATAGGTACGGATACATCGGAACGCCATAGTATTCGTTGAAAGTCGCGATTTTCAGGCTTAATATTAATTTGCCTGTACATTTTCGCAATATCGGCCGTTAAAACATACTGATGCTGCCGAAACTCTAACAATATGGCAAAGAGATCTCTTTAAATAACCGCACCAACCATTAATATGTCATTTAAAGATTGGTTAGTAGATGTTTTGTGGCTACCGTCAAAGACACATCTTATTTTTGTAGTAGTATTTTCTTCTTTAAAAACGGCGTGATGAGGTAAGTAATGCGTCAGTTTTTTGTCGTCTGTTTCAGGTACAATCTCCATGTGATCCAGGTCAATGTATTCCTGCATAGAGTTACTGTATTCAGTTTTTAAGTTTGGTAGTTTAAAAAATTTTCTTTCCATTGATATCAATCGGTGAAGTGGTGCAGAGTCTCGTGATTTACCAAGTACATTTGGGTTTTCTTTGAATGGTAATGATACTTGAAACCTGCCACCGAGCTCTCTTGTATGAGTAGATGTGAAATGTTCTTCGCATGTTTTTTCTTCTTCAGAATATGCGGGAGTAAGTGTTCTTGGTAGGCATTCTTCTATGGTCCAGAAAGCTTCCATCTGCTTTTGTAGTTCAATGTTTAAAAAATAACATTGTGATTGATTTGGTTTACGTTGAATAATTAGGCCAGATAAAATCCATCCAAGTTGGGTTTCTTGTGATATGGGAGATCTAGCATTAAGTTTCATTTGATTAGGGCATACAAGATCCCAAAAGATCGAAGCACCGAGAAGCAAATCAACAGGACCTGGTTTGTAAAATGTCTGATCAGCAAGCTGGATATTGTTAGGAAGTCTCAAATGTGATATGTTAATGAAGTTTGACGCAAGAGTGTCAGCAATTTTGTGCAAAATGAAAAAATATTGACCGATAAGACGTATGTTTGGACTGAATAACTGCATTGGTTTTGGATAAATTATTGGTTTTAACTTGATTTATGCCAGATATGGAATGTTCAGAAAATTCAAATGGTAGCTGCAGCTTGTCGCTCAACTTCTGGGAGATAAAATTCATTTGTGAACCTGAATCAAGGAGAGCGCGAGTTTCGTGAGGCTTACCTTCTTTATCCAATATGTATAAAACTGCATTTGATAAAAGTACTTGATCATTATTTTCGACTACATTTTCAACTACTGCAGAAAAAGAACTATTTTGTGTATTCTCTGGAATATTCGATATTTGGTGAATTTCCGAAGATGTGGAAGTCAAGGCAACCTTTTCATTTGACCTTTGATTATGGAAACCTTTAAAATTGCTGTCACGTAGACAAGTATTATGTTTTTTGTTGCATTTTTTGCAACCTTAAGAATTACATGATTTATTGTTATGCCCAAGTCTTAGACAGTTAGTACAAATATTCAAGTTTTGCAAAGTTTCAGATTTAGTTTTTGTAGACATGGCCTGAAGTGATTCACATTGATATATGTAATGACAATTTTTGCAAATAGGGCATGTATAATTTGAATTTTTATTTGCGTCCGAGTTCAAGAATGAATGATTCTTTTTGTATGTTTGTGTATCACTTCGTTCGTAGGAATGTTTAGACGGTTTTTTCAAATGGTATAATGAATTATTTATAGTTTCGTAATCATCCAAGAATTGAATTCGTTCATTTAAAAAGGTTTTTAAATTTTCAACAGATGGAATATCTAATTTTTGCGTGAATTTTTTCCACTCTTTTTGAGTAGTTTCTGGTAGTTTTTTCGAAATAATGAAATTAAGTAATAGACCCCAATCTTGGGTAGAGACTTGAAGTGCTTCAAGAGCCCGTAAATTTTTGTTCAAGGTGTCGAAAATCCCCTTTAGACGATTACACGATTCTTTATTGATAATTTCAAAATCGACAATAGGCTTATGTTTATGAATAATTGCCTTTTTATTTTCAAATCGATGCTTTAATAAATCCCATACAATTTTGTAGTTTTCGTTTGTTACCTCTAGAGATGCAATTACCTCAGCGGCTTCGCCTTTAACAGATCTGCACAAATAATAGTGTTTGTCAATGTCAGGTAAATCACTTTTGTCTATTAGCGTCTCGAACATATCTCGAAAAGAAACCTATTTATCAAAATCTCCGTAAAAAGTTGGTAATTCTATTTGAGGTAATTTAATATTTTGTTTAGTGTTGGGTTTATTTTCGGAAATGTCTGTGAATGAAGATTCAGCGTTTTTTATTTCACCTTGTGCGGTGGCGAGATGACTAAAATATGCGTTTTCAAATTGAATTCTCACATCATGATGTTCCTCAAGTTTTAACATTTCTGGATAATATGTCGCTAGTATTTCAATTTGATCTTGTAGCTCCTCAAATTCTTTTAAAACTAAAGTGGTATTATCTACGCGTAATTTTAATTGAGTTAATGATATTTTGTTGTGAATAAATGTTTGAATTGACGTTTCAAATCTAGTTAGTTTTCCTCTAACTAGACCTCTTTTTGCGACTAAATTTTTTAAATCTGTCTTTAAATCATTGAGCTCTTTTTGTTGTGAGTCTGTTAATATAACTGGCATTGTGTATTTTCAAAAGTTGATTTGAATAATGAAATTAAGTTGATGTTTTTTTCTACAATATGCAAATATTGATTTCTTGTTTGAATAATCATATGAAATGTACTAAGTTAAAATATGCTGAAACTGTTGACTGTATGCTAAAATATGTAGAAATTCTAGTTCTTTTTATTTTATGTTTGTATCTTAACAGTTTCTCATAATTTTTGTGTTATTTTGGCTCGATATTTGTTAATAGGAAATAGTTTAAAGACATGGAAAAGTCTGACCTTATTTTCTTGTTGGAATCGTTGCGATCACCTGATTTTCTGTTCTGATTATGGGAACGAATTACCATGTACCAACTTCATACGTCTAAATCACCTAAATCACCTTTATTCTAACATCCGCAGCTCGATAGGATCAAAAATGTATGGTTTCTGTTAAATGTTTATGAGATGTGAATACAAACTCACTTGTTGTGAATTAAGAACTTTTGATTAATTTTTAAGCTGATTACAATATACGGTGTTACACATGTCTCTTAGAGCTATCCGCCAGGTCAGCAATCTACAAAAAAAATCGCAATGTTGCGCGATTGGGCACATTATCCGGGAACGATATTTGCATAAGTACTTAACACAAATAATGTTTTAGTAATAAAACAATTTTTTGAATTAGTTTGTGTTATTTAAACATCCATATCTCACAAATTGTTATCAGTTTATAACAAGATGTTGTTACGCGTCAACAGCACAAATCATATGTTTACATTTCAACCTGCGATGCCTATCGCATTGGATCCGAATTTAGATTATGAATTGGCATTGGGATCTTTCCACTCTTACCACACAATACCTAACGTTGGAAATAAAAAATTCTACTACTACATTAATAGTAAATTGCACACGTTTGATATCCCTACTGGATGTTATGAAATAGCCTACATTGAATGTTTCATACGCAGCAAATTGGGAGTAACACATAACACAAAAGCGGAATTATCATTAAAATCAAACAACAATTCGATATGTGAGATAATAAGCAAATATCGAATCTCTTTTACGGAATCACACAGTTTGGGCGAGATATTGGGGTTTTCACCGCAAATATTGGATTCTAATGACAAACATTCTTCAAATTTGCCTGTAAAAATGATAACAGTATCTAGTATTCCCTTTGAATGTAACATTACCACAGGAAGCACGCCGCATCGTGAAATCAGCTGCATATCAGTATTGGCATTAGATCAAAACGGAAGAGCGATCAATTTTCGTTGTGAACTCAGTACATTGGTATTGGAATTGAGATCGAGAATCAAATGGGACTAGTAATATATAATAAAAACACACAAACAATACATTCGTTATCATTATTAAATCTATCATCCCGACGTCAACACCGACAAAAACATCCAACATCTACAAACAAATTGCTTCTACGATCGTTGGGATTTCGTATTGTCATCCGCTAAAATGACTACAACTTATGCAGCGTTTGCAATCGGCAACAAACATGCTGCCAATGTTTGATATTTACCGCAAACCAATAATAGATGAATCAATTCGAAGAGCAGAATATCGAAGCTATGTACAGTTCATTAAGTCTTTCAATTGTAATGACGTAGAATTTAGAATCAATCAAGTGGATTGATTTTTTGCTATGAATGAAACATTGCTATGCATTGCATTGCTATGCCGTTAAATTCGTTAATAATGTTGGAGCATTTCTTTTCGATTCATGTAGCTACAGCGAACCACTCGGTTGAGCAGCCTCTGCGGGGCGTCCTTTGGTGGCGGATAGAGGAGCGGCCATGGACTTTCGACTTTGTGGAAGGGGATCGGTTGACTGAGACTGAAAGCCTTCTTCAGAGCAGAAGGAATGGCTAGCAGATTAATAAAACGTGAAACTTCCGAGAATCCTGTGAAATAGTCTGCCGCCGATCAGCTTGTGGCACAAACCGTAAACTGCTTAGTATTGCAACGGCCCCTCCAGCGATGGAGGGTATGCAGTACTAAGGGGCACGGAGGTCTTGGCTTAACTGTCTGGACCACGTGGTGACAACCACCATAAAAATTACCTAATCCTACGGTATAGTACGTGCCTAAGGAATGAAAGGTCGGGGGTACAATGGGGGGAAGTCTTCACCGGCCCTCGGTTCAACTTCGTGACTTCCTAAACCGTCAAGCTTTTGACCTGTGGGACTGTGAAACCGGACCAAGCATTTCCCGATCCCTAGCGACTAACCTGATGAAACCCTCTTGCATGTAGCCTTCCTATAACATGCGGGGCTCTGTTGTAGGCGACCATTCTTCCCTAGCTACTCGTGGGACTTATATGGACACCTATGCATACCTCGACGATATCACCATTTGCTGTGAAACTCGAGAAGAACACGATGAAAATCTGACAAAATTCTTAAAAGCAGCTGCTAAATATAAATTAACGCTAAACGAGAAGAAAAGCAAATTTAACCTACAGATCATAAACTTACTTGGGTATACAATCGGACCCAATCACATGATAAAACCTTATAGTGACAGAATCTAACCCTTGCTTAAGATGGCTCCACCAAGCGACCTTCCATCTCTAAGACGCTTATTTGGAATGTTCGCGCACTATTCTAAGTGGATTCCTAATTTTTCTCAAATAATTCACACTCTAGCCCATTTTAGCACATTTGAAAAATTGAAATCCACTATAGCATCTTCCTCCGTGCACGCAATCGACGAAAGTAAGCCCTTTACGGATGAGACTGGCGCTTCCGTGCATACAATCGCAGCTACTTTATGTCAAGACTCGAGACCTGTAGCTTTCTTTTCAAGGTCATTAAATGCTAGTGAGCTCAACCAACTTTGCTGTGGAGAAAAAAGCGTACGCCATAGTTGAATCACTCAAGAAATGGCGACATTATTTGATCGGAAAACCTTTTACAGTCATCACCGACCAAAAGTCCGTTTGATGTTTGATAATAGGCACGCAAGTAAGATCAAGAATGAAAAAATCCAGAGATGGAGACTAGAACTGGCTTCCTATAAATACGACATTGTGTACAGACCCGGGAAGGATAATCGAGCAGCTGACGCCCTGTCACGCATATGTGGTTGCACTACAACGACAGTAGCATCGAAACTTCAATCGCTTCATGAAGCCTCATGTCATTCCAAAGGAATCGCTACAAGTCGCACCACCGCTTACAACCCTCAGGGAAATGGGCAATGTGAGAAATACAACGGTACCATCTGGAGGACTATGCAACTGCCTGCGGCACTCACAATGCGCCGATAGAGTCGTGGGAACAATACTTGCTAGTGGCTCTACACTCCATCAGATCACTCCTTTGTACTGCAACAAACTGCACTCCTCATAAACGCATGTTTATGCATACGCGCCGATCGCCCAACGGAAATACCATTCCTACTTGGCTAACTGACGCTGGTCACGTCCTAATGAAACGGTTTGATAGAAAGAATAAATACCAGCCACTAGTTGAGGAAGTCGAGTTACGCCAAGCAAATCCTGACTACTCATTTGTACGGCTACAAGATGGACGCGAAACAACTGTGTCGAACCGGCATCTTGCCCCCATGGGACATCAAGGTGAAGGGTAACCACTAGACTCACCTACTCAAGAGGCACCAGAGGAGGAAACAGAGGCGAACGAATCGCTATTGAACTTCACGACTCCTACAAGCTCGCCGCTCACTGTAGACGCTCGTTCTGGTCCAAGCTCACCTATGTGCCCTGAAAGGTCCCTCGTCGCAGAACTCACCTGCTCCTCCTCCTACCTCTCCTATGCGAAGCTCATCGCCGATCACCGGTGCTCCCGCTGTGCAGGTTCCGAGGAGGACTGGCAGAACACGAAATCCTCCACGCTACCTTCAAGATTATAGTGTGGGAGAATGATGTGAATTAAACTCTTCAGTGTTGTGCAGCATAACCGACCTACTTGGTGTCTATGGTATCAACCGTCAGTGTAAATGTAGTGTCTATGTCATTGCTGTCAATCTGTTAACATATCTCAAAATATGTACAATTTTATTATTGAATAAAACCTAATATCCTCTGTTTTCTCGAATCTATTTCACGCCTCTTGCTCTGCATGTTAAGACGGAAGCGAGAATGGCTGCATACATGCTGGAATGCAATGGGAATTGGCACGGAGGAACCAACTCCCATAGTCATTCCAGAATCACATATGTTATCACAAACTCGCTTCTTACAATTACAATACACAATTAACGACAACCAACCTTACCATATCCAACTAAACTGGGATGGGTTGAAAGCATTGAGCCAGGAAGGAACGTTGGTGTGGTACACAGACGGATCTAAAACTGACAAAGGAACAGGAGCTGGAGTCCATGGTGCCAGACCCAGGTGCAATGTTCACGCATCGTTGGGGAAGTTTGCATCTGTATTCCAGGCAGAAATCTACGCTATCGACACGTGTTTCCAAATGAACATCGAAAGGGGGTATAGAGGCCAAAAGATCCTCATACTCTCCCCAGATCAGATCTAGACTGGTCTAGGACTGCCTTCAAAAACTTTTAACCCTAGCAAACCACAATAGAGTAACTCTTAAGTGGGTTCCGGGGCACAAGGGTATTGTAGGCAATGAAAAGGCAGACACCCTAGCAAAGCTAGGGTCTGAAACTGCATTCACTGGTCCTGAACCAGTATTTGGAATATCAAAATCTGCTGCACGTGGTTGTACATCTCGGTAGATTCAAACTAAACATCAGGCGTACTGAAGACACGTGTCAAAACAGGAAAACAGCAAACTCTCGGTCAAAAAACCTTCGGAGTCTCTGACTAACGAAATACTAAACCTCAGCAGGGGTCATATAAGGAAAGTGGCGGGATTACTCACCGATCACTGTACCCTAAGGAAGCACATGTATACAATTGGCATATATAGGGAGGAACTTATCTGTCGGTTGTGCATGGAAGAGGAGGAAACAGCCTCTCACATTATCTTCGAATGTGAAGCACTGTCTCATTGGAGATATAGACTCCTAGGACTAGAGTATCCAAAGGAGGATTTCTCCAAGAAGGACCTAGTGAAAAGACAGTTGAGCCTAATAAGGGCTACTGGTCTCTTCACATGAATGGTATAACCAAGAGCACAGAAAGCCTAAAGGCTGAGGTGCCGAGGTCTCTAAGCCTCTGACTGGTGGTGCCGAACTAATCAATCAATCAGCTACAGCGAAAGTGCAAGAGAGATAGAGATCCTGGTATTGTTAGTGCCGCTCGTGCATTGACATGTTACAATGTGCAAGATTTAAACCATATGGCGATTGCAAGCTGGAATTATCCCATCCAACATCCAATTATGAATGCTGCTGATAAATCTCTCAAATTACAAATATGTACCGCCAAAGCACATATTTAATATATTTAATGACTATATCTTGATAACTTGCGGTCGACAAACAATTCGTCTTGAACGAGCCAGAAATAATCGTGATTGTGTAATTATTCGATAAAATGTACTTAGCGATGGATCACAAACTGTCATAAATGTCAAGATTAGAATTACGATCATAGTGTTGAAAATAAAACTAATCTACATTGAATTGGTATTGATGAGATCAATTCAAAAAGATCAACCCATCGTAATAGCTTTCAGAAAGTGGGAAATGCATGAATTGCCCACAATTACAACGGGTGCAACGCGAGAAGTGTGGGCGGTTAAAACCACTACGTCAGTCGAACGTCCTCGATATGTTATTATTTGCTTTCAAACCGAGAAACGCAATAATACCAATGAAGATCCTACACGATTTGATGACGTCGATATTCGAAGTATCAGACTATCCTTAAATGGCGAATATTGGCCAAATGAATGCATGAGGTTGAATTTCGGAAAAACAAATTACAATGAAGCTCACTTGAATTATGCTGAATTTTATCCGAATTAGATATATTGCTCGCAACAGCAACCTTTGCTGGACTATGACGCATTTAAGAAACATGACTTGTTTATTGTTCATTGTAGTAAGCAGGAAGAAGGCATGAAAGCATCAACAGTCGACGTAAAACTCGATATTAAAGCAAACCGAGGATTTCCAAAAAATATCGAAGTATATTGCATCTTAATTCACGATTGTATAATGGAATATTTCCCTCTGACGGAGATTGTTAAAAGTTTAAATTAGAGAACAAGTATCTCTTTTTTTAAATAACGTAATGTATCTTCCAGAATAAATATATAAAACATGAATTCATTTTTTTTTCAAATAAAACTCCCCGTCTCGAATAAAGCCCTTCCATCTGTCTAACCGCGTACTGGTAACAACTATACCATTTCTGAATCCATTCTCCGTAAGGCTTGCACTAATAGTGTCAGGTACGCTTAAATGATAGTTGTGGCGATGATGGTTCGAGTCTCACAAATGTTAAATATTTTATTATTTAACAATTCAATACAATTTTGTTATTCAAATATTTTCTTACTATAAAAAAATGCAAACTCCGTGCCATAAAAACTGTCATCTAGTGAACTGTCTATACAGTGCCATCTAGCGGACGATCTGTCAAACTTCGCGACACTAACGTCTACCGTTGAACGTTTTTCGAGCTGTCAACATTCAAACCCTCCTACCACTAGCACCATCTAGCATACGTTTTTCGAGCGGTCAACACCGTTTTTCGAGGCGTCAACATACAAACCCCCCACCACTAGCGCCATGCAGCATACGTTTTTCGTGCGGTCAATGCACAAACCTGTGAGTCAGGAACCGCCTTACATATCAACTCATCATATCGATGTCTTGTCTCTTCTTCTTCTTGGTTACAATGAGACCGCGTCTCTCCTGAGACGTCCACCCAAGTTTTTCTTAATGGAAGGTGTACCTCACAGTACATCTCGATTCATGTCCATGCCCTCCATGAGTAGCTTTGGCTATGGATAAGAAATAAGGTATTAGACACTCTTCTCGCTCTGTGGCTATCAGAGCATTTACACACAAGTCAAAGCCAAGGGAAATAGGAATTTAGCTAGCAATCTAATAATAGCAGTGATACAGGTATGAGAAAACAAATAAAGCATGCATGCTTACTATAAGCACAAGCTAAGACAGCAAGCATACAATAGGTAAACCTATGTAATTCAAATTTTTATATTATTTATTTTCAAGTGATGCATAATTTCTTCTAAAAGTTTAGAATTTGGTTCCAATAATATATTTTCTATGCATACTGGTCCATTATATTTCTTTAGGGCTTTGTCATATATTTGACTATTTTGCTGGGTTGTTTGACAGCTAAAAATTGTATGGTTTAGATCGCCAATCTCACCACAAATGCAGTTAAGATTATCTTTTACTCCTATTTTATGTAGGTGCTGTGGGGTACAGCAGTGACTAGTTCTCATCCTGAAAATTGACATTATTGTTTCTCTTCTTGAATATCTTGAAGACCAAAACCATGGTGTTTTTGTTGGGGTATTTTGTATTTGTGCGTAGAAGTTTCCTTTATTATGTGGCCAGTTTTTGTATCGATTAACCCATTTTTCCCAGAGTAGTTTTTTAATGTAGTGACAAAATCTCTCTTGATGTATCAAGTTAGGTTGTAAGATATTCTGATATTGTCGTGCCATATTAGCAAGCTCATCTGCTTTTTCATTTCCTGTAATGAAGGTATGACTAGGAATCCATATAAATTGTATGTCTTTTGTTGCTTTAGCAGATATTATTTCATTTTTAGTGGCTAATGTGATGTAATCATTGTCTTTATAAATTCCTTTTCTGGACAATGCTTGCAATGCGCTCAAAGAATCTGTGGCAATTACTACATTATTTACTTTGTTGTTTACTGATCTTATGGCCTCTCGTATGGCTAGAGTTTAGGCTGTACATATAGGAGTATGGTTATTGAGACGACGACTCACTTCAATTTTAGGGTTTTCACAAAAAACTCCTATTTCGCATGTATGCGTTTCTGGATCTACCGAAGCATCTGTGTAGATAACCATGTACTGAGGAAATCTTTCAATAATAATATCTAGGAACTCTTTTTTGTTGTTAATGCCCTTCTTTAAAGATGTCTTTTGATACTCAATTTTTTTGTTTTGCATACTATAGTCAAACTGGTAACATGGCAGTGTTGTTGCTTTTTAAATAAATTCTGTAAATTGCATTATAAGATCAAATCCAGCTATAATTGGAGGTGCGTTATCTATATTCCAGTATTGGTAATTATCATTATACATTATGTAGAATGATAGAATGCTTTGGAATATTTTAACTTCTTTCAGACTTAACATTTTTCCCACAAATTTTTTTCTAATTGTCAATGGTTGTTCTCCCGTTTCTGCAAGAAGTGCTCTTATTGGGGTTGACTTCATAGCTCCTATTATGATTCTTAGACTTTGATACTGAACACGATCTAATTTGTTCCAGTTTGCTTTTGACATTTTTGCAATACAAATTGTTCCAAAATCAAGATGGCTTCTAATTAGTCCTTTGTATATTGTTAGTAAAGTTTTTGGGTGGGCACCCCACCAAACCCTACACAAAGCCTTCATTACATTTATTCCTTTTTGTACTTTTGTTACATTGTTATTTATGTGTGCTTTCCACGTCATTTGACTGTCAAATGTGACTCCTAAGTACTTGTATTGTACTACTAAGTATACATTGGTCCTATTATTAGTTCCAATGTGTCTGGTGATCTAACAAATACTTTTTTGTTTGTTAGTAGTTTTCCAATGCATTTAATAATTTTTATATTCTACTGATCTAAGTAATTAAGAAGAATATTTGTCTGGACATTATCATATGCAGAAGTTACATCACAAAAAACTACCGCGGCTTTATCTCCCTTAGTAAAAGCTTTATAAATCTCTGTTGATAGAAATACACAGTTCTCCGCATAATGCCTCTTCCCTTCCTGAATCCATTCTGTAGGCTGCATATTTGGTTTTAGGATTCTATTATATAATCTATTCTTGCTTGTATTATATTTTCTAAGATTTTGCCTATACAGGAACTAAGAGCTATTGGTCTATAATTAGTGTAAGTTAAAGGGTCCTTTCCCGGTTTTAGTATGGGTACAATGATTTGTGTTTTCCATTCTATAGGGATATCTAATTCTCCCAAGAGAATTTTGTTATAAAAGTTTAAGAGGTGGGTTATATAGTTCTGAGGGAGATTCCTAATTAAACTGTAACCTATTTCATCTATGCCCGGAGCAGAGTCTTTCTTCTTTTCTAACACTATCTCTACCTCTTCCATTGTAATTTCTTGGATATCTTCATTGTTTTTATATTCTGTCTCTATCTCCTGTTGATCTGGGTTATCTGATTGTGTTATTTTTGTCAATATATTCTTTAGCCAGGCTTCTGATCCAATTTTATGTGGTCTTTCTGAGTATGAATTATCAAACTTCCTAACTGTACCCCATACTGTAGTCATGGTTGATTGCCAAGATAGGTCATCACAAAACTTTTGGAATTCTACTTTTTTCTTTTTTCTTAGTACTCTTCTCGTTTTGGCCTCAATTCTTTTAAAATTCAAAAAAATGTCTGTAGATGCTTCTTCTTTGTATCTTTTAAATGCAAGTTTCCGTAGCTGTATTTGATTTGTGCAGATTTGATCCCACCATATTGTTTTTTTTTTTGATATTTTGTACTTCCAATGTTGGTGATTGTTTTTGGTATGCTAAGTTCTGCTGCTTGTTCTATATTGTCGAGCCACTGCATATAAGTAGGATTTTCTGATATATGTATTTGAGTAAGATTGTCTTGAAATACTGACCAATCTGCTTTTTTTTAAATTCCATGTATACTTTGGATTATGTATGGTTTCTGCTCCCTCATTGTTTACCTTTATAAGAATTGGAACATGATCACTAGTGGTATCCTCTAATGTGGTCCATGTTCAACTTAAAGATAATTCACCCGTTATCAATGTGATGTCTGGGCAGCTGTTTCCCTCACGTGTGATTCTAGTTCTATTGCCATCATTCATAATAACTATGTCATCTTTTCTGGATAACACTTCCATCAAATTTTTTGCAGATTGATTTACCCTAGTTGAACCCCATAAATCATGCTGCGCATTTAGATCACCTGTTATTATGAATGGCCCATTAAAATATTGAATTAGTTGTAAATAATATTATATGTGTAAAGTGACATCTGGAGTACAGTACATATTAATTAATTTCCAAGTACCAATCTCTACTGCTTGTACTAGGGCATCCAAATCTAGGTCAATTTGCAATGTTTTAAATGGTATATTTTTATTTATTAGTAGAGCTATACCACCATATCCTGAGGTGTTAAATCTATCCTGTCTGATCATAGTGTAGTTAGCAAACTTTATTTTATCTTCCCGTTTTAGATGAGTTTCATTAAGTGCTATTATATTATTTTTTTCTTCTGCTATCAATACACGTAAGTCATTTTGTTTTGTTTTTAAACCATTAATATTCCATGTTAGAATGTTAATCATGTTTTATTTAAAATTCCTCTTCTGTGTCTTCTTCCTCTTCTCTCTCTTTTTTTAAATTTCCAGATAGAGAGCCACCTTCAGCTCCTGCAATTCCTACATTTGAATATCTTGATAGTGTTTTTTCTCCTTTTGCTTCTACTTTCAATTCCATGTCTGTAGTATCCACTTCATTATCCAGTGATTTGTTTTTCAGCTTCCTTTTGCTCTTGTATGTACTGAACCAAGTTTTTTCCCTTGTGGGTGTGCATTCTCATTCCTGATGGGTATGTTACTTGTTTTTACATTTTTATGTCAATTGGTGGTGTTGGGTTGGATATATCAGGTCCTCTTTTTTGTTTAGCTACATATGTACAGGTTGTGCTCTTTACAGGAGTATTACTGCTTTCTGCTTGACTATATTGTTGTCTAGTCGAGTGGTTGAGCCAATTTGGACTTTGCCTATTGTTGTTACTTCTAGGAAATTCATTTTTCCTAAAATTAAATGTGGGTTGATTTTCATTTATTACATTAGTAGACAAATTGTAGGTTTTTGGGCACATACTTCTTGCTTAAGAATACGAAATATTTTGTACTGCCAATAATGATTTAATTTCTCTCTGTCTTGTGTATTCTGGGCACTGTCGATTATAGGTACTGTGATTTCCATCACAATATGCACATGTTGTACTAGTTGCATCACACGTTATTTCTCCGAATATTCTTTTTGACATTTAGGACATCTTATTTTGCTTCTGCATGTGGTCTCAAAGTGCTCATACCGTAAACATTTCCTGCATTGTTAAACTGGTGGAATATATACATCTATTCTGGCTTTATAGTGAGCAATGTCCACCTCCTTTGGTGGAATCTTTCCTTCATATGTAACCACCATTAATGTTGTGGGGACATATTCAATATTTCCTTCTGCATTTGTGGTTTTTCTATTCTATCTTCTTGTCGAAATGGCTTTCCTAGTATTCATTCCTTCGTCATTGAGTATTTCTATAAGTTCGATAGGTGTTATTTCTTTTGGTATTCCTCTGACCACTCCTCTAGATGTGACAAGACTTACAGGGATTGACAAGTGTAAGTTGTACTTATTTTTAAATTCTGAGGTCATAAAGTTATTGGCTGAGGTTATAGACTTAAATTCCACACCTAATCTATTCTTTCCTTTTCTGTTAATTTTAGTGATTCCTGTAATTTTTTCTTTATTCGTTATTCTCCCCAGTTTTATAGGATGCATGTTTGTGATATCCTCTGATCTGCTTTCAGCTAGGATTATAAATGGGCCTATATCTCCATATTTGTATTTTTCAATTAAAAATGTATTGTATGTTAAACCAGTTCTTGGGGAGGCCTCTTGGCCCCCCCACTGTGTGTACCCATGCAATCTAAGAGGTTAGTTTTAGCTAGTTATTACAAAGGTAAATTTAGGGATAAAGGGAAGCAATAAGCTACTTGCACAGACTTGCCACTCTTGTAGTCACGTTTTTCGTACAAATTTAAATCGTTGAGTTTTTTTTACTAAGACTATTACAAGTTTTTATCACTCTTTTTAACCCACGTGTTGTTTCCACTAAAGTCAAAAGCCGAATCCCGATGTCTTGTGTTTAAATTTTGCACAAAGGTTAAAAATATAAAAGTCTTTCATATTACATATTCAAAATTCACTGACAAACGTTACGAGGGTCGAAATAATTGGAAACCTATAATAAAAAAAAGTTTACAACCTTTTTATAATGGTAATGGTATATATCGATGTCTCTCTTTGTTGATACTGTAGAATTATATGATTTTATAATAGCCTCTTCCCTTGCAAATAATTATAACCTCCCCTGTATTTCTCTATTTCCCAAATATTTTTTCAAAAGTCATAGGCAAGCTATGTTGTTTTCTATATTTTACCAATATATTATCCTTTCTTTATTTCCCAAGTACTTGTTTTCTACTACTACCAGTACTAAATAAATACAGTTTATTTAAAATGGTTTTTTCATTATATTTTGGATCTTATACGAATAATTTTTTTACAAAAACTTCAAACGATTTTCAATTCATCAATAAATTAAGTACTCATTTGATTTTAAAATGAATTATAATGTTCATCGATTGAGTAAATTATAATATTTGGTTATTGTACCGGGTGATTCAGTATGAGTAACGAGGTACCATATCTCGGAATCCGTATATCCTAGTGTTTGGGGGAAAAAATTCGTATAAGAAAATCGGCCCTAAAAAAATGATTAAAAATGTTTTTGAGTCCATAGGTTTTTGCTAGGTGGCGCAATCTGTCACTTACAAAATACAATTGGATTTTTTACAAAATATTCCTCAATTTAGGTTGGTAAAAAATATTAACTTAGAAACTACTGTCCTTATTCTACAACTTTTGTTAAAGTAATTTTTCTGCATCACCCATTCTGAAGTGGTGGGGAAGTGTTCTTTCGTTGACATGAAAAAGACTGTAACTTCCATATGCTCGAACCGATTTTCAAAAATATAGACTCCATGCATAGCGCATTAGAGGTATATTCCAGAAAAAAAATAACACTTAATTTTTCTATCGGCAACTAGAGGGCGTTATGTAACACCCAGCTCTATTTATGATTTTTTCTGAGAAGTTTCAAATGGAATGCTATAACTCTAACTAGCTTACAAAAAGGCAAATAAGATGACTTATTGACCTGTCATTCCAAAGATATTGGCATTTTTTGGTGAGTGTTGATGATTGTTTTTTTCAATTTTTTCGACCCCTGTAACGTTTGTCAGCGAATTTTGAATATGGAAGACCATTATATTATTAACCTTAGCGAAAAATTTAAATGCGAGACATCGATATATGACATTACAAAAATAAAAAGAAAGTTGTATTTTTTTTTAAATAGTTGGTTTTCAATTTTTTCGACCATCGTAACATTTATCAGCAAATTTTGAATAATAGGCCAAGCAATAGATAAATATTTTTGACAAAAATCCTAGTATAAAACATATACAGAGCCTACTTGATTATAACTTAATCTCAATCCATTTGATAGAATGTGAGGTTAACTCATGCAAATACAAAAAAGGGCCGTTCGGCAATTAACTCCAAAATGGGGAATGATAGGAGTGGAGCAGAAGCAGATTTCTCGTAGAGTAAAAGGATCATTTGTTACCGAGCTCTCAAACTGTCAAACGAGGGACATTTATCAAACGTCAAACTCAAACAAATGTCATTCGGTGTAATATTTTTGTGGTTATATTTTAGTATTTTTATAAAATATGAATAATTATTACTTCGCAATTGTAAACTATGTAACCTAAAATGCGTATGAATTTTATTTTTTGGCTGGTAGTCGAAATGCGCATATCCACTCCTAAAACCCCCCCTCGCCGAGGTGGCACAAACTCTTTTCACTCCACTCCACAGTTAACGAACGATTTAAAGACTCCTCTTTTTACTCGTTCTGTAATAACCGAACGGTTTAGAGAAGGGAGGAGTGTACTGAGTCAATGGAGTAGCATTGCCGAACGGCCCTCATAATATGAAAATATTATAAACTGACGTTTGTGTTTTACATTTGACAGAAGCATGAATGATTTTATTTTTAAGAAAATTTTGAAATTCATATTCGATTTTTGTTAGTTTTAAAAACTAATATTAAAAAAAATAAAATACCAGTAGTGAAAAAAATGCTATATGAGCCACGGTAGAAAAGTGTATTAATGTCTCGGATCCCTCGAAGCTTCGCTTCTCGGTCTTTAATGGACCTCGACAATAATAACTCACTTTTCTACCTTGGCGCATAATTACTATTTTCGATTTGTGATAAATTGATGCAAAGTCGGCCAAAAACGCCCAAGAACACCGCCGAAAATGACTGGTTACGCTGCTCGCCAGTGCGATCGTATAACTATAGTATGCCTCTCCTCGATCCCCGCTGTCCTTGTGCTCCGTTACTTTCCGGCAGCGGATCATTTTCGGCCGTATTTCCGAGCGCTTTTGTCCTACTTCGCAGCATTTGGTCACAAATCGAAAATATACGTTTTGTTGCTCTACATCTACACTTTTCAAACCCGCTTTAAAATTTAAAATTGGACAATCGATAACGCATCCAGACACTTTGTAAATTATCGCATCAAAAAATTACAATTGCAATTGCGATCAAAGTAACCATCATCGCCTGGCGACTGCTCATCTCACGTATAAAGTGCATATGAAGAACTTCCTTTGTACCAAGTTTCAGCTCTTGCAATTGAAAATGACGAAGATGTGAATTTTCAAAAAAATTACTAATTTTCCGGTTTTTCCTGATTTTCTCGGTTCCTACTTATGCGTTTGTCTCGCTCGACCCCTTATTTTGTTCGTATTTTAATTATCTACAATTTATCCATTCATACCATTGATATTTCTTCAATACGTTTTACGCTATATGAAAAAAACTAAAAAAAAATAAAGTTTTTTTCGTTTTAAATGTTTATAACAAATTATGGAAAAACATTTGCGTGTCCAAAACATATCAAGATGATACTACGTAATGTCTTTTTCCTACAGTCGCGCGTAAAATGACTAATTACTATATTCAAATAAAATCGTAAAGTCGACAAATGCCGAGGATTGTTACTTTACGCTCTTGAGCAAAAAAAGGAATCTTTTTCGCTCGCTTATTTCATGAAATTTAAGGTAATGAAGCCACCTACACTTTGGTCTATTTGGTCTCCATTGCTAGGCCTATATGGAAGATCATCATTTTATTAAACTTAGCGAAAAATTTAAATGCGAGACAATGATTCATATGACATTACAGTAATAAAAAGAAAGTTGTAATTTTTGTTAAACAGTTGGTTTACAATTGTTCGCTAGGCAGTAGCAGGCAGAATCTAGCTTCTCACCAGGGCTGCCAAATTAGGGGTTTGCTCCCCCCCAAATTTAAAGGGTTTAAAAGTCAGATGGGATTTTTTTTAGGGGTGTTATATTAATTTTTTTAACTTAAAAAAACTAAGGTGTGATATTATAGGCCCAGGAATAACCAAATTTGGCCAATCACATTTATTTCAGATATAGGGGCTTAGTGACATCTATAGTACCAACGAATATAGACGCTTATAGAGAAGGGCAGGCCAATGTCAATGTTTAAAACCGATAGGTTTCGAACCGACCGTGGGATGGCGCCAGATGGACGAGAAAGACGGTTTCTTGCATCCATTGGCAAGCAATTTATTAAAATGCGCTACAGATAAAAAAAATATTGTCCAAAATATTCCAATACTTGGAAAACAGATCCAGACTTAAAAGGTATAGTTATTCTATTATATTTTTCTTACTGTGGATTGCTGTAATAATGTAATAAAATTTAATTATTTATTTTATTAATAATATTGTCTCAGGGGAGTTTCCCAGTAATTGTAGGGATTTTTGGTTGAATTCTTTAGAGTTGGTAACACTGCTTCTCACTGATGATTAAGAGCGCCCTCACAAATTAGACAGCTCAAAACAGTTGGCACCCCTGACTTGCAACAAAATTTAGGTCATTTTGTAAACAACGAATCTAAAGAACGCAATAAAATTAAGTGTTGAAATTTTAACACAATTTAACTTGGACCTTTGTCTTGGGGATCAGGTATTTTGGTTAAGTTTTATATTGTTATAAAAAAGATATTAGCCATTAAGTGATGGTATGTTTTTGACAGTTTTGACAATTTGTGGTCACCAATTTGAACGCCAAGATCTGATCCCCAGAAGAGAGCCTAGAGAATTCCATTCTGAAAAGATGAAATCTCAAATCATTGTATTTTTTGAGATTTGTTGCATACAAAATTTTGGAAACCAACAACTTTCTGCATTAGTTCAGCCGCTCCACCGTCTTGATGGATGGCGCTGTATGGAACTTCAATGACAGATGACGACGGTTGTTTATAGCATAGCTTGTCAGTATTTGTAAGTGGTTATAATAAAATAATCTTCATGCTGAAAAAGTAAATTTGTGCTTCGTAAATGCTCTTTATATTTACTCCACATGTGGTCCATCACAAAAGTAACGTGTTTAGTGCCTATAGGTGTAAAATAAACCACAAATATTTTTATCTATTGCTAGTGATCCCACAAAAAGTGCCCTATATTTATTAATCCCCATATCGGGGCCTTTTGGTTCCTCCGGGGACCTGTACACAACCATAGACTGCATCGGCATACATACATCGGCCACCCGAGTTAGTGAGAAAAACTACATTGGTAATAGTAATAAATGCATTCTTCCAATTGACCAAAATAGACATTTCGTATTCTATTCTATAATGTTGTAATCTTTTATTTTCGAAAGACAGGAAAAAAAATGTTATATATTTTTGATCTTCAATTTTTCCAGGTGATGTATCGAAATGTTATTATAAATACTTTTTGCAGTTTTCCTCCAGTTTGTAATGAACGGACATGCCTGTTTTTCCATTGACTCTTCTTGATCTTAATTATTCAAGTAAATTATAGCAAAAATGACTTATTTTATTGAAAAGACAACAAATCGTTTAGGCAATCTGTTTGTTTAATTGTAGTATTACAAATTTGAAGTACAGAGTAAGTAAGTATAAGTAGCTAGTTTTTAATTACAATACAGAAAGAAATGCTAATTAATTAGGTAAACTATAAAAATGTTAATAATAGCAATAAACAGATATGTCTGCTTTTTCAATAACCCTTATTAATTATTCAGAAAAATCACAGCAAAAATTTGTGTATGTTTTCAATGAAAAGAAACCAAATCAAAAATATTCTATAAAAATAACTAAAATTATTATTACATTATGTTTAATGTATTTGTCTTCATATTTATTAGTACATAGCAACTGAAGTTCATCTTCCATTTTTCTCTACCATTTCTCCTCAGAACAAAAAGAAAAGAAAAAGTTTATAAAATTATCCATTTTTTACGATTCTACACTCACAAAGGGGTGGTGACACCCATCGACATACTGAAGTGTTGATCCATATAGTTATAAAGACTGAAAAAAACAATTTAATTCTAAATACTCTGAATATATATTTTTACTAACAAAATTATTTCAAACTCATTTCTGCAAAAGTTTTAAATAATCCATTCTATCAGAACTGTAAGTGAAATAAAAAAATTAGATGTTTCTTCTAAATAGGTGTTGACATTTTTTTACTTACTGAATAGTTATAGCGAACACTGCTATATGGAATATTATTTGGGCCTGATCAATTAAATGAATTGGACAACGAGATATTAAAAAATTGCCAACTTTGGACGATTTTTTATCTTTCTTAGAAAAACATTGCCGTGTCTTAGAAGATTTAACTCCCACAAACTCTAGTTCGACAAAATTGAGTCCAAAACCGGTCAAAACATTGTCGCAATATTCAAGTTCGTCAGATGCTTCTGGCAGCAGTAAACCAGTGGCGTACACTATTCAAAAATGTTCTTTCTGTAAGTTGGAAAATCACAACATATATAGGTGTCTAAAGTTCAAAGGTACTTCAAATAATAACAAAATTCAGTTTGTACTGAATAATAACCTTTGTCAAAATTGTTTAAACAATCACAGTACCAACAATTGTCAGTCAAAGCATCGATGTATTGTGTGCGGTGCTTCACACCATACAATGTTACATGATAGCCAGATTTCCTCAGTTTCTCAACGTTCTAGTCAGAGAACTTTTAATAATAACAATTTCAATCATAACATAAGTAACAATTCAAACATTCGTTCGAATAATAATCAAAACTCGCAATGATAATCCTCATGATCAGCCTAATCGCCCAAGTCAAAATTCCATCTCTTGCGTACCAAATAATGACAACTCAGGTTATACAAACATTCAAAACAACAATTTCATGTTCTTTTATCGACAGCAGTCGTCACAATTTATAGCTATAATGGAGAGCCCATAAAGGTAAGGTGTCTTTTGGACAGTGGCTCTCAAACATCATTTTGTACTCAAGATTTGGTTGAAAAACTGCGCCTAAGCACTTTCTCTAAGCCTTTACAAATCTTCGGAATATCTGATAGTTCGATCAGATCCACACAAATGATTAACTCAAACATTCACTCTAACTCAAATTCTGACAAACAGTTTAAGATAACATGTGCAATTTTAAACAAGATCACTATTGATTTTCCTCAAGTTACACTTAACATTAACAATCTCAATATACCCGAGGACATTACAGACATTTATTACAATCTTTTAGTGCCGGGCATGATACATATAGGAAAAAATAAGCCAATCTTATTTAATACTCATTTAGGTTTTATAGTCGGGGGGAAAATTGATCTCATTCAAGATCACACTCAAACATCATCGTTTACTTCTTTCATTTCTAACAACGTTTGCATGTCTTCTCAAATTTCTGAAACTAGTGATCTCCTAGAAAAATTTTGGTCACTTAAACAAATCAATCAAACATCTAATCTAACTCCAGAAAATCAACTCTGTGAAAAAATATTCAGGGACACAACCATAAGACTTCCCAATGGTCAATTTCAAGTGAATCTTCCTCTCAAGAGTCCCAATGAACATCTAAAACTTGGTGATAGTTTCACTCAAGCTAAAAAGTGGTTTTTCCGTTCGATCGGATCTCTTTGACATTCTGCTTAGATTTCGAGTTCACAAATACGTCCCCGTAGCGGACATTCAAAAAATGTATCGAAATGTTCGAGTTAATCCGAATCAAACGTTCCTCCAAAATATTTTGTGGAGAAATCATCCAACAGAGGAGCTCAAATGCATAGAACTTACTTCTGTCACATATGGTTTAAATACTTCAAGTTATTTGGCAACTCGTTGTTTAAATGAACTTGCTGAGTCCAACAAGTCCAACTACCCATTAGCCTCAAATGCTTTACTAACACAAACGTACGTTGATGACATTTTAGCTTCTCAAGATTCGTTAAATGATCTTCATAATGTTTATGTCGAACTAAATACTCTTTTAAACTCAGCTGGTTTTCATCTTCATAAATTCGCTTCAAATTCAAAAAAATTCAATCAAAAAGTTCTCCAAAATAATTCTCATTCACCCTCTGAGACGCTTGATATTAAAATGGAACAAGTGTCAAACAAAGTTCTCGGTTTAAAATGGAACTCTTCCCAAGACCAAATTTGTGTTTCTTTGCCTCCGGAGGAAAGCCAAGCTTGCTTTACAAAGCGTGAGGTGCTGTTAAACATTGCAAAAATGTTTGATCCGTGTGGTTACTTTGCTCCTGTGATTGTAATCGCAAAAATATTTATGCAAAAAATCTGGATCAGTAAGTTGGATTGGAATGACAAGCTTCCGCCAGACCTATTGAATGAATGGTTAGACTTTTTCACAAAAATCCCTTGCTTAAAAGATATTCAAATTCCGAGGTGCTTATTTATTGAGAAGAATGTCATTAAAGTTGAACTCCACGGCTTTGCCGACGCAAGTCTGCTCGCCTATTCTGCTTGCGTTTATCTGCGAGCAATATACGGCGACCAAACTGTTTCAAGTCGTCTTATATGCGCCAAGTCTAGAGTTAGCCCTGTCAAAACGATTAGCTTGCATAGACTCGAACTATGCGGTGCATTGTTATTGGCCCGCTCAGTAGAAAAAATAGCGACGATTTTTAATAATGTCCTTAGATTTGAATCCGTCAATTTATGGACAGATTCAGAAATCGTTCTATGCTGGTTATCTGCACATTCTTCCAAATGGTCAACATTTGTGGCGAATCGTACCGCTGAGATACAAGGCCTGGCCGAATCTTTCACTTGGCGACACGTTTCTTCCGATGAAAATGCCGCCGATCCCCTATCCCGCGGTATTTCTCCCGAAAAAATTGAACACTGCGAACTATGGTGGAAAGGACCAATATTCTTACAAGATCTTGATTTTGACCCCATTAAAATCATACCCAAAGCTTCAGAACATAATGACGCAATCAAGGAAGAACGTAGTGTGAAAAAGATTTCCCTACATGTTTCCATAACCAATGAATATTGGTATTCGACGTTTCTAAAGTATTCTAGCTTTAATCGCCTGCAAAGATCCTTCGCGTTTGTTTTCAGGTTCATAAGCAATTTGAAATCCAGTCCTGACAAGGTTCTTGATGACTCTTTAACTATTGAAGAGTTACATTATTCTCATAATTTCATTATAAAAATTCTTCAGGAAAAACATTTCTCTAAGGAAATAAGCTGTTTAAAAAACGACAAAGTCATATCTAACAAGTCGGTTTTATCGCTTAGCCCCTTTTTGGACAAAGAAGGGATTTTAAGGGATGGTGGTCGTCTCTCAAGGGCAGATATACCATTTGATCAAAAGTTTCCTATTTTGTTACCCGCCAAAGATTACGTAGTCAACTTAATTCTTAGAAAACAGCATTTAGACCTATATCAAGCAGGTCCACAAACCGTTCTGTCACATACTAGGCTTCGCTATTGGCCTCTCAATGGCTTACGAGCAATTAAAAAACTAGTTTCTTTTCGTTTACGAGCACAAGTTGATCAACAAATAATGTCAGATCTTCCAAAATTCCGAGTAAATTTCTCAAAACCA
Organism: Lochmaea crataegi; assembly: GCA_947563755.1. Lineage (NCBI taxonomy): Eukaryota > Metazoa > Arthropoda > Insecta > Coleoptera > Chrysomelidae > Lochmaea > Lochmaea crataegi. Next base: position 72,592,467 of record OX387422.1, on the reverse strand, counting down.
TTCGCAAATGTTGGCGTCGATTTTGGTGGTCCGATGCTTATCAAATCTTCTTCATTACGGCAAGCTAAGCTTGTTAAATGCTACTTCGCTGTTTTCGTATGTATGGCTACGAAAGCTACACACATCGAAGTAGTTTCAGACCTCACAACGGATGCGTTTATTTGCAAGCTCAAACGCTTGATATCTCGAAGAGGTAATCCTTCTGTCATACTCACTGACAACGCCACAAATTTCCAAGGGTCAAGAAATGAAATAAAAGAATTTTACAACTTCTTCAAAAATGATAAAAATAATAAAGACATTAAGGATTATCTCTCTCTTAGAGAAATTCAATGGGTATTCATTCCTCCCCGTAGTCCACATTGGGGTGGACTATGGGAGAGTTCGATTAAAAGCACAAAGTATCACATTAAAAGAGTAATTGGAGATTCTCATTTTACCTTTGAAGTACTAAGCACTATCTTGTCTCAAATAGAGGCAATCCTTAATTCAAGACCGCTTTGCGCTCTTTCAAATGATCCTTTAGACCTAGACGTTTTAACGCCAGGTCACTTTCTCATAGGTTCCAGTCTGACGTCCTTTCCAGAAAAACCTTTGCAAACTACAAACTCTAATAGACTTTCAATGTGGAAAAATATGACAAAAATTCAACAGACTTTCTGGTAAAGGTGGTCAACTGAATATCTTAACCAGTTACAGAATAAACCAAAATGGCTAATTCAGAAAGAAAACATAAAGGTCAATGATCTTGTCCTCATAAAGGAACACAATATGCCTCCTCTGAAGTGGTCGAGATCCCGAGTAACGGAAATCATTCCGAGCGCAGACAATAAAGTTCGCGTCGTGAAATTACGAACAGAAAACTCCGAGTTCACTCGCTCTATCGCAAATATATGCCCTTTGTCATCGAACGAGTGATGGTCCTTCGAATTGGTTTTCTCTCCTCTTGAAGCAAACGCTTCAAAGGGGGGGAGTATGTTGAAATTTCATCTCAATCCACCGCTGTTGCATAAAAGTGTTTATAATATCAAGAAATATATATTTCATAGTCCAATCGTGCGTAATAAATCAACCGCTCTATTTCTTTGTGCCATAAAAAATGCGTTTCTATAGAGATTAAAAATGTCATTATTACTCCTTGTCAAATAAAAGTAAAATACTGAATTGTCAGAAAAAATGATTATTTTTTTCGTATCAATTAAACACAGGTGCCAGTCATTCTTTAGTAAGTACGTAGCGCAGCATTGATTCTTCAATTCCAAAAAAAAAAAAATCTTAAATGTTGAAAATCCCAACAACGTTGTCAGATTTTCTCAGAGAAAATATGCAGCTTTGTTGACAAAAAAAATTCTTTATAAAGTATTGTCTTCTAAAATTCCTAACATAAAAAAACTTGTAGTTTCCTTTATATTGAAGAAATTGAGTAGGTTTTTAACAATTACGCGTAGAGGTAATAGTTGCGTAGATATAAAAGGCAACAATGCAATAAATTCGTAAAGTGAAAACTGAAAAAATCCGCTTCGGTTGATTGTATTCTTATAGCCCAGGCGAAGTATGTTGAAAATAACATTATAATTTTATTGTAAAATATAATTTAAAACATGATACATACTCAACGGAATTACATTTATATAAAAATTGCGTTAATGTCTAGAGCTTATGGATTACAAGCTATTAAATACCACTTAGGAGCCCTAGCCCCTTAAAGAAATAATACCATGTTTTACCTGATCTTAATAATAAAATCAAAATTAGAAAAACCCTATGTAATATAACTGGGAAGATTATATGAAAAGCTCTTAACTATAAGCATTTATTATCAACTATATAAATTTATATGTCGTCATCGTCTTCATCATCCGAAAATTCACTTTCACTGTGGCTATCCTCTCCTACGTTTATTATTAAATCCGCCACTTGATCCATGACATGTTCTCTTTCCATATAGTCCTTTTCAACTTTTATTACATTGGCACAAATGTTTTTCCAGTTTTCTACCGCTACCTCACTAAATTTTTTCTCCGTTAACTTCCATACATCATCCATTTTAAAAGTTATGTTGCAGGCAGCTACTTCGTTCTTCACCAATGCCCAAATTTTTTCTATTGGGTTTAGCTCTGGATGATAGGGTGGTAGACGCAATGTTAAAATGTCATGTTCTGATAGAATTTGGTCTATTACATATCTTTTAGAAACTGGCCTGTGGATTTTTATAATTGTGAATAGTTCTGCTTTAGTTGATTTTTCAGGAAAGAATATATTTCTTTCAGCAAGCCACTTCAGCATTGCATCTTTTTTCCATGAAAAATTTGGAATGGGTTCTAGGAGTGTGTTATGATATGAGGCATTGTCTAATATTAAGACGCATTTTTTCGGTGCATTAGGAATTAATTTTTCTTTTAACCATTTGACAAAATTTGTATTATTCATTTCATCATGATAGTCTCCGGTTTTCATTCCCGATTTAAAAATTGTAAGTGCCTCGGGTACGAATCCTGCTTCACCTCCAGCATGTAAAATAATTAGCCGTTTACCTTTAGCTACGGGTGATTTTAAACACTCCTTTGTACCATCGTCCCATGCTTTTGGTACGGTGTGTGAACTGTGGATAGAGGTTTCATCACAGTATACAATCGGCCGTCCATTTTCTTTGTATTGTTCTAACTTTCTTAAGTATTCAGTTCTTTTAGCTTTAATGTCATATGTCTCCATTAAAACTTTCCTTTTATCTTCAGTTTTTCTCCATCTAAATCCGATTCTTTTAACCAATTTTCTGAAACTATCAATTTTACCAGTAAAGTTCACCCCTTCTTCATTTCTCACTTCTTCAAAAATTATTTTCATGGTAGACCTTCTTTTATGAATAGCACTATAAGAATAAATAATTCTTCGAATTATTTCTTCCTCAAATCCATTAACGGATCCTTTGGAAGTTGAAGGTTTTATGACGCTTCTCCTAGGTGATTTGAAGCGTTCACCAGGCGATTTTTTATTAGCTTCGCTCACAATACGTTTCACTGTGGCCTTAGAAACATCACAAGCTTTAGCTACTCTTTCATTCAAATTGAACAGAGGGACATCTAGGTCTTTCTGTTCTTTTTCTGCCTTCATAAATTTATATACACTGTATATTATTTGTCGACCTTGACTATGTATAACTTTTTTGGAACCACTCATGTTTCCAGGTTTATTCTAGAACAAAAGATTTTAAAAATTAATACACAAAATAAAGATATATGAATATAAACTATAGTTTCAAGTTTTACATATGCATAAATTAAAAAAATTTTCTGCCTAATGTCCCATGTAAAAATAACATTCTTTTTGATTAGGTAATAACATGCCAAAAATCAAACTTTTAATTTTAAACATGTAATAAAATAAATTAATACATACCTTACTGTCAAGTAAATTAATTCACTAAACAAAATATTTTCACAAATTATTGTCTACAAAAATCTTAACTAAACTACAAGGAACTAAAAAGGAAACAAAATGTACTGCACTATTAAAAGATTCGGAGTCGAAACAACCTGAACGGAGGACAGTCAAAGAATGAAATTGAAGCGCTGAACTTATTAGGATGGTTAGTAACATTTTTTTCGAACGCAATCTGGTATACTGCGACGGAATCACGCTGGGCTCATCTCAAAATCCATTACCTCTACCAAAATATACTAATTTTGGCAACGTTGTAATTGGAAATATAACCATAAGCATAACAACCGTTTTACGGTATTCTCCGAAAATAACGAAGTCCGTTATGGTTATTAAAGTTAAGGACTACAAGTTTTCATATTGCGCATGCTCAGAATAACGATAACCATACCTACGTGACAAAATAAAGGGCTTAAAAACTCTCTATTGTTTGTTAGAGATTCGTTATTTTAGAATGGCAGCTTTATTAATAACAATTGAAAATTAGGAAAATCAAGAAAATTATCAACGGCCTCGAGATAGAAGAAGAATATTTCAAGATGCTTTCAGATTATTATCTGACAAGAAATTCATAAAAACATTTAGGTTAAGTAAATAATTAGTGCGTGAGTTAATTGTTCTTTTGGAACCATTTGTGGTACAGCAGGGACATCATCTTCTGCACTATCACTTGAAGAAAAGGTAAGCATGATACTTTTCTATGTCATTTTATACAACACAACTTTATTGACTTCCTATAGATAGACTATAACTATATGTATCTTATACACTATTTTCTTATAACTTTTTATTCTGTTCTCTAGGTTCTTGTGGCACTGCATTTCTATGCAACAGGATCTTACCTGGACGTCTATTCTCGAGTGTAAGAGAGATGACCGTGAGCACAAGAGATCCCTCACATCACGTTCACATGTTGTTCTCTCGAAATGGTTATCCCGTATTCTCGACACGAGAGGCTATTTCCCACTTTGCAATCCATGATTTCATTGGTCGTCTCAAGGTTACATTAATTTGACGCTTGTGTTGTGTTATATTGGTTAAAACTTAAAAGAGATCTTTGATTAATTTATCAAGAAGGGCAAGGAAAATCATTGAAGAAGCTATACAGTGTTGAAAAAATGGCTTATATATGATTTTCCTTGCCCTTCTCGATAAATTAATCAAAGATCTGTTTCAAGTTTTAACCAATATAACACAACACAAGCGTCAAATTCATGTAACCTTGAGACGACCAATGAAATCGTGGAATGCAAAGTGGGAAATAGCCGCTTCTTTGTCGACGTAGTGGGAGTGGGGGTGGGAACAAGAGTTCGCGTGAAGCGTTGTTGCCAAATTGTGGCGGGCACCACAGCCATTGAAACACATTCATTTAAATTTCCGCGCGGTAGCTCCCACCATGATGCAGATGCAACTAACCTATTTTTCTCCGGCTTTGAGTGTGAGGAGCAGTGTTTTTCGGGTTGTGTCTGTCTTAGTCTACTTTGTTACCTAGCTTTTATATAAAAAATGACGGAATTTTTAAAAAGTCGTGCATCAGCTAGTAGTTCAGAACAAAGGCAGTGGCTGCTTGACTTTGTGGAAAAAAATCCTCTCGTGGTTAGCGGAAATTTTGCGTGTATTAGTAAAAATGATGCCCAGGCCACATGGAAGCAAGCCGCGGTGGACTTGAACAGCATTCCCGGTGGAGCCAAAAAAGACTGGGCGCAATGGCGTAAGGTAATTTATAATTAAAGTATTGTCTTGTTATGTTATAGTTTGAATTTGAAACGTCAAACGTAAACGTGCTTTCGCAGTCATCTGTGCAGGCTCGCACCTGCGCGCTGAAGCGAGGATTTTAATTCTCTTGATGAATATCAGTAGAAACGAGTTTTCACGAAATAGAAGGGACCGCCCGCACAAATTCGAGAATACAGCGAAGCTGATTTGCGAGAGAACTCCGCCCTCTTCTCTCACAAATTCCTATTCATATAACTCGAGAATAGACGTCCAGAGATTCTTGTAAGATTTGTAAAATTTCCCAGAAATATGAATGAGCTTAATGGTTTAAGAAACAGGTTTTTTTTATTAATAATAAAAAAATTGGATTTTTACCTAATTCAGTCAGTTTTAGATTTTACAACATTTTTGGAATGTCAGGAATTGTGAGCTGTATTGATTGCACCCATGTAGCAATTGTACCTCCAAAAAAGAATGATCCATTGGCACCTGAACGTATTTACGTGAATCCAAAACAGTATCATTCTATAAATGTTCAGCTGGTAAGTTATAGGTAGGTGATAAATTATTATTATTATTCTATTACCTACATTTCAGATATGTGATGAAAATTTGGAGTTAATTCATATAAATGCAAAATATCCTGGAAGTACCCTTGATTCCTATATTTGGCATAGCAGCAATGTGAGGGAATTTTTGGAACAACTCCACGAAAGAGGAAATGAGGGGTATTTTCTTTTAGGTAAAAATTTATACTATACAGTGCATCCATAATGTAACTCTTAAATTAATTATTAGCTAAATAAACAGTAATATGAAAAAATCCCGAATTTTAATTTTCTATTTTTTTAAAACAATGATCTATCATACAGGGTGAATAACCTTTGAATGAAGACTTCAGCATCAGTTATTTTAAATGAAACACACCCAGAATAACATTTCTCTCACTTATGATTTATTTCATTATTTTTTTTATTTTTAGGTGATTCTGGATATCCTCTTAGCCCATGGCTCATTACACCATTGGCTGACACTATTACGGACGAAGAAATATGATTTAATTAAATACAAAAAAAAAGCAAGGTGCGCAATAGAAAGATGTAATGGCTTGCTGAAAATGAGATTCAGGTGCTTACTTGAGCACAGAACATTGCATTATTCACCAAACAAAGCATCATTGATTATAAATGCTGGTGTAGAGCTGCATATAATATGTGTATACAAAATAGAGTCAAACTACTACTAAATCCAGATGAAGAGTTAGAAGAAGTGGAGTTTGGACTTCTTCCTCATATTGATCAAAGTCAAAACGAAAATACACATAGGAACCCATTACTAACACGGGGTATGAGGCTACAGAGGAGGCTTATTCATAAATATCGTTAAATTAAACAATAATGTAAAATTTATTTAAATTAAATTTATTTTTTTTATCACATTATACCTATATTTTGAAACTAAACTGCATTTTTAACCTATCATTCAACTCAAAAGTAACATAAACTTTAAAAGTAATACTAGAAGAAAAAAAGTTAAACTTACAAAACTAATTTAAAAAGATTAACAAAACTTGCTTCAAGTATATAAACTTGAAATAAAAACTAGAAAACAAAAATACAACTGCATTTTCTTACTTATCATTTAACTATTTTAACTCAAAGAGTAACATAAACTTTAAAAAACCTAGGAAACAAAAATAATACTTCTGGTACCTACATAAACTTAGTATATTAAAAGTTATTTCTTTGGAAAGAACTGTCATAATTTAAAGTTTTCAACGTAACCTAACCAATACAACAACCAATATTCTACAACTGAATACAAGCGTCAAACAAATAACAATCCACGCAAATGCAAATATAACCTTCAAAAAACCAAAACCTACAACGCTGGAGCCCAATTCTTGACATCACTCGCTATAGGGCATGGCCACCAACTGACAGCTGACAGTCGCCCGCAGGTAAAACCCATGGGTAAAACAATAAACAATTGTTTGGTTAGATTTGTAATTTTTTTGTTTTGTAGTGTTTTAATGATCCTTTCTATTATAAACAGTCAGATATAGCTTTTAAAATACCTAAACAATTAAAATAGTGTCGAAGAAAGCACCAACTCAAAATTAAATTAACTCAAACACGATCAAAATAACTATAAGAACCACGTGTTTTGCTTAGAACATAAAAAACATAGATAAATACTATATACTATATGATAGAGAAATAGCATAGAACGCTTGTTTGAACTTCAGATTCATCCGGGCGTGACGTCACGTGGACTTGCCCTATCGAGCAAATTCGCTGCATAACGAGCAGTAGTTAGCAAAGACTTTACGACTATGCAATTCTTGAGGTGATTCGTTAAAGGGCTTCCTTAAGCGAAATGAGAAATTTGGCAATACCGTAAATGAAGCTTTCGTTCTTCTTGACGCTGTCAAATTTTTCCAATTTTATGGTTATGTTTTTTGTATGTCTGTAAGAAATGGATCAAACCATTCTAAACAATGTATTACGCGGAGGAAAAGCTTCGGAAAACAAAAAAATGATGTTATAGTATTTCCAAGGGAAGGATCAAATAATTGGTAGTAAATTCACAAATAACTTTGAAGATTCCGTGGAAGACTGGACTAAATTGGCAAATATCTCGCGGCGGAGAAAATCATTCATTGTCCTGAAAGGATTCGAAGGATTGCGCAAAACCCGGAAATTTTGAACTTCTATTGCCGGCAGCTCTTAATTTTCCAGTAACATTAAATTCACAAGTTCTTCCATCCTCAATTACCTACTCAAACACAATTACAATTTGAAATTTTTCTATAAAAAATAGTATTAACTATGCGCGTGGTACCTATCACTTATCACTTACAGTATAAATATAAATATTTTCTATAGTTATCACGTACAAAAATGTACTCGCTGCATAACGAACACTATCAAGCGAATGCGCAAAGGAGAGAGCGCTCAAGAATAGTATTTTAACGAATTCGTTAGGAAGCGAGTAACTTTGAGTGTTGCGAAGGATCAAGAATTCTTTCTATCGACATATGCTACCCTCTATGACTTTTCCCTGAAAACTTCGGACGAGCTCGGGTAGAAAGAAACGAATACTACCTAACTTGAAAACATTTTCAGAATTTTTATATCTTGTGATATTTTTGACATTTTGTCGCCAGTAATATCAATTATTTCCATTTCCAAGTTTTGTTGTCTTTTCATTATGCCATTCCATACAGGATGTTTAATTTTTTATCAATTCAAACCGAGAAGATTCATTTGTTTCATACCTAAGTATTATTGACAAAAGTATAACATGTGTTTCTTGGGTGCGACGTTTAATTACTTGGCTTCCATAGTGAGGGTCGTGGGTTCAAGTCCTATCGATGTCGTTTCATTATTTTATTTTTTTTATGTTTTAGCTCTAGTAATCACAGATCACCTACCTGCTAGTAATCATAGTTCTGCAAATTAATATGATAAAATCGTTATGTAAGTCAAGCCAGAAGGTAGTCGTTACTATTTAATGATTTTGTGTACTTTCATAGGTATAGCTCAAAAATGCGAAGAAGACGAAAAAATCCTTCACCCAAGATTATTTAATCAGATACCGCCATTTATCTTAGTAGTTACATAAACTGAAAAAAAATACCTATTCATTTATAAATGAAAATAAACAATATTCAGAACCTAATCATACTCAATAATTAACATAAACAATGGCAAAACGGGATAAGTACATATGTATAAATAAACAGATAGAAAGACCCGTGCAGCCGTTTCTATTTCTATCTGCCGAATATTCACACGGAACTACTCGAAAGTCTCCGGATAGACATACGGAGTAACCTTACAAGAAATTTCCTAACATAGAAAGAAATTTCCTTTCTATTCTCTTACAGAGTTCACACGCAGCTCATGCTATTCGACAAAATGTATCTCATGCGAATAGAGGAGTTCAGTTTAAGGTCAGTGTGACCAACAAGAAGTGTTTTTTATGACAAGAATGACAGTTAATGTCTACCATTCAAAACATAAGATTTTTGTAGGCTTTTTATCATTACGAACATCTATATTGCTTTATTAAAACAATGAATACACCCCGGAAGCGTAAACCTTAAACTTTAAAATGTATCGGTGGCCAGTAATTGTAGGAACTTTTGACAAGTCACCATTTCATTTCTATCATTATGTCACTAGTTATGTCAGATGTCAGTGTTATTTGTTTTTGTTGATATTCGTTTAATCGTTTATGTTTATTTTCCATACTTTTGTAGTAGTTCTAGTTAGTTGTATCACTTTACTCTTCTAATTGCTTTTTCCACTGACATCTGACATAACTAGTGACATAATGACAGAAGAGAATTTGTGATTTGCCGAAAGTTCCTAGAATTACTGGCCACCGATGCATTGAGAATTCAGCTAAAACGTCATTTTAAAGTTTAAGGTTTACGCTTTGGGGGTGTATTCATTGTTTTAATAAAGCAATGTAGATGTTCGCAATGATAAAAAACCTGCAAAAACCTTATGTATTGAATGGTAGACATTAACTGTCATTCTTGTCATAAAAACCACTTTTTGTTGGTCACGCTGACCTTAGACTGAACTCCTCTATTGCAAGACTAGGAGTGCATTCCAATTTACGCATAAAGCGCGTTGACTGCATAGAAAATTGTTCCGATTTAATCAATGCGCGCATTGATAGCGCTGAGACTTCTGCAATGTTGTACTAACCGTACTGAATTTTTACGCTCCTTCCAGCGCATTGACTACTTCTACTATCGACATGAGGCAGTCGATGCGTTTATGCCATAGATTAGTGTATATTGTCTTTGGTTTATGCAATCTATGCATCTCATGCGTAATTCGGAACACATTTTCAGCTTGACTTGACTTTTAAGTGAACACAGTAATGGATACCGGCTTGACAATGGAAATAAAATTGTATGAGTTTCCAGTTTTAATAGAAGAAACGAATGAGATAATAACCTTATTTTTAGGTGAAAACGATATGGAAAGAGCAAACCATGGTAATATTAATATATTATTTTACTTTCATTTATTTGATGCTCAGGGTAAGTGTTGGTCGTGTTGCTTACATTAGTGATATTTTCCACAGACGCAGTATTTTTGCAAAACCTTGTTGCAAGAGAACATGCTGCACCTGCACATGATAATAGTGGTGAATCAGTAGCTGACAGCCCTTCCTTAGGTTATCTATGAACCCTATGACAGAATGCGCATACAACCGTTCCGAATAACTATAGCGCTTCATGCACATTAATAAAACCGGACGATTTCGAAGCGCCGTGCAATAGTAATACAGCCTATGCGTTACATGCGTAATTCGGAACGCACTCGAAACCAATTGAGAATAGAATTTTGAGACAATTTTTATCGACAAATGTCGATTTCGACACATTTTGTTCGACATTCGAGAATAGAAAAAAATTAATTAACGAAGTTTTGTAGTTTAAAATAAGTGGATTTTTACATTTGTAATTGTTCAGTTTTGTCTTTTTAACGTTTATTTGGCAGCTAGAATTTCTCTCTAAAATTATACAATCATATCCTGCAATAAAAATACCTATTATTAAATAATTACCATTCCTTCTTATAGTCACCTACGCCCATGCTCTTTGTTTACATTACACTAACCAAAAATAACTTTATAAGGAGTTTATAAACTAAAGCACGATAAAAGGTTTGAGGTTATCTTAAAGGTTTGGGTTAGGATAAAAATATTCTTGTCAGTCGGTTAAAACTAAAATATTTTAGTGGCTTGAATTCAATTATATATTATTAAATTGCTCAAGTATGGCTTACAGGAATCCTGCGTATTCAGAAGAACATCCCAAAAATTTAATTCCAGAATTATGCCGACAGTTTTATGATCTAGGATGGGTTACAGGCACCGGTAAGTACCTACATTTATTGAGAATATTAAAAGTAATTGGAATATTTGTGTGATAAATTTAATTGAAAAAATAAATACTTCGATAGCCTACCATATTATTTTTAATGATAATAGTAGGTAAAAATCATATATTAAGCGATTTATTTGAATTCTAAAAAGCTAATACTTTTGTAATATCCAGATGACTTTATATAATGGCTGATAATATTAATGTAATTAAATTGGCGAGATAACAATTATTTTTCTTGACCACATTTGTATTCCGAATTTCACAATTATTTATATGTGTTACCCTTAAAGTGTCTAAGTACTTGGCTAGTTTACAAACTAGCTGGATTGTATACAAAATACCTATTTAATCTAAATATCCAATACTTTGAATTCCACATGAAATTTTTCAAAAAGGGAAAGAGGAGATGTATATATTCCCTTTTCCTTTTTGAAAAAACACAAGGTATTGAATATTTATATTATATATTTAGCATACTATATCCAGCTAGTTTCCTAAAATCTTAACATGCTAAAATATAATCTAATTATAGTAATTATATTTAATTTAAGTTCAGTTAACAAATTTTCAACACTTTTTTAGTAGATGAATGAACAATTCCTCCAAAATACTTCAAATGAGTAACAAGTCATTGATTTCCTGTTACACTTATCAGTTACCTATCAAATAAGTAATCTGCTATTATATCAATTTACATTACATTCATCTCTGCTCAATTAACAGAAAAACTCCACTAACTATGACAGTGTAGTTTTTATAATTTGTAAATGTAATTGAAAGCATATCTACAATTGTTGTATAAACATGTTCACATCATCGGAATTGATAATATATTGGATAATGATAGATGTAAAATGACACAGTTAATATAAATTAAATTATTATTGAATCAATAAATTCTAGATATTTTTCTTTTTAAAAGCCTGGTAATATTTAAGGAGTCAAAATATAAGTTAGATAAAATAGGTATAATTTGTCCTTTACACCAGAGATGTGCAAAATAGTTCATGAAATGTATTTGAATACAAAATATTCTTGATTTATTTATTTAGGCTCACAATGAACACAATACCTAATATTGTAATTACATATTGAAAGTAAAAAAAAACTAACAAATTGAAAGATTAAAATTAAAAAACAAAGAAAGAGGAAAACATATATATAGGTATAAAACTGCAATAATTTACACTTACACCCTAGTGGAAAATATTGATTTGACGACACTAATATCACAATAATAAAAAAAGTCAACATCAACATGTTCTATTATGAAGCTATTGCATTTTGCCAATATTTTATTGAAAGGTGAACAATGTAGAGAGTTTATATAAAAGAGATTACCAGTCTTACTTTCGGTACAAGTATGAATAAGAAACAAATCTTGTTAATCATTGTTAATAATAAAAAAAATTAACAAAATAGATTGCATTCCCCTTCTATTCTCCAAAGTAACAAACTGAAAAGATTTAAGCATATTTTTGAAAGAGCTATATAAGGATACCTATTATTTTTTCTTACAATGGGCTACCCAAGAAGTATCTTCTGTACCTTCCCTATATTGTTAATATGAACATAATATTCAGGGCACCAAACTGTAGACGCCTATTCAAGATGTAGCCTTACCAAGACATTATGTAATCTAATTATACTTGATATATTAATAAATTATTTACTTAATTAGAGTTACCTGTAAATAATTGTCATATTTTAGTAAAGCATGATCTATAGAAGTCAAAAAATAATAGTTCAATACTATTATAACGCTTTACAAATTAGAAAAGTAATTTCCAAAGAACTAAGAAGCAACAACTACTTCTCAGGCTATATGCCCCGACAGACATTGAATTACAGTCTGTACTTTGGAAATTATTTTTCTAATTTGTAAAGCGTTATAATAGTATTGAACTATTATTTTTTTACATCTATTAATAAATTGTTTAGTATTTCTTAGTACAAATCCCAGAACCCTATATGCCTTATTTACCAGGCTTTAGAAGTTTTAAAACAATATATACATATTGATTTTCCTGATTTTCATATCCTGCAGATAGTTAGTGCCATAAATGGAACTCAACTTTGTGCCGATATGGCTTATTTATTTGAGTGCCAATTTGGAAGCTTCCCAATTCGCGCGAGTTGATAAATTGCTTTGACCATTATTGTTACATTAAACGGAAATGTTCTAAATTGCTACAAAATTATTGTTACCTATATATTTTAGGTGGTGGGATAAGCATAAAGCACCAAGAAAAAATATACATCGCTCCTTCAGCTGTACAAAAAGAAAGAATAAAGCCTGATGACATGTTTGTACAAACTATTGATAACAAAGATTTAGAGTTGCCACCGCCAGAGAAAAAATTGAAGAAAAGCCAATGTACACCTCTATTCATGTGTGCTTATACAATGAGAAGAGCAGGTGCAGTTATCCATACCCACTCGAAAGCTGCAGTATTGGCCACTCTTCTATTCCCTGGAAAGGAATTTAGATGTACACATCTAGAAATGATTAAAGGAATTCGCAACCAAAAAACAGGAGTCAACTTCAGGTATTTGATATAAATTACTAATAGTTAATAGGATAAGTGTTATTTTTAACAGGAGAATAAATCATGTATTTTTTATGTAGGTACTCAATTAATTCACTAGATATACAAAAAGTTAATCAAATTAAGGATCTTGGCGTTTTATTTGATGACAAAGCAACCTTTTCAGATCATATCATAAATGTCCGATTACTTAAACTATAAAAAAAAATATTTAAAAATGTTACAGGTTCTTCACCACTGTCAATTTTCCACATCATTATCATACAGAAATCTTACAGCATTTTTAATTACAACAAAATCTCTAAATAGGTACGATGAAGAGCTTATAGTCCCTATAATAGAAAATACACCATTTGAAGAAGACTTGAGGGATATGTTGGCAGAAACTATAAAAAAATATCCATTCACATGCGCTGTACTAGTTCGTAGACATGGGGTAAGTTGCATTTTTAGAAAATGTCTGAGAAACATTTACCAAAATAAGAATTTTCTTTCGTTCATTTTAAAATCCGTCTATTGTGTTAACATTTGCGAAGAAAACCATTAATACTATTAAAATATGTTCGCCTGGAGTAATTATGGGTGTTATGTAGTAGGTAACAAGATATTGATTATCTTCTGTATGTTCCTTGTGGTATATTCATTACCCTTTTTGTTATTTTTGGGGAATTAAAGACAATCTTTTTATTTATTTGTATTTCAACGTTCCGAAAACGTTCCTGCTACCGTTATCGATAAAAATTAAATTTCTTAAAAACTGGTCCCTATCTGTCACTATGTGTCAGTCGGGCTCAACAGTTCAAGCTAAGCACCAAACATGTTGAGAGTGCTGGCAGTCAACAGCTGAGTTCTGTCTGAATGCATTAGGCAATCCAGATCACGTGACCTAATATGGCCGTCCAGGCAAACAATTTGGGCAGCCGGTCAGTTTTGTATTGTCTATTCAATGGTAAGATAGATAAATATGGGGCTCATGTGCTTCTAAGAGCCTCTCCACTACGACCTTTGCAGATCTATTGTGTGTGCCCTCCTGTTATTCTAGAGTTTCTTGTCTACACCCATCCTTATTACTAGACTTCAAATGCCAAACCTCAGGTCCTCCATATATTGGGAGGGTTGTGGTTTTTTTCTCCCCTATCGTTGAAAACCTCGGCCTAGTCAGGCCTTCACAGTAGCACTGTATATGTGCTGAGGTTTCCTCATCTTCTTGGCAAAACCTGCATATTGTGGTGTCTGCCAATCCGATGTTATTCATGTGTTTGTTGAGTCTACAATGCCCTGTCAGGAGCCCAACCAGGATCCTGAATGTTCTCCTATTCTGGCTCAGTAGATACTCCGATAATTTTGGCGAGGGTTCTTTGGTGAACTATTTGGCCTGTCTCATTCTTGGCGCCTTGTTCCACCATTCTTGAGAATGCTTTTTTATTCAAGTACTGCTATTTGTTTTTGGCAGCGCTTTGGCTATGCCACAGAAAGGTTTTGGGCCAATGAGAGCTTATCGTGCTCCTTCTTGGGCTAGTGTGTCTGCCTCTTCATTGCTCTTGTGATCCGAGTGGCCTGGTACCCAGGATTGCCCAGCTCGTGTAGCGTCTCTAAGCAGTCTCAAACAAGTTTGGAATTTGTCTACATGGAACTGATTGCTTTTATAGCCGCTTGGCTGTCGGAGTATATGGCAATGGTCTTTTCCTCAAACTCTTGCCTTAATAGCTCTCCTGCACAGACTCACAGGGCTGTATTGCTGCAACACATGTTTGCCTAAGCACAGTGAGACTCTTGTCTTTGGCTTGGCTATAAATACTCCTGCTCCAACACCTTCCTTGGTTTTTGAGCCTTCTGTGTAGCAGGCCATTTCTGGATTAATTGGAGGTCCTTCTTTCCATGCCTCTCTGCCTGTTATGATTGTTTTGAAGTTTTTCCCGAAGCTATACTTGGGAATCATCCCGTCCGATGGCATTCCCATTATGGGGTCGATTTCCATCTCTTTGTATAGCTCGTTATACACCTTACCGTGTAGTCTACTAATAGGTGCTTGCCCTCTGGTCAATCTACTAGTGATTGACCTGGCTTCGCCTTGTATGTAGACATGAAGTGGCAGCATGTTCAGCAATACTTCTAGTGCAGCTGTTGGGGTTGTTCTCATGGCTCCCGTGGTAGCCAGGCAAGCTTGCCTTTGGATGCCACTTAGCACTATCCGTACTATCCTGCCGAGTCTTTGGCCACCATACCACCCAGCCATATGCTATCATGCCATCATGATGACTCAGGTATATAGCCATGTGATCATTATTGGTTGTAGTCACCATTTGTTTCTGCTCATTCTTCTGAACAGTTTGAGGGTTATCGTACCTTCTTGTATTATTTTCTGCATGTGTTGATTCCAAGTCAACTTGTGGATAAATATAACTCCCAAGTGCCCAAGTATTTTACCTCTTGTGCAATTGGAATTTCCACCCTCTTAAGAACTGGTGACTTCAGTCCTCTCAGTACTTTCTTCTTGGTGAAAACAACTATTGTGGTTTTAATAGGGTAACTAATCCCACTTAAAATCCCTCCTCTTGGCACCATTTGTTGATTACGTTTAGGGCAGTTTGTGTCTGCTCCGAGACTGTGACTGCGAATTTTCCTTTTGCAATAATCGCAAGATCATCGGCATGCCCTAAGCAATACATGCCTTTGGATATCAGCCTCTTCAGTAGTTGGTCTACTAGGATAGCCCACAGAAGGGAAGCACCCTCAATGTCTACAAATGTTGTCATGACTTTCTCTTTGTCCTCTAGGGATTTTGTTAGTAGCCTGTTGAGATAATCCAGTGCTAACTTATGTGGCTGATACGCGTATTGTCGCTCGTTGAGGGGGTTTGTTGATAAAACCTCATATCTAATGTATATGTGTCTATTAGTCTTTCCAACGTTTTAAGCAGGAAGGACACTGGACTGATTGGACGGTATGATTTGGAAGTCATGTCATGTTTATACCTTGGGTATATAAATGACTTTCCAGTTTTGCCACTCCGTAGGTATGCATTGCATAGTTATATAAGTCTTGAATATCCTACATAGATGTGGAATTAATATTTTCTGATCCTTTTGGAGTAGGATGGGGTATATTCCATTTTTTTTTTTATTTATTTCCATTTCTATATGGTTTTAGTTAATGAATTAACAAGATTTTCAAGCAAGTATATGGCTGTTGCCATATTTTGGTTGATTGTCTAGTTTAAATCATGGTAGTCCTTATTATTTGGATACCCGTTGTCCTATCTTCCGACCAATTTATATTACTAATTTTGACCGATGATTTGAAATTTAAAACTGATTGCGGGGCAGATAAGAGGCTTTTGTCACAAGCTGTCCAACTTTCAGCCGGTTGTAACTTCGTTTGAGTTTCACTTTTTTTTTATTTTCCACCCTTGGGTGGTAATATATTATGCCATATAAAACGTGTATCTTATTTTTATTTATATGAATATCAATAGTACAATTATGAACATTATTTACAAAATCTGGATAAATGTTTTCTCGTTTTTTCTCAATTTGTATGAAATGTTCTGATGTTCTCCATCTCTAACCAAGTTTTCTGTGACTCTTGAAGTACTGCAGTATACTTCTGGCTTCGTTATATTGTATAAAATTTTATTTATAACTTCCTTTTTATTGTTGACGCTTTCCGCTACATAACTTTCCGCAATAGTTGCAGATTTCCATCCGCCATGTCGCTTGAGAGCTAAGATATCACTCCAGTATTCGCTAATAAAGTGGCCGACGTTCTTCTAAGGGAGTGTCCAGTATACTCAACAATGTAATTTTGAACTAACAAACTTCTCATCGTTACTTTTAGTCACTGTAAATTTACGTGCCATTCCAGGAATGAGGAATAGTAACAATTATGACTTCATGTCTCAATTCAACGTTGTCCATTTTCATTGCACAGAGTTCACTAGAACGGCACGCTCCAGCAATTCCCATTATCATTACAACCTTCATCATTAATAACATCTACATCTTCCCTGTCAAACACATTCGATTTTTTGGGTTTATATCCGTCATTACTTCTTTTTAAAAATGCTCGAAGTTTAGGATACTTGGAAATATCTATGTTTTCTTCTATGAAAAGGGTGGACTTCAGCATGGAATATTCACACCATAAGCTAGATGGATACGTTAATACAGCAGATTTTTCGTGAAAGTAAGCACGATTTCTGATCTTTGTTTGGCACCATTTCTTGAAGTATTGATACGTTGCTTCATACCTCTTCCTTGATTTGGTAAAAGTCTAGTTTAGTGAACCAACGCGGATTTTGACGAAATATTTTTTTTTAAATTAATTCGAGGTCGCTGAACACGAAAATGAAAAAAGAAATCGGCGCTCTCTTACCAAAAACGAGTTATGAATTTTTGAAGATGAGTTCAGATCAGCACTGCACTGGTTTTATTGTCATATAACAACTGATTTAAATGATGCATTATAAAGTCTACACAATGTTAATTACACTATAATTACTTTTTACGATATTCCTCTCACACACACATTTAAAAAACACTGATATTGATATTCATTTCTTGCAAATTCGTTTTTTAATTCCACAACTATTATATCTTTTGACATTTTCATGTAACATGACTGACATATAAGTTTTGGTCTGTTTCCGCTCAGTCGCACAACTTGTACCTAATAGCAAATCCAGCCATTAGATATTTAGCCACTTGAATTAGTTGCTGAATATTTTCGATTTCATGATCGTGACATAGAAGATATAAACAAGATGAACATCATGAACATACTCCTATTTTTCCGATAGCTGGCGCTGTATTTGGCTCAACTTTCGTTTAACTGAAATCGGTTATGGAAAAATTATATGAACAGCCATCTACATACTGTGAGAAAGGCGCGCCGGATCGACGTTTCGCAATTCGCGCGCGCGAATTGCGAAACGTCGATCCGGCGCGCTCGCTTCGCTCGCGATAATCAATCTACTTCATTATTTCAAACGGAAATCCAATCTAATAAATGTATCAAGATGATAAGAAGCGATTGCGATTTCACTTTGATCGGTGTTAGTTGGTCGGGAAGCGATATTAGTAGAATTTTCAAATTTTCTAAAAAGGGGAAACAGCTTCTGATAACCAAAGTCTTATAATATTAGCAGTATGTTAAAAATTTGATTTGGAATTACACCTGCAGCAACTATTTTCGTTGTCAGCAGTGTTTATAGAGGCCGAACAACTGAGGAGGTGATTTTTTTAAAGAATTAATTGATGAGTGCAATTCAGAGAAAAAAAATTGTTCAGCATCCTCAATGATCAAATTGAATGGTTCATTATCCTTCAAATAAATGATAAATATCAACCAAACTTATCTCAAAACTAACCATCTTCCTAAAATCAACATCTCTCAAAATTTGAAAAAAAATTTTTCAGCTGTAATACGGCGCTAGCTATCGGAAAAATAGGTGTATGTTCATGATGTTCATCTTGTTTATATCTTCTATGTCACGATATGGTCACGATCATGGAAACGAATATACTCAGCAACTAATTGAAGTGGCTAAATATCTTTTCTGGCTGAATATGCTATTAGGTACAAGTTGTACGACTAAGAAGAAACAGACCAAAACTTATATGTCAGTCATGTTACATGAAAATGTCAAAATATATAATAATTGAGGAATTAAAAAAAGAATTTACAAGAAATGAATATCAATATCAGTGTTTTTTAAATGTGTGTGTGAGAGGAATATCGTAAAAAGTAATTATAGTGTAATTAACATTGTGTAGACTTTATAATGCATCATTTAAATCAGTTATTATATGACAATAAAACCAGTGCAGTGCTGATCTGAACTCATCTTCAAAAATTCATAACTCGTTTTTGGTAAGAGAGCGCCGATTTCTTTTTTCATTTTCGTGTTCAGCGACCTCGAATTAATTAAAAAAAAAATATTTCATCAAAATCCGCGTTGGTTCACTAAACTAGATTTTTTCCCTTGATTTTTCTGGCAGTAGCGACAGACAAGCGATATTTGCTGATTCTTCTATATCGATTTGGCTGTTATACAAATCAATAATTTCAATTTCTCTCAAGGCGGGTTCATGCAACGTTCATTATAATTACATTTTCATTATAACTACACTTCAATTACATTTTCACTGCCTAATGAAACCAGTTCACGGAACGAGTTAATTATGGATTTGCAAATGCGCACGAACTGACAAGACTGGCAATTGATAAATGTCATATTTGAATCGTTTATTGTTGTGTTGGAAAGTCGGCTATTTGCAATTATGAGGTTCTCACGGCAAAAACGTGTTGGAATATTATCAGCTTCACTACTTTTGAAACTATTAGTGGTTGCTCGAAATAGAAGGATGCGATTTCATGATTTTCACTAAAAATATAATGTAATTATAATTTATAGTTGAAAGTAGACCAACTTCTTAATGCATTAGTGTAATTGAAATTCATTAATGTGGTTGCATGAACATCTTATAGGAGACTATAGTTATCAACTTTTTATAATGTAAATGTAATGATAATGAACGTTGCATGAAACCGCCTTCAATTTTTGATAATAAACTGTCAGCTTGACGTTGTTGATAAAATAACAATGCTTATGGCGCTATAGAAACCGATCAAAACTGTTCATAATTTCATGCGAAAAGTATCGAATTAAATTAATAAAAATCCAAGAATAAATTCTGTGGGGAGGAGAAAAAAATCTTATATACTTCACGGGATGTAAGTTCCTATATTTACTAGTCTCGAACTTTATTGCCAGTCCTCGCTATAGCTCGTGCGCAAAATCATTCTCGACTAGTAAATGTTAAAGTATAAATAACTATTTATTCCCCCTTCAATTCTGCTCGCCGTTTGCTCATGAATTGCTTATACCGCTTTACATGTCATTAAATATCTAAACTAACCTGCTTACACCTAGCTTATCGGACCATCGCTTATGCACGTACTACCGCCAAGTTTTGCATAACGCACATATTTTTTGTCACATTTGCACACTGTATATATTTATTTTGTTGTACTACCGCCAAGTTTTGCATAACGCACATATTTTTTGTCACATTTGCACACTGTATATATTTATTTTGTTTGGAACCGCTGAAAATATTTAATTTAGAATATTTCTGGAAATTATTATTGAAGCGAAAACTTCTTTAGGCGCGTTGAGCACTATTTTTGGGTGAACGAGACCCATGGAATTTTCCGTAACCTCCATCTGAGGCTATCTGGAACTCTTGACGCTAAGGGTGAAAGGGCCGTGGAGCAAACCACGTTAAAAATCAGTCACCCGAGCTTTAATTGAGAAGATTTTGCATCAAGGGTGTCCAAAGTGACGTGCCTAGCTGGTAAGAACCTAAGGGAGGGCAAAAAATCACGTCACAATATCTGTTTTTTGTTGCAAGAGAAGGATGTGTACCCGAATTTTTGACACTTAAAGCATCGAAGTGGGGATGGAATATATAGACGTACTTTCAAAATATAGAAGGCAACCTTAATATCTTTTAGGAATTTTTGGGGTGTCAAACGTTAGAATGTGACTAGATGTGTCTGTCAGCTCTCCGTTTCGTTTTGTCTTTATTCTTTTCACGTCTAAAATACCTTGGTCTTTTAATTCTTCTAAAATGTCTGCTTCTGTATAATTCATGAAATCTTTACAATTGATTACTCCTTTGCAAAAATTCAAACGTGGATGTGGTTTAATTCTATGCCATACTATAGTAGTTTTTCTATTTCTCTAATTTTTTTTATTGATTTGCAGTAGCTGTCTCAATCAGTAATACATCTTTTATTTTACGCAAACTCTTAACTTGTCCTACTACTGAATACATTGCTCTATTTATTTGAAAGGGGTCAACTTTTGAAAAGCCTCCTTCCTTTCTCTTTTCGACCAAGAACCGGGGTTTTATTCCCGTCTCTCGGTTCGTATTTTTTGGTTGCTGTGAATGACCAGCGGCAGATGAGAGGGATAGAAATAACAAGTCCAGCAGAGCAGTGCTCCCTTCCTCTGCTAAGGCTTAAATGCAGGTGGGGACTGCCTGATACCCTCTAGACATTGTTAAGGGCTACACTAACAGGTGAGCCATTAATCCCGTCAGCATGGAATTCCGGATTTTTTATTTAGGCTTACTCCTCTAGATCCCTGGTGGTCTGGAAGGGATAAAGGAGTAGGGGAGGACAGCTGGACTAGGGTATGCTCGGTATGTTGGTTCAAGTCCACCCCGAAACCAACATACCCTCTTTGGGGGTATTATTATTAGGGCCAGGATTTTTGCCTTTAAGGTAAACTCCAGTCGTGCGTCGGAGCTGACACGCACAGTTTTTTTTTGTAATTACATTCAGTATTATAGTCTACCGAAACGTAAAAATAAAACGATTGTGGTGTAATTTCCCAAAAATAACAAAAAGAAGATATTTATTGTTACATAATCGATTCTAGGTATAGTGTTATCACGTTAAGCAAAAACGATGAAGAAAATGAACAGTATAAATTATTTGAACCAAATTTATTGTTGACCTAAGATAAAAGCAGAAATACATCTGGCAACAGTAGAATTAGAGAACCACTGTCATTGCTCAAGTTTATATTCTTCTTGCTTCTTGTCGAATAGTCATAAGATGACTGTACCTGTACATGTTTGCTATCAACTATAATGTGCCTCAATTCTTGTCCGTTCGCATCAGTCAAGACTATTCGCTTCCCTCTGCTTTGCGCACTCGCTTGATAGTGTTCGTTATGCAGCAGTTTGTGAAATTGAGGATGGATGAGCTTATAAATATAAAAGCAAGTTTCCACCAAACGGAAAAAACAGCAACTCTGTCCATTTTAACCCTTTAACTGCAAGAAACTACTATATTCGAAAAGCTTGTTTTGGAGGTTTACTGCAGAAAACCATTGAACTCAACGTGTAATACAGACAACTAAACGTACAGAGGGAAGTATTTTTGGTAAGGGACATTATTTGTTTCTCGTATATGCGAAATATATTGAAACATACACTAGCAAAGTATTAACTTAAAGCTACTGTCTTGTTGTTGACTAAGTATAAACAAGGATGATGTTATGAAATTGACAAATTATTAAGTATTTGATAGTTGTCATTATATTTTCTGTAATTGTATATTTCTTTTCTCATGATTAAACCACATAAAACGACGACGGAGTTCCAGAGTTATGCACAATAAAATCGACACAGTCGGTGTCGTCAAAAAACAAACCGCGGCAATTTCAAAAGCTTAAAATTTCAAATTTTGTATTCCGTGTAAAAAACACATCGATTATTAAAAAAATATGCACAACGTTATTTATTCACATAATACTACTCATTTATTATGTCATAAGCCGATTCTAAAAAAAGTTAAACACCGGATTGTATTGTCAGAAATCAATTTTCGTAAAAGGTTGAAGCATTCTTACTGAAGGTTCTTACTCACACTGTAATGTTCAATAATGGTAAAAACTAATTTTCAAATTTCTAGGTGTATGTTTGGGGAGACACTTGGCAACAGGCAAAAACAATGACAGAATGTTATGATTATCTTTTTGACGTAGTAGTGAAGATGAAACAATTGGGACTAGACCCTAGCTTAACACCTGATCAGTATGAATTAAAATATCAAAAAACTCAACATGCTAAGAGTACCTAAGAAGCGAGCTTATATTTACAAATTTTCTGTTGAAATGTTGTCTCAGCATGAAAATTTTGAATAAAAATGTTCTATTGTTGATTGTTTATTGCACCTTAATAAAAATACCCTATATAAGTTTAATTACTAAAAACAAAAGAACCATAATTTTATAAAAAGGAGCTATTAAGGGTCAATGCGCTGCGTGCATTCTCGCCAAAAAAAGGTTTAATGTACTGAAAGACCCTGTAGAATTTGTATTTTTGCTTTAATTGATTGAAACTTGATAGGTATTAGCTCAATACATAACATTGTATAAACAGAAATAGACATTATTTTAAGATTAGCTTCAAATTTGAAAGTAAGTGATTTTTTCTTCAAAGGCATTTTTCTCCCTTATTGTTTGAGATAATAGGTTCCAAATTTCAGGGTTTCAATCTATTATTACAGCGAAAAGAGGGGGCATGTTATTTTTTGAAAAAAAATTCTATGATGGGAAATCGTTAATATTTTATCAATACAATTATAAATATGCATCGTCTCTGAAATTATTCACTAAGTAGTAATACAGACTCAAAATTTGAAATCATTATTCAATTAAGGAGAAAAATGTCTGATGAAATAAAACAAATTAATTTGTTTAAATCTTCATTATTTATTTTGAACTGACGTTCAAATTAAAATTAGTGACGCGTTTCGCTACACAGTAGCTTTTTCAAACTAGTTTACTAGTTTAAAATAAATAATGAAGATTTAAACAAATTAATTTGTTTTATTTCATCAGTAGTATGGATCTTCATCAAGTAAAAGCCTCATCTATTCAATTTGAGAAAAATGTCATTGAACATGCAAGTAAATTTGAATTAAAAAGGTGCTGTCAAAAGCAACCTCTTAAGCCGCGTATCCACTTCCCGCGGCTGTCTCGCGAGGCATGTTCGTGTATGCTGCCTCGGGAAATGGATACCTTACTGCCGCGGTCGTACAGGGTTCGAAGCGAGCCAATTTTTGTCGGTTCTTTGTCGCGTACCAAAGGACATTCAGTTACATTGCCGCGCGAAATGTAGACGGGTGCTGTGCTTGTGCTAGTAGGCAGTCGACATTCGAAGTTAATGAAGTCAATCAAGTGGTTGAAATGGAGAATGAAAACAGTCGTACTTTAATTAAGTTATTATGGAATTTAAAAAACGCTAATTAGGTACCATAATAAAAATTAAAGAGAAGATGCCTGGCGAGCAATAAGCAGCGAAATGAAAATACCTACAGACATATTAAAAAAGAAGATGGCAAATTTCTTGGCGGGTTACAGAAGAGAAAAATCAAGAATAAAAAAAAGTTATGTTACTGAATCTGGTATGTACATTTATATATATTTTCATCTTAAAATTTCGTGTTTGTTTTGGTTTACTAAACACTTCAATTTTCATGAAAATATACGAATAATCTACAAAGTACCTAACTAAAAAAGTATCTTACTTAGTATTTAAAAAAGTAACTTAAGATACGTATTTAAGTTCTTTTTTTAAGAGTAGCTAGATACCCAAAGTAACTTCTGGTACTTTTTCAAAAAGTAACTTATCTAATATCTAGATACTTTTCCAAAGTATCTTTGACAGACAGTTTGCAATAAAAATTTCAGATAAATAGTTGCATAAGGTTGTCAAATTTAAATAGAGGTAATATTTTACGTTTTGCCCAATTACAAACTTGAACCACGATATTTATTCATTTACAATATGATAAAAAAAACCGCATTGAAAATGAAAACGAATTAGCCAGCTTTAATCTAATAAAAAGGCGATTTGGCACTTTTCACGTGACATTTGGTTGGAATGTGAATAAATTTGCCATGTGACAACTGCCAAATCCTGTTTTTATTTAGAGTAAAGTCTACTACGCCCAGATTACCAAAAGAAATGAAAAATAAACGGCCCCGATTTAAAAGTTAGAGGGGGTCCTGACTTTTAGACACGAATTGTATAACAATCTCGATAATACCTAATAGATCCATATGTTGAAATTATCACATTAATAATTTCAAATTTTGTTAATTTTAGGTCGAGGCAGTATTTATGTGTCTAAATGGTATGCGTTCGATTTATTCGATTTTATGTCTCACAAAAATGTACCCAATGAAACATCTGATACGCCGTTTAAGGTAAGTATATTTATTTTAAAAATTTTAATAATTACTTTGCCATGATAGTACTTCATTTGTAACAAAATGGCTTGCAGGATGTGAACGTATTGTTTTGCCATAATTTTCTGCTCGCCTTGGAATAATAATAATAATAATTTATTTTTAAAAAGTACATAGATAAAATTACATTAAATTACAATACCGTCCATTCTTGATCATTTCGCAAGATAGCCGGATCTACCTGCTCCTTTTCTTCAGTAGACCTTGTGCTGAACCTGGTTTTTGTCTCAAAAAATTGCACGAATATACTGTAGCAAGAACATTTTTTTTGCCTTGTAAGGTTCAAGAAGCAGTGGCTTTCTTAAAACTCTGAAAAGGGAGCTTAAGATGCCAAACTCATTTTCCACAACTCTGCGTGCTCTAGATAAACGATAGTTAAATATTCTTTCAGCAAATCCTTTTTGGGGGTTCCTTCAAAAGGTTTTAAAAGATATTCGTTTTATGGAAAGGCTTTATCGCCGAGAATGCAGTAAGGAACTTCAACAGCATATGGTACTTGAAGTATTGCTGGTTTCGAAATCTTCAGTGATTTCTCCTCCAACTTTTTGTATAGGTTGCTGTTGTTGAAGACACCCGTCTGAAATTCGCCCCTGACAACCAACATCCACATATGAAAAGCGATAATCTGCATCAACAAGTGCAAATAAGACAATACTAAACAAATTTTTGTAATTATAATATTCCGACCCACTATTTATAGGCGCTTGGAGCATTACATGTTTCCCATCGATGGCCCCAAGAACATGTGAGAAATTCTATTTCTTCTCAAATTTATCGGCAATTTGTAACCATTCTTCTTCAGAGTTTGGAACCTGAAACAAAATATTTAATATTTATGTTTTAAATAAAACAAATACTGTGTATACTATTTTTTATATGAATAAAAACGTATATTTTTGCTTTTAGGAAGATATTACAGAAACTGAGACACCTGAAGTTGTAGAAATAGACCAACAACATGTACAGCAAAGTGATAATCAACAGAATCAATCCCAGGGTAGCATTTCACAAGATATATTGCAAGGTAGCAACCAAGAAACAGAACATCAGCCCACACAGCAAGAGGCAGCTAAGCTGTCACTAAGCAACCAGTAAGAAATCAGGAACTCAGAAAAAAAGTTGCGTAAAAATTCAGACCCCCAAGATGCCATGCTGCAAGAAGCTTTTACAATTCTTCAAAATTCAACCGCATCTGACAACCACGATCCGTATTTTAGTTATGGTAGGCATATTGCCAATGAATTAAGAAAATATGATGCGCACACTCTTGCACATGTGAAACATGTTAGCCATACATACTATCAGAGCTGTCACGAATCATGTTAAAAATGATTTAAATAATAAATCATTTACTTTGCGTCAAAAGATTTGAATCAAAAATCATTTTTAGAATAAAAAATATTTAAATCATAAATCATTTTGCAGATTTTAAATCATCTGAAAATGATTTAAATCTTTTCAAATGATTTAAATCTTTACAAATGATTCAAATCTTTAGAAGTGATTTAGATATTCTCAAATTATTTAAATAATTTTCAAATGATTTGGTTTAAATAGACGTAAATAGTTTCTGTATGTTTCTTGTTGCATCTTTAGTTATTGATTACTTTTTGGGAATAATACCACATAAATTTACGCAAAAATATTTTTTATTTTATTTAACGTTTCAACTCTAAATATGGAGTCTTTTACTGTCAATTTGAATATCACTTTTGATAAATATTCCAGGTTTGGAATTAAAACGTTAAATAGAATAAATATTATTCCCAAATAGTAATCAATAAATAGATGTAGTTTAAAAACATCCACATATATTTATAATAAATAGACATAAGGCTCATATAAGTTGTCCCATCACAGTTTAGGTGTCGGAGAGTATGCCCAATTATGGGAAAAGGCAAAAATTTTAAAATGTTTGTGACAGTGTGCAGCTTTCAAGAATGTTTTCAATTGTAGTTAAAGGTTAGTGGCACGCCAAAATTGCATTTTTCAATTATACCACCCTCTATATGTTTCAGATTTCGAAAATTTCAAACTTGGTGTTTTGAGTGTATAGTTTTATAGAGTTATATGTGTGTTAAATCCCAATATTTAAATCTTTTGGAATGATTCAAATCATTTTCAACGATTTAAATATTTCATAAATGATCTAAATCATTTTTGTTTAAAGATTTAAATCAAAAATTATAAATCATTTTAAAAATGATTTTAAATCTAAAATCATACTTCATTACATGAAAAAAGTGATTTAAATCAAAAAAATGATTTAAATATGATGATTCGTGACAGCTCTGCATACTATATACCACCAAGCAACAGTTCCTGCGACAGTGACTATCGACCTGGGAGTGCACCTTTGATATCCCCAGGATAAACGACCATCCCAACCTTATTCTCCCAGCAGACAGGAACTGGTGAATACCCCACCAATTTATCGTGACCACCAAATGTCAAATTTTGAACATGGAGAAGAAAATAGTGAATTATTTTCGTATATTAGTGACCTAAATGAGTGAAAAATATATATCACTAAAATGTTAATACCTGTTTCATTTTTTTATTATTGTTATTATAGGAATACTTGAATATTCAAAATTTTATTACTTACCTTCACATAGTCCTTGAGAGCCTCAATGAGGGCGTCGCATACTTCTGGAACTATTTTTGATATGGACTGCTTGGATGTATGGAAAATATACTGCAAACTTGAATACAAATCTACCGTAGCCAAAAATCTCATTGTTATCGCCAGTCTTTCTTCCACTGTAATTACATCTCTAAAGTTGGTGAAAAGTTTTTCAATTCTCGGTCCAATCAACGATCTTAAATCATCGAAATCACTTCTAAATTAGTCGCGTAAGATATCTTATGGTGTCTTCTATTGCTTCGAATTTTATGTCTTGCATAAGTTGATTATTATACTGTTGGCGCATTCGATAAATTTCTTTTACCCACCACCGATGTTTTCGTTTATCATTATTTTTTTTAATGCTGCGAATAAAAATAAAGGCAGCAGTGGCAGTGACGCGTCCACTTTTCATTTTTGGTAAACGCAGCAGGAGTCGTGTTTCGAACTCAACACTCAACTGCGACTCGAGTTACCGCGCGAACAGTATTTCGGACAGTTAGAATACGCGGCTTTACGAGTACAGTCTGTTGCGGACTGTAAAGAATTACTAGATTATATTACAATATTGCCCAAAATAGTTAACCAGTTGTAAAATAGTTTGTGGATATGTGGCGTATAGTACATAAGGGAACTACTTGATTGCGCGCCTTCCAAATACTTTTACATATTTTTAAATTAAAACAATATCGTAGTATCACACAAAGAATGTTTTCGAATAGTGTACATGCTATGCGCACTCGTATAGGGGATCCCTGACCTCAATATGCATTGTATATGAGACCATTTTTCCTAGATTTGATCTAGGCAACCCTGGGAAAATTAGTTCGGTGGGAACATGAGAAGAATTCTTTGTCTGATACATTGAAACTGCATAAATACATCTTTGTTTAAAAGCACTCAATGTAGAGGCAGGTGGCGGTTGTAGCGCTGCAATAGAAGAGTTCTATATAAGGACAATGAAGCCAAGACAATACAATAAAATGACATAAGAAATGGGGGTCACTGAAAGGGGGCATTAAAATGAAGCGGAGACAGAAAAAGATTAGGTTTATCCGATTTCCTAAACCTTCAAAAGATGTTGTTAAGTGCCTGAAGTGGAAATGGATAGAGTTGTGTGGTAATGAGAGACTCAGCGTGGAGAACATTACAAATAATGTATACATTTGTAATGCTCACTTCGAAGAACATTCTTTTAATCCAAAACCCTATGGCCAATTGTTAAATATATGTAGGTGAAGCTGCACCATATCTACAAGAAGTTATTGCAAACCAAGATGACATTGACATGCTTACAGAACCAAGCAGTGATGATTTTCAACCTTCTTGTCTATCAAATATTCCCATCCCTACAACAAGCACAATTCCTTATTCTCTCTTTGAACAAAATTATAGTTCTCCATGCTCCTCAGTTGCTTCTACACCTTTACAGACGATTCCCGAGTCCCTCTTGGAACATAATTATAGTTCTAGTGGTTCCACAGAACAAATCCCACTGTGAAGAAAACACGGCCAATTACATCAACATAAAAAAAAACGCAATA
Organism: Lochmaea crataegi; assembly: GCA_947563755.1. NCBI lineage: Eukaryota > Metazoa > Arthropoda > Insecta > Coleoptera > Chrysomelidae > Lochmaea > Lochmaea crataegi. The sequence goes on along the minus strand of OX387422.1, from coordinate 72,562,844 downwards.
CTAAAATTAAAATATATTCAAATATCCAACATGGACATAATTACTCTTATAAACAAAACAATTTGTCCTACAAGATATTGAAGACAAACACAGTTATGTTTAAATATTTTACAAGCCTTCCAGCTCACTTTGATACTTTCTATAATTTATCGCTGTAACGGTTTATACCTTTTCATGGGGTAAACATGTATTGCCACTTCTCCTGGAAATCTCTTGTTTGGGCCTTTTCCCCATTCACTTGGCTTACTTGTGGATGCCACTGGTATACTTCCATGTTCATCAACATATTTGGCAAGGAACAGTAATAGGGCAGCTACAGGACTGCACTTGCCAAGAGCAGATTGTTTACAATCACACTTGCCAGTGATAACTGCCCCAGAAGTTTTATTTGAGGAGATTAGAACCTCATACTTTGTTTTTTTTCTCAAAAGATGCCTTGGCATTTACACTTACAATAATATGCATTATTTTCTTGTGCATCAAATATTTGCCTCCATTTTGGATGCAGTTTTTGTTTCTAAAAATAAAATATTTGAAAATATGGGCACTATTAATTAAATAAGTTGGTGCCTACCTAATAATAAGTTCATCTTTGGTTCCCGTCATTTTTAAAGATCTGCATTGCAACCATCTTCTCAACTTCATCACTGAATGATCTTCCAAAGATACCATTTCATTTAAAATTGCCCCAGGTACGTCTTGGGGTACAAAAGTCACTATATCCATATTGAAATATTTATTAGCGTGAACAATAAAGATATATTTGAATGCTTCAAATAAATAAAATTGCTAACGAACTGAAGAAACACGAATACAAATTTTTAAAATAAAGAAGGAAAATGAATAAACTGAAACATACGTACAACACAAACATAGATTAACAACACTAAAAATTAAAAACACAAACCTGCATAACCCCACATGCTGTGAACCTCAGATTTGTAGTATTACTCCATTTTTAGTGTTGTTAATCTATATGTATTACTCGCTGCTCGCTGTGAACACAAATTCCAAGCTAAAAATACGCCTATGTTATGTACTGGCGGATAGCGACACCGATTCTACTTTGGCTCTGAGCTTTCCGCATGCGCAAATTCGTGTAAAACATAACATAACCTAATGACGTCATCAATTTGATGGCGTAAATGAGAAGCGGATATTTCCCACTTTGCATTCCACGATTGGTCGTCTCAAGGTTACATGAATTTGAAGCTTGTGTTATATTGGTTAAAACTTAAAACAGATATTTGATTAATTTATCGAGAAGGGCAAGGAAAATCATATATAAGCCATTTTTTTAACACTGTATAGCTTCTTCAATGATTTTCCTTGCCCTTCTCGATAACTTAATCAAAGATCTGTTAACACAAGCGTCAAATTTGCGCATGCGGAAAGCTCAGAGCCAAAGTAGAATCGGTGTCGCTATCCGCCAGTATTGCTTGCATTGACAATGTTGACAGTTGCCTGTGACATTTGTGGTAAACATTAGAAAGCAAAACACCCTAAATTAAAACGAGCTACCAATTATCATTCGGGTACAATTGCATATTGTTTATATCTGAAAAATCAAGTTAATAGGTGACCCCCATTTCATATGTCATTTTGATCATTTTATTTTATTGTGTTGGCTACATTGACCTTATTTAGAACTCTTCTATTCCATTGGCGGTTCTGACCATTCTCATTTCGTGTCTCGTCGTGTATTTGCTGACATAGACATCTGACTTTTGTTACCTATGACACGGAACATGTGTTCCGTGCCTATGATCTGACATTTGCTGTGTCGCCATATTTGGTTTATGCTTGTATTAGGGATGGCGATTCTTTCCAAAAAAGATCGATTTTTAAATCGATTCGAATCGTAACCAGATGAATCGATTCATAAAAAAATCGAGGTCTAAAAGATCGATTTCCAAAAAATCGATTTTTTTCAAGTTTGTATTTACTATGTAAATATAAATCCATTTTATGAAAAACAAGAAAAATACCATAATAAACAATCTCTGTGATCTCTTATCAGTAAAATCAGGGATTTTTTAGTTCAGGGAATTCGATAATAACAATTATTTTTATTACGATATCAAAGTATCAGATCAGATATAAAAGAAGACATTTATTTTGTAAATGTATTTGCTACTTTAAAAAGTTAAGAAAATAGATAATCTAGCTTATAGTTCCCAAAACCAAACCAGAAAAAATCGAATGTCGATTTTCGAGGGTGAAATATCGATTCACTGAATCGATTCATTACAATATATCGATTTAAAAAATCGATTTATTTGGTCCAATGAATCGATTCTTCGATTAATCGATTTCAGATCGCCATCCCTAGCTTGTATGTTTTTGTTGTATCCACGATATTTCGTGGTTGTATCTGATTAGAATTTTAATTGTTTTCTTTTTTTTCTCATTATTTGTTACCTCATTGTTTTGTTGGAGTTATTTGACTTCATTAGAATTCCGACCAGTTTGATGTGCATAGAAGTTAAGATGTCACGAAAACTTTGTTTGCTTTGTGGAAATAGTGAAGATGAGGTTGAGAAAATGCATTATTTTCCATCCAATTATGAAAAGTAAGAATTGTTCTGGTCTTTTTAAAGTAAAAAATTCTAATTCTAATGCGTTTATAGATCAAAATTGTGGCAAGAAGCGATGGGAATGAAGTACATGCCTGGCATTTCTCTTCGTAATCATTTTATTTGTAGCCGTCATTTTACCGAAGATAGTTACCTAAATTTGATCACACGGAAACTGCGAGCCGATGCTGTTCCGAGTTTATTCCCCAGCAATACACTTGGAAAAAATCCTCAATAAGTGCTAGTAAATTAAACTTGAGAGAACAGTAAAAATGGAGAGTATGTCTTAGCATCTTTGAAGGTATGTTAATATACTAATTTTATTTCTGATAACCTACCTATAAAAAAGCATGAAAGAAAACTTTTGTATTTGTATTGTTAATAACCGTTACTTGCATTCAAACTAATATTAACAACATTAACGCCATAATTTGGAGAATAGGTTTTGCATCCTTTTTTAAAATTTCACTGGATTAGTGGATTATTCAGAAATCTGGCAACACTGTAAGTAAAATAATATTTTTGGCTGTAATTTTTATTTGGAAATCTATGATTTTGGGCTTTTTAAGACTCATTTTTTTACCCCACCCAGCACCCTTATTATGGGATCTGAAACGAGATATTATCAATGTAACATTTCACGTCATTTCGAATGCAACTGTTTAATGTTTGAACAGGCCAAATAGAATCGTCAGGGGTTGAACAAAGGTTATGACAAAAAATGGAAAATTATTGAAAAAGGGAAGAACTACTCAATGCAAATTCATGTCGTTTATGAAACGAATGTTTTTTTTTGAAACGACTCCTAAACGGTTAGTCCGATTTTGATAAATTTTTGTGTGTGTGTTTGAGTAAGTAAATGGATGGTTTAGATTCACAATTAGTCCCGGTAGGTGGCGTTGCAAACGAGTTCACAACTAAACAGATGGGCAGATTTTGATGAAATTTTATGTGCGTTTGAGTAAGAAACTGCATGGTTTATATTCACAATTAGTCCCGGTAGATGGCGCTGCAATCGGGTTCATACTGAACGGCTCCCAAACGGATCGGCCGATTTTGATAAAATCTTATGTGTGAGTTTGAGTAAGAAACTGAATGGTTTACATTCACAATTAGTCTCGGTAGGTGGCGCTACAATCGGATTCATACTGAACAACTCCTAAACGAATGGGCCGATTTTGATGGCATTTAGCATAGGAGGTTTTTTTTTGATTTGATCATTTCAAAAAACGGGTAAAAAATTTGTTTGTCCGAAAAATTGAAAGAAAATTCAGAAAAGTCGAATTTTCAAGGAATGTAATCCTTTATCGAAAACGTAACAAAATAGTTAAAATTTGTATAATATAAGACAAGACAGGACAACGTCTGTCGGGTCCTCTAGTACACATTAATTATAAAAGCAATTCCTATAGATTGTCACAAAAATTTTTGTCAAAATCGAGAAGCGCGTGTTCTGCACAATGACCAAAAAGGTAAAGTCAATAATGAAACTGATTCCTCTCCTAATCTTTGTTCTTTTTGCTTTCATTATAATTTCAACAAAACTTATTGTTTTCTGTATCTGGTTTTATCGCCAATGAACCAAATATCATTAATTGGCACCATAATCTGTAAGTATGTTTAAGGTCTATTATATTAACACCCTACAGGTCTGATGATGGTTAAGTTGACCAAAATTAGTTCCCCTAATCGTTTAACAATACATTCATGTGGTATTGACTTGCAGTTTTCTTCTTTGAGACCATAATTTTTACTTATTTTTGCAGTGTAATAATTTTTTGTGCTTTTCATTGCAGGGGAAGCAGTTATGCCTGTCACAGAAGCAGTTGCAAGTTGATCAGGGTTGCAAAGGAGCCAATGTACCCCTGATCCAATTAAGCGCTCTGTTTTTCGCAATATCAAAGGCCCTTCTTAAGTGGTGGCATCACCTAGAAAGAAGCACTTACTACAGATTGTGGAAAGTAAGGAGGCACATATTAGTAAACTTAAAACACTTTCCAAAAAAAAGGGCTGCTGATATCAAAGCACTAACAGATATCGCAGATTTGCCTGTCTCTGATCTAGGTTATCTTATCTGTTAAAGTACAACCAGAAATATAAGAAGGTCATAAATCACCAGGCGGTCGATTCTACGCAGAGATGTACCTGCCCTAGCCATTAAATTTTGTTTTATGATGTAGATATTGGGTTAAGATAATTATTAAGAAAAATCGCTTGATTATAATTGAGAATTGTTTATGTATAAATGATATATAACCAGGGTTGGCCGATATATATCTGATATTTATTGATTGATATATATCATGATATATACCATTTTCTCATTTTTAAGAAATAAATACCGGAGCAAAAAATCTGATATTTTGCGACTTAAAAATGAACGTGACAACAGTGCGTTTCGTGGTTAGAAAACTTACAATTCGGGGATTCATTCCCCGGTTTTTGTTTACTGCTTGTTAGGTACATCAGGCAGACAATTCACAATTCGTGAAATCGAATTGGTATTATGCTCATGTCGATGTAATTCACTACGGATGTTCTGCCCACATCCTTAATTTACTTGCAGAAGACATCAACATTCCAGGGGACACAGAGCACATTTTGAAAGTTATAAAATACTTCAGAAACGAGCATTTGCCTGCAGCTTTTTATAAGGAAAAAAAGGGAAAAACCTAGTCATGCCTCAGGAAGTCCGCTGGAATACTAATAGCGATGAAATTAAGTCATATTTGGATAACCGAGGAATATTGGTACAGTTATGTCAAAATCATGAGGAAGTTATTGATGAAGACATTATTAGAATAATTAATGATACCCACATTATAAAAAATACAATGGGTATCATGAACCGACTTCCTGTTCCTGTTGCATTAGACCGCATGCAACGTGATCAAACTACAATTGGAGTTGCAGTAGTAATATGGCATCAACTGGAAAAATATTTGAAAGTGAAAGATCAACCAATTACGATAAAAAAGCGTTTGTCAAAAGAAAAGAGATGGCATTAGGATTACATCATTATTTGGCGAATATGCTTGATCACAGATTCTTAGGACAAAATTTAACAGTTTCAAAAACAACAGGCTTTCTCTTCAAAATTTAACAAACCCAGAATTTGTTCTGCTTGTTATGGCTCTTAAGACAAAGTCCATTACCAAACTATTTTCTGCACAATTTCAAACAACAAATCCATTGATTTGGTGGAAATCGGTTGCAATTCCTGACTCCGCATGGCCAAAATTCCTACAACTATGTGAGCAGTTATTCAGTGCAGTAGCGGCAACAGCTGGTTTAGAAAGAATTTTTTCGAGCTTTGGAATAATTTAATCCAAATTAAGAAATCGTCTAGACAATGAAAAGGCGAGTAAACTAGTATTTATTTTTAAATGTTTAAATCAAAATACCGATATAAAAGCAAAAAGCTTGGACTGGATCTCCTCAAATGATGAAAGAGTTGGCTAGTTGCCTTAAGTGAAGATGATGATTGATGATATTCCTCTTTCACGATTTTGCGTTACGTAAATATGTATCAAGCGACAAGTTTTTTTTATTATATATTTTAGGAAAAATGTTATTTTTTATCTTCGTTTTTCTCGGAACATAATCGAAATTTCTGATATATATCGGATATATATATATATATATATATATATATATATATATATATAGGAAATAGTTCGTTGCCGATACTAGTTAGGTCTAAGGCTACATTCGTAATCAATTCGCTGGCCAAGTGGCACTTTGGCATGCAAGCTAAGCAAATCTATTTCAGTGTGATCGTTCACAACGCAATTTGGCGTCAGAGTTGAAGTTGAAGTCATCGACATTTCTTGCAAGCTGCAAACTTTCACTTCGACTTGCACTTCGTGCCGGCTATGGGACATGCGCAATAATTTTTGTTATTTGTTTTTTGATATATCTGACATCTGTCTGATAGTCCATCACTACTAAACTTCAGTATATACTGCTATAAAAAATAAATCCAAATCCAAATGATATATTATAACCTCAGACTGAACTAAATACAGACAGAATCATGTTTCGACCATATGTTGAAGGAATCCTGACAATTATTTAGGTACGAACGCGCTTGCGTTAAAGTCGACTTTGAAGTTATTGTGAATGGCAAATTTCGTGCCGACTTGCGTGCCAAAGTGCCACTTGGCCAGCGAATTGATTACGAATGTAGCCTAACTATTATTGTGGGGGATGCGGCAATCCTACTGCATCATTACAAACATCTTGTAATAAACTTATTAAAAAGTTATTTGATTCACATCAGATCGATAAAAATACGAAAAAACAATTAACCACTTATAATGGTACTATAGCTAAATATTACGGTTTACCTAAAATACATAAACCAAATTTATCAGTAAGACCTATTGTAGCTTCTATGGGAATTCCTACAGAACATTTATCTGCATTTATAACTAATATACTTACTAATGCATATGATTGCAATAATGAATATTTTGTAAAAGATTCTTTCCAAATTTCAGTAACATTCAATAATATGAAACTTCCTCCAAATTATGTTTTAGCAAGTCTAGATGTAGTATCTTTATTTAGTAATGTATACTTAGAAACCTGCTTAAGATCTATTGATAAACATTGGGATTGTATTCGTTTACATTGTAATATAAACAAAAATACTTTTTTAGAAATTATCACTTATTTGTTTAATAATACTTTTTTCACATTTAATAAAAACTTTTATAAACAAACTTTTGGTACCCCAATGGGAGCAAATATATCTCCCATATTAGCTGCATACGTTATGGATGACTTGTTAGACATTGTTGTTCCAGTACTTTCTTTCAATCTTCATTTTATAAAAAAATATGTAGACGATATTATCGTAGCACTACCTATCATAAACATCAATGAGATATTAGAAACATTTAATAGTTATGACCCTCACATTCAGTTTACAATTGAAACTGAAGATACAGAACAATCCGTTCCTTTCTTAGATACCAGACTTATAAGGAAAAATGATACTATTACAGTTGATTGGTATCGAAAACCCTGTAGTTCTGGTAGATATATCAACTATTTTTCATACCATAAATTTTCAACAAAAATAAATTTGATAAAACAAATGAAAAATAGGGTACTTATTATCTTAGATAGTACGATGCATGATAAAAACTTACATATATTATCTAACCTATTTATTAATAATGGTTATCCTAAAACATTAGTAAGAAAAATTCTGTTTAACACCCCTCAACCCATACATACTGCAATTGAACCAAATTTAGTTATTACGAACTCAGAAAATGTAACGAATACAACTACAACTAACATATTTTTTGCATCTTTACCTTACTTTAGAGAGCTTACACCTAGAATTTCCAAAATATTAAAAGAAGTAACTAATATAAAACTTGCAAATAAAAATGTTCTCTCACTTAATTGTGTTTATAGTAAGTTGAAAGAAATTGATCCTCTTACTGATCTTTCTAATGTAATATATAGATTGACTTGCTCTACATGTAAATCTGCATATGTAGGTGAAACATCACAAAAAATAACTAAACGTATAGCTCTACATAAGAGCGATGCAAGATTATATCCAGAAAGATCAGCAATAGCTGAACATGTTTTTTCTACAAATCATATAATAGATTATAAAAACTTTGAAATTTTACATAAAGAAAACAACTACTCTAAAAGGATTTTCCTGGAAATGGCATTCATATCTCAAGAAGATAATTGCTTAAATAAAAGAACTGATATTCAAAAACTTAGTACAATTTATAGCTATTTATTATCTTTTGACAAAAAAACAAAAAATTCAAATATTGAAGATGAGAATTCTGTTCCTTTATATTAACTTACCAACTATTATTTCACTTGCTAATATACTAAACATATTTAAAGACATTTCTATGACTACTAAAAATTAACATCGATGTCTTAATGTCAATTTTGATAGTTTTATTTTTAATTTAATTTCTTGAAAAAGAAAATTATATCTTATACCATGTTTTTTCTCCATATTATACATATTATATATAGATATTGTGATTAACCTCGCTTAGTTGTAAGTAATTAATGTTTTACTTTTAAACTGAATTTATTTATACCTGTTTGAAATATCTATAAATGTATATTTTGTAGTTCTTTGATAATGGTGATAATAAATTACCGAAAGCTCAGAACAAACTAAAAAGAGTTCACTTATTCACATTGCCGCATCCCCCACAATAATAGTTGGACATATATATATATAATGGAAATAAAAGTTTCCGAAAGCTTGTTAAATTAGTAAGAAGAGTTCACTTTTATAAACTTGCCGTTTCCCCAATATTTCTGATTTTATATATATATATGTATATATATATATATATATATATATATATATATATATATATCATATCCGATATTTTGATATTTATATAAGTATCATGATATTTGCCAACCCTGTATATATCACAAAAACATTTATGAACATCACGATAATGAATGCGTTTATAGTTCAGAAAGTTTCTAATATTTAAGTTGTTTAAAATTAAATTTAATACACACACACACACACACACTCGTAAAGTTGCTGTTTTTTGCATAAGTTGAAGGTATTTATAAACAAAATTACTCACGAAGATCAGTTTCACTTTCACTATCGTCATCCAAATTGATAATAAACTTTTCTTTGGGAATTTTTTCTATAACCATATATGACTTTTCAATCCTTTTAATATGGGAAACACACTTGGCCCAGCTGCTAATGTTTGCAGTTTCTGTTTGAATAAGAGCTACCACAGTTGAACTTACGGTTGGAGAAGTATTATTTCTTCAAACTGCTGACTTGAGCTGATGCCATATATGATCAATTGGGTTAAACCGTTGAGTGAAGAAATATATTTTTCACTCAACGGTTAAACATACAGTGATAAGGAGGAAGTCTAAGCACCACATGTCCCAAGCTTTCAGCCAATGAATCACAAAAATATTTCTTCTATTTTCGGTTCCTGCGTGAATGATCGTAATGCGTTTTCCTTTATTAGGCGGCGCTGTAGTTTGGCACAAGTCAGATGAGTCTACCCATCTTTTGTTTGGAATATTGTGTGTATTGAACCAAGTTTCATCCAAATACACTAATGTTCTACCATATTCCCTAAATTCGTTTATTGCCAATAAATATTCAAATCTCCACTTCTTAAGGCGCACAGATTCCATTATGATTTTTCTGATACTAGTGAGTTTTTTAAATTTAAATCCGTTTTGTAAAAGAGACTTCCTTAAAGTCTCTTTGCAACACTGGATACCAGTTACATTGTTTTTTAACTGTTGCCTACTATTATTAAAATGCCAAACTATTTCATGAGATATTTTAATCCGGACCTGGGAATCTTTTAACACTTTTATTGCTTATCTATATTTCGAACAATAGGTGATAATGAGGGTCGTCGGCTTATATTGATTTACGACCTTCTTACATCTATGGTCGTACTTTACTTTATATACGACTACGCAGTCGCAGATAGTTCAACCATTTTGTTAATTATAGATAATTGGATAGAGTAAAACTGCAAATTAGAAATAAAAATTATTGTCTCTAGTTAATTATACCAATTTTTGTATTTATACGTCTAGTGTATGTGTCTGAATAATTAGAAAGTTTTTTATTAACTTCAAAAATAACTTAAATTATTTAGTTGGGTGTTTGTTTATAGTGAATTAGTTTTGAGTGAACTTCTAGTGATCGTGTTATATTAATGTTAATAAGTGTTGATTATCGCTATAAATTTATAATAAAAGCATTTGAATACATATATATTTTCATACCATAAACTACTTATTAATATGTGTATTTCGTTAACCTACCATGTAAAAATGTTGTTAAGTCTGTAATTTATTTAATGGAACAAAACACCCAATTTTCTCAGATATAATCTTGATAACGAGAAATTGAGTTTTTTAATTCAGTTAAATTAGTTATTAAAGACAACAAAATTTTTACATGGTGGGGTAACGGAATCCCGTTTAAATTTGAAATTCGCATCTGCGAACTGATAATCTTGTTTTATTGATGTGATGCCTTTTTCATAGTAAGCTATACAATTTCTATCTTTTGGTCTTGACTAAATGAGGTTTACAGCTACAACGATATAGTTCGGTCACCAGACCAACTGAGGGCTTGAAAAACATTGTTTGAGATTTGTTCATTGAGTTGCCTATCTATCTTATTTTTAGTTAACTACACAGCACACCTTCTAGCAGTTTAACTCTTATCTACAATTTGTATCCAAGTTATAATATCGAGCACACCCAGTTGAGGGCGCATCTGTAGCGTGACGTTGCAGCATCGCACAAACGGAGGAAACTTGAACTGTCATCACACAAACTTTCTTTGAGAGAGTTCAACCATTTTGTTAAATATAGAAAATTAGATAGAGTAAAAACTGCAAATCGCATATAATAATTGTTGTCTATGTTTCATTATACCAATTTTTGTATTTATAAGCCTGATGTATGTGTCTGAATAATCAGAAAGTATAGTAAAATTAATACCTATTTAGAGGTACCAGCCGTTTTAGTAACTTAACGTATGTGGCTTCTTGAACCATCTGAACCCGCATGAAAAAAATTAGGTTATGACCTTTGTCATGTCAAATGCTTTGACATATTTCTTATTGCATTGGCGTAGTGACTTGAAATTTCATATTATCAGTGGCGGTTTGTAATAATACAAATTAATTTTATGAAATTCATAAAATTCTAAAAATGTTGACATAATAAAAGAATATAAAAGAAGCGCACTAATTTTAAAAACATTGTTTTATTAACTAGATACATAGTTTTCTTAAAAAAATATGGCAATTCAGAGTTCGATTAAGTACAAATTCTAGATTTTAAAAAAATGACAACGTGATCTTCAAGGCAAAGTTTAATTAGTTTCTAAATCAGAATAACTTTCGGAAAGTGATAGTTCATCATCGGATTCATTGGATACAGAGATCACCATAGGTTCGATGTTTAGTAGGTCCAGTTTGTTTTCTACTTCCCATGCTTCAGAAATAATTTTCTCTGTATGATTTATGTAATTCTGCCAGTGTTGCTCCGGTACATTTTTTACAACGTCATTCCATACTTTTAAGACTTCAGTAGGTGACCTTGCAGTTTTCGTAATAGCTTGGTCATAATGCCTTTTAGTTTCTGACCATACCATTTCGATGGCATTAAAATGGCAATGATAGGGTGGTAGCCTGAGAACACAATGACCATGCTCGGCAGCGTATTTGTCTAAATGATAATTTTTTTCTGGCAAAACTTGCTTTTCAATTATATCCAAACAGCATCCTTTAAAATGTGATCTGGAAAAAGAATATTCTTTTTTTTGAGCCATTCTAACATGCGTGTTTTACTCCAACTTTTTCTTGGGATTTCTTCATCCAGGCGACTGTGATACGTTGCGTTATCCATTATAATTAACGATGGTTCTTTCAAGTTTACAATTAGTTGCTGTTTAAACCAATTTTCAAAATTTTCGGTGTTCATGTTATCATGGTAATCGCCTGTTTTTTTATTGCATTTAAAAATAAGCGATGCATTTGCCACAAAATCTTTTTTATTACCGGCATGAACAATTACATATCGTGTCCCACTTCCAGTTATTTTTATATCACTGTGTTTAGTACCATCTTGCCACATTCTTCTGTCCCCGCTTTTACTAAAAACCCATGTCTCATCCAGAAAAACAGGTGTTAAGAGCTTTTCGCTTTTAGCAGCATGGTATTTGTTCAAAAATAATATTCTTTTTAATCTGACTGCAGGCATTTCCAATAAATGTTTTCTTCCATCCTGTTTTTTGAAATGAAAACCCATTTTTTTAATTCCCAAATATAACGAACCTTTGGAAATCTTAGTTTCTGGAGACTCTTCGATAAATTGCCGTAAAATAGTTTCTACTGTGATTTTATCCTTTCGCGCATACATTTTATAAATTACTTCCCTCAAACAATGCAGGGTATTTTTTGTAATTCGGGTTTTGCTCCGGGAAACGCTTGCAGACATATTTCTTCAAAATTCGAAATATGTAGCTCTGTTTGGTTTTTCAAGATTATATAATGTGCTTTCTGGAACTTTTAGTGCTTCGGACGCTTTTTGAATTGCCTTAAATCGAGATCCTAAATCGTTTTGAAAATAGTTTACTACATTAAGCATAAGTTTTTTGGATTCATCAGAATATCGCATTTTTATATCTTATTTTGCGTTATGACATTAACATGAAATCAAAATTTGACGTAACTTCAAAAACGTGACATCTAATAAATTAGTTACGACGTTCATTTTTGTTGGTAATTTTTTGTTTCAACCGATTTATTAATAATAAATAAGGATGGTCTTATTCTAAATGGGTATAAAATTTACTAGTAAAATTAATACCTATTTAGAGGTACCAGCCGTTTTATTAACTCCAGATAATTTACATTATTTAGTTGAGTGTTTGTTTATAGGGAACTAGTTTTGAGTGAACTTCTAGTTGGCACAGAAAATTTCTAGCCCAGGAGCGGAACGTTAGTGATGACATTTGTTTGAATTGATTATTTACAAATATAATATGTAATACACATACAATAGATTCAAGTCCGAATACTTAGGCCAACTCTCTCTTCTCAAAGAAAACATCCAATGAGGCAATCAGTGGGGGAGATATTGTCTAATATCACATTAATTAATTAATGTTCATGATTAATCATTTTATTGAAATAAAGTAAGCTATAAATTTATTTTTTGATGTTATTTATTACATCTTAATATTTATTTTTATAACACTACACTAAAATTCAATCCTTTAATAAACGAATCTTTTGTACCTATATGTAGTTTTCAACAGACTGCGACCCCCTTTAAAAACAAACTCGACCCCCCGGTTGAGAAACGATGATGTAGAGCGTTCATTTTCTATGTACAAATTAATTTTAAATGAAAGAAGACAGAGTTTTAAAACAGAAAATATAGAGAAGCACTTAGTTGTAGCTATTAATGATAAAATATTAAGTGGTTACAAATGTTTAATTATTGATTAATAATTGTTTAGTTATGTTGTGCAAATATGTTAATTCACTTTGTATATTAAAATAAATTCTTAATAACTTATTATTAATAATCAGGGAATTAAAAGCATTTGCCTATATGTTAAGATTTCTGCCTTTTTCACTAAAAATCTTTGCCTATATAAGCGCCTTTTTCTTCAGTTTTTGTTGCCTATAAATCTGAGCTTTATTTATAATATATGTCGATTTTGCTCTGGCTCTCTTAAGATTAATCAGATTTTCGGGGGTTCTGTTCTAGGGTACAGTTTTAATGTCAGTTTTTGCTGTTCTATAGCACTTTTATAGGAAGAATTCCACCAAGAAACAGTTTTGCGTCAGTAAGAATGATTAGTTTTACCTATGTAGGACTCGGCAGCAGATAAGATAAATGTAGTGAAAAGCAATATGTTATTATCCATATTTTCAGAGAAACTAAGTGTGGGTAAGGTAGTTTCTGTTATAGATATCCCAGTCAGCGCTGTTTAGTTGCCAATAGCTTCTTGTTAAAATTTGTTGGTTAAGGGGTTTATCGGAAGATATGACTATAGGAAAATGATTGCTGTCATATAGGTCGTCGACAACATGCCAAGTTAGTAAAGAGGCTAACTTAGGGTCGCAAAAGCTGAGATCAATAGCAGAGAAAGACCCAGAAGAGAAATTGAGATGGGTATGGGATCCTGTGTTTAGTAGGCATGCACTTGAATAATTTAGAAAAAGTTATAGAAAATAAAATGCTCTCCAAAAAATGTCCCATAAAATTTTCTCAAAATGTTGATGGTTGCGTAAAAAAATTGGAAAAATGTTAAAAGTTGTCCTTAGTTCAACTTTGACCTCGAATAACTTTTGAAGGAATAAATATATCAAAAAATTGTAAGAGACCTTTTTTGTAGAGCGTTCAATTTTCTACAAGAATATATGTTGGTCATTTCGAAGTATTGTCACCAACGTTAGTTATAGAATTCCAAAGTGCAAGAGAATATTGTTCCCATGTTATTTAAATGGAAAATCGAAGCGACACCTTTTAATATTAATATTAAGAGCCTAAACTTTCACAGTAATTTTTTTTGTCATTTCCAACAATATTTTCGATATAATTAAGAAAAAAAAGACAACGAGAAGAGATGACAAAGGAACTATTTGAAGAATATTTTGCCCCAGTTGCCTGGACTGACCAAAGTTTTATGCATCCAAGATTGTGCGTTACTCCTCATTACTGATTAAATGTAAAACCAGTAGATCATGGTTCAGTAACCAAAAAATTATACTACTATTCAGCAATAATGCTGTTCAAATATTCAACGCTATTAAAGGCAAATAATTTTATTTTTTCAAATATTTAATTTCGAAAAAATTTCTTGAAGAAAGATGAAAGGTAATATACAAAAACATGTAATAAAACAAATTTTTATTCTTTTTATTTCCTCTAACATACAGAAATCGTTTACGATCTAGGTATTCAGTAAATATACACATACAAAATATATCGTTAAATATCAGGTATAGAGAGATCACATTTAATAAAAAAGTTGTGATATATTAATAAATCCATGTGTATTTATTTAAACAATCAACGAAATAAGAAAATATATTCATTTGATTAAAGTTAATTTTATCCAGTTCTCTGGCATCACAATGCAAGTAATCGATCCCACACTTTTTAAATATGTTGATTTGTTACTAAAATTTAATTGATTTGGACACATTTATCAAGTACTATCAGTATATCTGCAGTAAAACTGACCTTTAAAGGACGTAACAAAAAAAAACAAGTGATAACATATACAGGGTGTCCCGAAAAGATTGGTCATAAATTATACCTCATATTCCGGGGTTAAAAATAGGTTGCTTTAACCTCATTTACCTATACAGGCTGTTTCACGACGAGCTTACACTATCTATATATTGGAGACTACTCACACGATTTATATAAAAATTGGCATAGATGGAGAACAAGTTATGGCGAATTTGTGAAAAATATTTTAACATACCTACATGTCACTTTCGGTTATACCGAAAGTGAACGACAACTTTGTTATTTTAAATATAACACTCTGTATATTATTAACTTTTCGGATTCTACATTAAATTTCAATGTCACTTTGTGTAGAATACCCTATATCTAAAATTTATACTTCTATCGAGATATTAATTTTTTTAATAAAAAATTGATAGGTGCAGATTTTCATATTGAAAATTCTGTGTGAACATCCCCAATACCAAATAAAAAACATCTTGTCGGGTTGATTAGTAGGACAATCAAGGTAATTAGTGACATGTCGAAAACTTCTTTTTTGTATACAGGGTTCGTAAAAAAGTGATGAAAAGTTCAACTTCATAAATGTCAAATATCTCAATTTTTTTTAATAAAACAACCATATTTTCATTTAAATTACAAGAACTTATAACAAGTGTTCAAAATTTCGTCCTTGAACCTTCAACCATTTAGTAAGCCTTTTTATCAGACTATCGCTTGTGGCACGCCTAATCATTGCTGCAGGGAGACAATTGAATGCATTGCGAACCCTACGTTCACAATCTTCTTTTGTTGTTAGGGGATGGGAATACACCTCAGTTTTTATGTAGTCCCATATAAAAAATCTTAAGGTGTTATATACCTATTGTTAACGAGGAGGCCACCGAAAAGGACCATTGTTAGCTATCCACATATCTTCATAAGTCTCATCTAAAAATTGGTTTACCATTCTGGAACAGTGATGAGGAGCTCCATCGAGGAGGAAAAATATTTTTCCGCCTACCTCTATCCAAAGTATACATTTCTTGGCCTCATTGTAGGGAGCAAAGTCGTTCTTTTCCTCCCTAGGGAGGAAAAGTAAAAGTGACGTCATAGTACGTCATCAATGAAATAACTTATACGGCATTGACGACCTAAACTATATTCTATTATATAAGTATAAATTTTACCGTTGAATTAAAGAACACCCTGTATTTTGCAAAATTATTGTAGAAATCGGTATATTGTTATTTCAATTTAACGATTTTTACATTAATAATTTGACTTCAGCAATACGCATAATTCCGCAGAACTTGCCTGCGAGTCTCGGTATCGCAACGAGTTGGTGCACAGCTCACTGTTCATGATAGGCCTGTAGTTGTTGGTTCGAATTCCGAGGACAAATTTTTTCTTTTTTTGAACTTTCATAAATAAATTATTTAAAAATGTCTTGTTATTTGAGGGAGGCGGAAAAATCATATGTATAACATGGGAGTAAAGTGCCTTTTCCTCCCTTGAATGTAAACTTCATCCTCGGGAGGAAAAGTAGCACTTTCCTCCATTGTTATACAAATAGCTATTTCTAAATTCATGCGGTGATACATGATCTAAATAATTTGTTTTTAATTCTCTTAATACATCAAGATATCTTTGACCTAAAAAAGGAATTTTTTGAAAATTTAAAATTATTTTACCACAATTTCTGACCGCTTAAGTTTCCATCATAAAAGTGAAGAGCTACAACCAGGTTGTCTCATATCGCACAAAAGACATTAACAACTCCCATCTCTCTTGAAAACCACTTACTTTTGTTAAGTGTTGATTTAGAAGGCAAAGGATTATCATAATGTGATAGTCAAGCAGCCATTAAAGCACTGAGCTCTTGTGTAATCAGTTCCAAAATGGTGTGGGAATGCCTAGGCAAACTCAATGAACTAGGCGAGAACAATATAGTCACCTTACTGTGGATTCCAGGACACACTGGAATAGAAGGAAATGAAATAGCAGATGAACTAACAAAGAGGGGGACTGAAACACCCTTTTGGGGGCCGGAACCCTTTTGCGTTATCAGTCCCAATGCAATATTGGAAGAAATAGGCAAAGCCGAAAAAAAGAGAAGACCTGACCATTGGAAAGATCTAGTAGGACTTAGACAATCAAAGAATCTTCTGAGTGACTACAACCTGTTGAGATCAAATGAATGCAAAAGTGGAGGAAGAAGAATGTAGATTCTGTGGCATTGAAGAAGAAATCTCCATCCACATACTTGCGAATTGTACAGCAATTCAGAATCCTGGGGCACAACACCTAGGAGAGTACTGGATAGAAGAGGGACATTTACCTAAGTTAAAGCCAGTAGATATCCTAAAATTCCTCCGGGAAATAGGACTAAGGGAGCTGCTAGTCTCCGAGACTTTCCTCGGGAACTAAGTAGAAGTAAGGGAACACAATAGATCTTTGGGTCTCAGCGAATGTCACCCCAATATACATACATACATAAGTGTTGATTTTCTTCGCATCAGTAATGCGAATTGTGCCTATTAAACATTCCATTTTTCGTAAATTTTGATTCATCGCACCATATAATATTCTTCAAATATTCAGGATTCACTTTCTTACCTTTTGCTTGAAAACTACCAAATTGAGTTAAATTGTATAATATTCTCTTCACTGTGTGACGGCTGGGTCGGGGTCGATCTGTATATCTTCTAGCAAATAAAACGCATGTTCTAGTAACAACTCTGTCACATTCACCATGTATTAAAAGAAAATTTAGATTATCTTTTTAATTCCAAACGAGCCATTTCTATCACTGTACGATGCGATTGACTTCACCGTGTGACGGCTGGGTCGGGGTCGATCTGTATATCTTCTAGCAAATAAAACACATGTTCTAGTAACAACTCTGTCACATTCACCATGTATTAAAAGAAAATTTAGATTATCTTTTTAATTCCAAACGAGCCATTTCTAACACTGTACGATGCGATTGACTTCAAATAATGACAATTAATAATATTTAAATATGACAAGTAAATACACAGCCTGCTAAAATAAAAGAATAAATAACACGACCTACGCCTACGCAATAATAAGGCTGAAATGATTAATAATTTAAATACATGTTAATATCTCAAAAGCGCTCAAGTTTGGGTATTTGGACTTGAACTTTTCATGATTTTTTTACGAAGTATGTATACAGAAAAGAAGTTTTCGACATGTCACCAATTACCTTGATCGTCCTACTGATCAACCCGACAAGATGTTTTTTATTTGGTATTCACTTTCGGTATAACCGGAAGTGACATGTATGTCAAAATATTTTCCGTAAATTAGGCATAACTTGTTCTCTAACTCTGCCAATTTTTATAGAAATCTTGTGAGTAGTCTCCAATAATATACATAGATAGTGTAAGCTCGTCGTGAAACAGTCTGTATACAAAAGTGCATACAAAAAAGTTACATGGTGAGTAATTTGAAAATTAAAAAATTTTTTACGTTGCTCTAAAACGGTGTCTCATATAAATGTATGAAAATTTGTATTAGTATACGATAACCCATACACTGGAAGTAGTAGCGTTCATTTATTTTTATTTATTATGAATTTCCAGAGGGGGTCAGCACCCTTTTGACTCTTTAACTTTTGTTGAGGGTTACACTTAACAAAATAATGAACGCCACTGGAATAAAACGTCTATTCTTAAACTTTTTCGCCTCTTTGAATTTATTTGTAAACATTTTAGTTTGGTAGATACCCTTTTAAATGTCAATTTCAAAATATTGAATTATTAAACTGAAGTACTGTATTTTCATAAGTATCAAAAACAACTTTATTATTACATTACAATTTATAATAATAAACAAGGTAATGAAAATCTAATGTAATACATATTCTTACTTCAAATTAATTTCGTCTACCTACTATGTAGGTGGAATACAGTACCTACCTACCAATTATTACATGTGAAAAAAGAGTAGGCACTTATTGATTAGTAGTTGATGTCAGTGTATTTGTTGTTAGTGTTTATTATCAGTAGTAATATCCCAAGTACATTGATAATTGTTCGAAATA
Organism: Lochmaea crataegi; assembly: GCA_947563755.1. NCBI lineage: Eukaryota > Metazoa > Arthropoda > Insecta > Coleoptera > Chrysomelidae > Lochmaea > Lochmaea crataegi. The sequence goes on along the minus strand of OX387422.1, from coordinate 72,543,416 downwards.
ATTTTATAACAAATTTGTTAAAAAAATTTTGAGCATTTATCAATGTTCGAGGGTAATTCGAATAGAAAATTTTTTGCTAATCATAGAAAAAAATGCAGAGTATATTTGCTCCTATAATTTCATTAATGTTCTCGAAAGTATTATGACCAAATCGTGACATTTTGAAATATTAAATATTTGAAACATCAAAATCGAAATAAATCAAAATGTATCCATGGCAACGTACCTAATAGAGTGAAAACAGCCCATGGTCTGTTTTCAGTATAATGTTGTTCTGATTGGTTGTGTTCAACCAAATGACCTCAAATTAACTGATTTCATTGGATATCTACTAGAGCAAAAAAATTTCATAAATATTAGACACATAGGAGGAGCGACAAAAATGGAACAAAATACCAATATTTAGCCACTTTTTCTTTTCTTTTTCCATCAAACAAATATTATTAGTATCGGTGCGAAAATGACCTTAACTAGAAATATCTCAAGTTTATATATACAGTATGTCTGAAAAACATGGCAACATATGGGAAACTTTTTTATTGTTACGCAAAAAATTATTTTTTATAAAAAGTGCAGCAGGGTCCAGAAAGTAAAACGCAAATATCAGATGTAAAATTTTTAGAGTTTACCTCCTTAAGAAACGATTTTCGTATTTAGCACACGGTATGAAAATTTTATGAGAAAATCGAGTGCTAACTAAAAGTGAGGCGTTACGTTCCTTTGCGCAACTTACTTTGCAACTTTCACTTCGAGATTATGTATGTCTAGATTAATTCGAAATTTTGCACACTTGTCAAGGACCTATGACAATACAATAATTTTAATTAAATAAAAAATAATAATTAAGTCCTTTAATTATGTGATAAAACGTCACTTTTTCAGTCTTGGCATACATCATATCGTCGGCGTTCTGGTAAAAGTCATTAAGTCCATTTTTGTCAATTTTTAGGTAAGTCGCATACAGTTATTTTGTTGCAAGGCATAAATCACTTAGTGGACTTGATGACTTTTGGCGGGTATAGGCTATTACAAAAAGGACTTATTGATTCACTTGTTTGGGTATTTTCAGGTTATGTTTTATTATTTATGTAATATTTTGTGGTTTGCGATACAAGTGTGTATTTCTAAATAATTTAAAGTTATTACAAAAGTACCTAACAGTTAAAATGCAGGATTGTAGACGTAAACGTATTTTAAGACTCAATCATGAGAATTTAAACAAAAAACCCAAAGATATTGTGCACCAAGTTGTGACTTTGAATAGCTGTACAACAGGTTTTCTGGAAAAAGAGATATTACAACAACAGGTTAGTTTTTAAATTAATTAACTCAAAATAAAAATGTTTAGGTATTTATTGAATTGCATTTTTTTAGACTGTACAAGAATCTCACGTTGGCTCGAACCATGGGTTAGATCTTTTAATAAGCAACGAAAATTCGCCGAAAGAAGGTGTTTTAGACGATCAGGTAAACACTAATCTTTTTTTTTCGAAGTGTAATAAAAAAATCAAAGACTTTTTTTCAATTTTACACTCTTAAGGTATTATTTCTGGTTACAAAAATGACTGATTTAAAGATAGGACGAAGAAGATCCGTTTGAGACTAGCCATGAAGATGAAGAGTATGATCCGAATAAAGAAGAGGACAATAAATCTGATACGTCCGAGGGGTGTCGGCCGTTTTGCGCTCCTATAATTTCCCTCGTAAAGTAAACCCTACCCTTTTACCTGAGGTCGGCCGGTTTGCGCCCCGATATGTAGGTAGCTACTAGATTAGTATATTTTCGTATAAATAGGATATTCTGAGTATTTATGCAGGTGGAAGAGAAAATAAATTTCAGTTTGTGATAATGAGTGTGGTGAATTGGTTATTGTAGGTAAATTTGTATTTGCGTAATTTTTCATTAAGGAAGAATTCAAAATGATTGAAACAAAGGTTACAGTTTTCGAATGAAAAAAACTTTAAAAGATGGTTCCATGTCTTGGATATGCATTAAAGAAGAAACTGAGAAATGTAGGGGTAGTATAATAACAAACAATTCAAAAATAATTAATGAGAGGGAACATATAAGCAAACCTAGTATTGCAGCAATGGAAGTTAGAGAATGTTTGTTCAATGTTAGGAAAAGATAATGATTATTTATCCATGTCAAAAATTATTATCGACGAATTTCAAAAATTGTTCAATGGTGGTATGGACTGAGTGACAGAAATTCCAAATTTTTTGTCGGTGAAAAGTGGTTTAAATGTCACCAGAAAACGCGTACAAGGTTTTCCGAAAGATCCTTAGTGTTTGCAAGTAAAAAAGCAATAGACATTTTAACCAACAGTACCTCCACTGTATTTATGGATGGCACATTTAAAAGTTGTAGCAAAGCAGTTCAAACAAATTTATACAATACATATTGATATCGGTAGCACCACAAATGAAACAAATATAATACCAGTACCATTTGCATTGCTTCCAAATAAGACCAACGAAACGTATGAATTATTCTTTTCTTCCATTAAGGAAAAATTGCCACATTGGAAACCGACATTAATAAAAATAGATTTTGAGCAAGCGGTAATTAATGCCCTAAAAACGTTATCAAATTTTGTAAAGCGTTATAATAATAATAAACTATTAACTTTGACGCCCTAAAAAAGTATTTTCCGAACACCCAAATAACCGGTTGCAATTTTCATATCAATCAATGTTTATGGAGGCATGTTCAAAGTATCGGACTCACTTCTGAGTACACCACAAATTCTGATATACATCTGCATATAAGAATGTGCGCTTCCTTAGCATTTTTCCAGTGAAAAACGACGATGACGGCTGGACGTGTATTCGGAAAGTCTCCAATTTCCACAAAAATGACTCAATTTTATGACTATTTTGTAAATCAATGGTGTAGTCAAAAACAAATACAACCATTCAGATGATTATCTTTGCATAAATATCAGCGGGCGAGGTAGGCCTTCCAAATCAGCATTCACGCTTAACAAGACTTATTCAGCAATGCTGCCTATTTCAATCCAAAAATACAATGACCTTAAGAAGTTGTGTACTAACGAAGTTATACCTTCAGAAATTCATCAATGGTATTTATCATTCCCAACGTCAAACACCGTTAAAAATCAAAATGCTGAACCAAATGTAGTCAGCGAAAGCAAGCAAGACTAAAAAGTTTTATTTGTTATTTTAAGTTAATAATAATTAATACTAGAATATAGATATTAAAATCATTTTGAGATAAATTTCTTTTATTCGTAAATGGACGTTTTAATTTAAACAAGTATAACAGATATTTTAACTACACTGTTTTTATATATTTCCTAATTTGGCAAAAATCACAAGTCCATCAAATGTCGATTTTCAAGCGATATGCACTCTTCGAAAGTATTTTCTAATACTCCTACAAAATTACTTCTCAGTCAAATATTATTATGACCTTAATATGATTTAGTTAAGCAAAATGAAATTTTGCTCCAAAGTTTAAATTTTTAACCCTTTTTTCTCAAAACTTCAAATTAGGACTTAACGACTTTTGCCAGAACGCCTACGATATGGTCTATATATAGAACAGCTTGGTTGATGAATTATTCTGTCTTCGTAGCCGAGTGGTATAGTGGTTTGGCTGCGAAAGTTATGAATTGTAGGCGTAGGGTTGGAATCCTGGACACGGTGATATTTTTTTTATTTCTTAAATTGTGACATTCGTATATGAATAACCTTCAATATAGTGCTTATTAATTCCAGTCATGTGACCTGTTCATTATCCACACCTATTATTCACTAGAAAAATAAATAATAGTTTGAAAAAAATAAAAAAACACACCTTATAGTAAATCGAACTAAAAAGTAAAAAAATAAATTATAGTTTGTAAAAACAAAAAAACACGCTTTATAGGAGGAGAAAACTTCAGTCGTACGTCGGAGCTGACACACAGTTTCTTTTTATTCGTATACGAGTTATCTATATAAAAAATATGAATTTGGTACAAGAGTAAAGTACCTACCTTTATTTGAGACAATATCGAATATTTTAATTATGAAATGTGGTTCGGAATTAAAAAATATATGTTAATATGCAATTACATCCTACTACTTAATTTTTTTTTAATTTCTCAAATTGTTCTCAAAATATTAAATGTAATTCAATGATGTCGATAGGAATTAAAAATTACGTTAAAGTGCACTTACCGATTACATCTCTCATTTTCTTATTGCCTAATTGCTAAACTTTGGCTTTATGTGTCAATAATTAATTAATTAATTTTAATTTCAATGGAGTAGTATTTTGAAAATATGTAAAAATTGAAAAAAAATAAGTATGAGGATATAATTACATAATACAACATATTTTTCCATTCCGCACCACTTTTCATAATTAAGTTTTCGATATTGTCCCAAATAAAGGTACTTTAGTCTTGTACCAAATTCATATATTTTGATAAAACTCATACCTATACGAATGAAAAAATTTGACATCTGATATTTGCGTTTTACGTTCTGGACCATGCTGAACTTTTTATGAACAATAACGTTTTCCGTAACATTAACAATAAAAAAGTTTCCCATATGGTGCCAACTTTTTCAGACATACTGTATAGGTACATACCAGGTAAATCAAAAAGAAACAATTATCGGTTTCCTCCTTGAGCAAGCTAGCAGCATATTTTATTTTCAAGTAAGTCTGACCCTTATGATAATAAATTTACTTGATGAAAAATAAGAAAAAGTGACTAAATATTAGTATATTGGTTCATTTTTGTCGCGCCCTGTTTGTCTCTAATACTTTTATTTATTTACAAACATTGTAGGCTCCTCTGAAGACAGAGCTTTACTATCTTGTTTGTGTACCAAAAACGGAATTTGACAACTAATTATCTCGAAAATTGTTCGAACGATTTTCTTGATGCAATGATAACTTTTAATCGGAACGTCATATCAAAATTTCAGCTAATTTTACTGGGGACACTTTTCCATAACCTCCTTGCGGGTTGCTTTATATTAAATAGAACCATAAATTTTTTATCATTCTCACAAAAACTCTTGTATGGCATGTGAGATAGGTACTTCAGATATCAAAATCTATGGTCAGTATTTGTGTTTGTTTTGCATTATTTAGGCTTTAGCCGTGAATTGACTCTAATGCCCTATTTCACCAACCATTTCCTAAAGATAGGTAATACCTAAATCGGATTTAGGAATTTCCAAGTTCAATTTACGTTTTACCACGCACTAAGTAATACCTAAGAGTGATAGGAAATACCTAGTATTAGGACAGCTTGCTAGGTCTGCCTAAAGAGTTTAATATATACTTAATTTGTCATATTTTTTGACGGCATTGAAAGTTTACAGATTTTGTTGTTGGTTATTTATAAAAAAAAATATGCAAGCTCAGCAAGCTGTATGTTTTGTAAAACGTCTCGAAAGATTCGACAGCTCGTCACATACTGAAAATGACCTACCTAGTACACCTGCGGTTCTTTTTTCGACAAGTTTGTTAAGAATGTTCGAAAAGGAAGAATAGGTATGTCTCCAGTTTCAGTAAATAATGTACTGAGTATCTAATGTACTGATAGGCCAAAAATGTCCATACAACCGGCAATAATATTTCCCAGGAAAAGATTTAATCCTGCCTTGTATGACGGGGCACCAGTAGGGACGTTAAAACTACATAATGAATCTGGCTACATGACGAGGGATTTGTTCCAAATATGGATGCGACATTTTGTTGAGCATGTCAGATCAAATTTCGAGAATAAAGCTTTATTAATTCTTGACGGTCATCCAAGTCATAAAAGCTACGAAGCTTTGGAATTTGCACAAGTCACACAATGGTTGAGAGAGAATCCCGGTCGTACTGTTAGCATTTACCAAGAATCCAAACTTTTTAAACCAGCATATGAAAAAACAGCAACACTAGAGAACGCATCAAGTGGTTTTCGTTCAACAGGGATATCACCTTTTAATTCCAATATTTTTCCAGAACATATGTTTTTGCCTAGTCTAACTACCGATTTGCCTGAAGATGCACCTGCTGCTGAAAGATAACTCTACCAAATGTCGATGATCACTATATGCAAGAGTCAGCAAACAATGACCAAGGTTGTCCATCCACTTCAGAAAAAAGGATCTGTCATCAGTTCCTCAGAGTAATAAAAGAAAAGCTGTTAAGCGCAAAACTGGTGGCTATCAAGATGTATAAACCGAAAGTTCCTACCTCAAAAGCCTTCTCGAAAAAGAAAATGAGAAGAAACAAGAGCAACAGAAATGTGGTAAGAAAAAAACTAATGGAAGATGAAATAAGTGGTGAAGAAGATCCCTTCAGTGGTAGCGACGAAGAAGATGACTGTGCATGTATCTATTGTAATGACCTCTTCAGTAGGACAAAATCGAAGGAATCGTGGTTACGGTGCCAATTTTGTAAAAAATGGGCACCGCAGGTGTGTCGCCAAAATCAAAAAATTTTATTTGCGACCTGTGTAAAAATGAAGGACTAATATTTTAGTGATGCTTATTTTGTTTGTTGAGTAGCATAGTAGCTATTTTAGTTTTACATTGTATTTCATATTTTCCGCCCCGGGTGGGCGAGATGGATTTTAACAAAATTTTTGTTGTTTGTACTTGCAATAAAGTGCTTTATACCACTAGTAATCTTAGTGCCTAACATGATAGAAAATTCTACCAGTTACCACTTTACAATAAAATATTATATTTATCTTTACATAGGCGTAGTTTTTGTGGAAACAAACACTAAGTACCCGCCTTTCCCCTATCCGATTCGAGTAAGTATAATTTATTTTTTATGTGTACAAGTAGGGGTTATTTTTTTATACTGTCATACTTAGAATACTAAGGCTTATCCTTGGCCAAATTTTGAATAAAATCCATTGATAAGTTAGTGAGTTACAAGGGTGTATTGTATGTTACCATATGGCAACACTAGGCGTTTGCAAGTGATTTCAAATAATTTCAGACATGGTTTTTCCTGATATGGTGAATAATGATGAGCTTGATGGCGATATTTACATTGACTCACCAGAGCCCAATGTAGACATAGATGAGGACTCAGCTGACGATAGCGGGTAATAAGCCAACTTTTTATCAGAATTTGGTATTTTCTAACCAACGTTTTTTTTGGTAGGTTAGTTGATAATTTGACATCTCGACAGTTCGAAATAAGATTATACAATAACGGGAGATTATATGAGGTTGAAGAAGATGCAAATATAGCAGATCAGGAAACAAATACTGTGCCTGCTCCTGTTCTTGTGCCAGAATACACAACTTGGCTAAAAGACAGACGAAACCAGTCTAAATCATTCATACCTCAGTGAGAAAAAGGAGCAGACTATGCAGTTGTACCGCAAAAATATTTTCCGCCACCAGATTATTCAAGATTTGAGCAAATATCCATAATTCAAATTTTTTAAGAGTATATAGGTGATGAATTTATTCGTGGTTATTCTGCAACTGGAACAATTCGTGAAACCCGAATGCCTAAACAATGCCCCCTCACGAATAAAAAAAAACTAAAAAAGACCGTGGATATTTCGAAACAGCCATGGAGAAAACCGATGGCCACCGATGGATGGATAATTCAGTGGTAACTATGGTGTCTACTTCGCATGGGGCTCAAGAAATTGGACGAGTTAAAAGGTACTCAAAACAACAAAAGAAAAATATAATGGTTCCACGACCAAAAGTTATTGCGAAATATAATGCCCACATGGGAGGAACTGATCAGATGGACCAGAACCTTGAATGCTATCGGATAGGTATTCGAGGTAGGAAATGGTATTGGCCATTGCTAATTTCGATTTTCGATGTTGCTTTTCAAAACTCTTGGATACTATACAATCGATCTCGAAAAGAAACGGTTTCACAGTTAGAGTGTAAAAGTTTTGCCAAAAGGATCTGGGCGACGAGCTTCTTCATTGGAATCTTCAGATTCGCGAGTTTCGGATAATATCCGGTTTGATCGTTTAGACCATTTAGTTCAACAAACAACACAAAACAAACGAAGAAGATGTTCTCCACAGTAAGAACCATGTGTTCAAAATGTAATGTAGCACTATGTATTACCTGCTTTGAACCTTATCATTCCCGTTAACTTGTTTACATATTTTATATTACATCATTATAATGTTCTACAATAAAATTTTAATATTTTCTAATTAAAAAGGTGTGTTCCAATTTTAGGTAGTGTAGCCATATGGTAACAGCTAATATCTCATTACCTGACAATCTGTCAAAAAAAAGTTTTAATTGTTTTTAGTTTCTTTTAGCCAGTACGACATATTTTGTACAAAGAAAATATTAAATGCAAGAAAAAATAATTTCGGTGTTAATGGTTGTAGGATGAAGCCCAAAGCCTTGAAACTCATCTCATCTCAATCTTCAGTATGTTTAATAACAAAAAATACAATATATTTTCAATCAATAGGCACAAATGACATCAATTGATGCATAGCTTTTCACTATAAAATATATTTAAACAATTCCTAACTCTGGTTTTCTTAAATTAAATTCAATTCACGTATTCGTTTTAAATAAGCTGCACTACCAACCACTATTGCAATAATTATATTAATACAACCTGCTCGTTTTAAAATTTTAACAATTTCAATATTTCTAGTTCATATTTTGAGTTTTTTTATAAGTAATGTTTACTATTTGACAACTTTCATTTATAAAAACTAAGATTACTGCTTTTAGATGGTATTGGATTTGAGTTCAATTTCATTATATAGACTCCATGGATTCTGTCAACAAAATCGTGTATACAGGGTGATTCATTAGTGCGATAAAGTTCAATATCCTGTAAATCGTCAATTTTTAAATAAAATTTTGATCGATTCTAGCCATCCTAAAGGCCCATATTTCAAAATTAGTACATCACTTGTACAACGTGTTCCAGTACGCCGTGTCAGATCAAAGGTGCCTTTTTTTAAATGGGACACCCTGTATTTTACTTCAAATTTGAATTCTGCTTGACTTTGCTATTGCAATGATATAAAGTTGTAATAGGTTATGAAGTGTATTTAAAAAGTTCTGATAATTTGTTCCTGAAAATCTTAATGAAGTCAACGCCCCGTATACTTTAAACTGCACAATTTAAAATTAATATTTTACAGCCATACGTCTGTGATGGTCGTCTAGTATCATTATTCACGAGCCATGCTTCCATATCTAAGATACCGTTTACAAAGCGAATACATCGAATACCGAAAACAGAATACATCGGTTTAAAAAAAAATTAAATGGATCACGCTGTATTTTATATTGGAAATGAAACTTTACTATAGTCTAAATTTGGTTGAGTATTGCGTATACCCAAAATGAATAGTTTTTTGTGATATTTCAATTTTATGAAAAATCCAACAATACACAATTTATTCACATCAATTACCTGAGTATACTGAAATTTATAAAATAATCAACAAAAAAGTTGTGAAAGATGCTCAAAGTTATTACCCTCTACATCGATGCAGACTTGAAGACGGTCTTCAAAAGATCGACTTAAATCTCTAAGCATTTGCTCATTAACATTTTAAAAACCTTGCCTATTCTGTCTTTCATATCGTCTAGTGTAGTGTCAGGTACTTTGTAACAACATGTGTCAACATAACCCTAGAAGAAAAAATCGACTTTATTTAACTTCGGTGTTTTTGCTGTCCAGTGAACTGGTCCTGCTAGTCTAATCCATTTTTCAGGCATTCAACTGTCTGAATGAGCGCATTATGGCGAGCAGGAGGAGCTCCTTCATGTAGATACCTACCACATTTGTTGACAAACGAATTAGCAAAATGTGATTGTTTGTTGATATTTCACCTACTTACTACCTACCTTATTATTAAGAACGCTAATGATGTGGTTATAATTAAACTATTTAGACAAACTAAAAAAAAATGTGACCCTCATACACTTGTGGTACTTTTATCGACCTTTTAAACCCTTTTTCTAAAATTACACATTAATTGTGAACTAATTTTATTGGCTGCTTTTTATTTATTTTTTATTGGAAGTAAAATTTTTTATCTTAAAAATGAACTATCAAACTTTTCAGTTTGGGTATAGGGAATACTCAATTAAATTGAAAGTATAGTAAAGTAACTTTCATTTTCCGATATAAAATAGAGGGTATCCATTTAAAACAATTGTGAAACCGATGTATTCGAGTTTGGCCTCGCTCTTTTATTTGGTGTCTAGATACGGAAGCAGGTCTAGTCAATTGTGATACTAGACGACCATCACAGACGTATGGCTGTAAAAGATCAATTTTAAATTGTCCAGTTTAAAGTATACGGGGCGTGGAACTCACTACGATTTTCAGGAACAAGTGGTTAGAACTTTTCAAATAGGTACACTGTATAACCTATTACAACCATAAATCATTGCAATACTTAGAGAAGACAAGCAGAATTCGAATTTGAAGTAAAATACAGGTTGTCCCATTTGAATTTGATCTGGCACGGCGTTCTGAAACACGCTGTAAAATTGCGTTTAATTTTAAATATGTGCCTTTAACCTGGCTAGAATCGGTCAAAGTTTTATTTAAATGTCTTCGAGAATATTAAATATACTGGACTTTATCGCACTAATGAATCATCCTGTATAGAGTAGTGTATATACTGACTTTCCAGCGTAGACCAACGCCAACGGCACATGTGCTGTCGACTACCCAACGCCAACTTTCCACTTGAAAAGCATTAGCTTCGTCACACACTAAAAACCAACGCGTTCCAACATAGTTCACATGTGCCGTTGGCAGACGTTGGATAGTCGGTACGTAACCTACTTTAGGTTTCCTTTTTCCCCCATTGGCATCGTTAATATTCCATTTGTACTGTATTCAAGGTCTATGATTGGCTGGTATTGTTCTGCCGCCAGATATTTGCACTAACGCCCTCTTATTTTTAGAACTTATTTGCTTACACGGAGCTCGTGCTCCTCATCTAATCTTCATCATAATGATATTGAAATGGAACGAAAGATGACATTTGAACATAGAAACATTTATGATTTTTTTTTATTATTACTGACACGGAACATGTAACAATCAAACGAGTTTTTTTTTATGTATTTGTATGAAGGAAATCTAGTATTGAAAACCGGGTTGAATGTCAAAAAATTATAAATTGGGGTTGAAACAATTTTTGCTTACTGCCAACAAAGTCAAACAATTATTAGTTTGAAGGAGCTAGGAAAACTGAAAGCCAATATTGGAGTGCAAAATTTTGAATTCGTTTTTGAAATATTCATCAAAAAATATATCATGTCAGTTGTCCCATTCAAAAATTTTTTGTAGGGTTCACGTTACCAGAAATGGAAAAAAAATATAAGAATCAATTTCAACTGTTTAAGCTGCCAAATTTCATAATTGTCAAGTCAACAGTTTTTGAGATGTTGGACTGACAAAACGTCGTGTGACACCCTATATAATCCACGAACAATAAAATCAAAACTACTACTATGACAGGTATTTAGTACTAAACGTGCTAGGTTTGTTTTAATTTCATCTGGTTTTTAATTTCACTCCGCACTTAGGACAGATAATTGACGTAGCTTTGTACACACTACAGATGTGTGTATGTTTCGTGATATCTTATTGGTATAATGTTCCCTATCAATATCAGTCCTGAATTTTCGTCCACATTTTATTAAAAAAATTGGTGTCTTTTTAGATATATTACAATTAACAAATAAGATTTTATTCATGAACATAAAAATAATAATCTGAAAATTGTACCAGGTGTCTGATTAAGAGAGGTAACCCGCTGTATCTCAGGAACTATTTATCATACAGCTTGAAGAAAAAAATCAGTATTACAAACTCGCATACAAGAAACTGCTAGAAATTATTTTCAAGTTTTCTACTCCACGGCTAGAGGGCGTAGTTCACAATAATATCATAAAACATCATAATTTAAATTTTTGTAATCATTAGATCATTTTACGTGTTTGTTCCAATACTTTTTCTTCTATCTTGTAAAATAACTGGTAGGGGTGAGTGCGAAACTGTTATAACTTTTGTTCCGCTTTATGGATTTTGACCAACTTAGTATTATTTGAAAGGGAATTCAATGCCTAATAAAATATTATATCATCGTTTCATTCCAGTGGTTTTAACGGTCGCTAGGTGGCGGTGATGGAACAATTGTTTTGATTTCAACTTTTTTTGGGAATATTCAAGTGCGATAATATATTTTTTAATCATTTACTTGAAAGAGGATGGAATATTTAAAAAATGGTAAAAACCGCATCTCAATATCTATTTTCTAAGCGAAGATATGGGGAAAAATAGGTATACTAGGGGAGCGAGTTTTATACTTAAGTAAATTGAAAATTTTACATAGGCGTAGGCGTCCAGATGTCATAAATTGTTGACAACTTGAATATAAAATTAATGTATAGTGAATTGATGAACCTGTAACGGTTAGTAATTTAAAAATACGCAATGCCTTGTATAGTGAACTGATGAACCTGTAACGGTTAGTAATTTAAAAATACGCAATGCCTTACACAAATAGCGAAGCTTATGTTAAGTGTATTTTGAATGTTTTGAGAATGCTCCGATTGCATCAAGAGAATATGCATTAAGATATCCCTTGCGACAACATTTTTGCAGAAGAGCATTTAAAAATACAGGATCTGTTCAACCTTAGACATTCTACACGACAGCGAAGAAACAATACAGAAAAAGGTGAAAATAATGTTTTATGATACATTGCTGCAGATCCACAAGTTATTGTAAGAAAACTAGCTTGCAAGTTAGGAATTTCTAGGTATTGTGTTCACTCTATTTTAAAAAGAAATCGCTTTCGTCCGTATCGCGTATCTCTTCATCAAGGATTAAAAGCTACAGATTACGATAAAAGACTGGATCATTGTAATTGGCTTAAGGATATGCTGAATGAAAATCCAATTTTTTTATCAAATATAATGTGGTACGATGAAGCTACATTTTCCAGCAATAGATCTGTAAATAGACATAATACACACTATTGGTCTGATCATAATCCACACTGAATGCAACAAGATTTTAACCAGGGTCGCTGGTCAGTTAACGTATGGTGTGGGATTTTAGATGGTAACATTATAGGTCCTTAAGTTTTTGATGAACATTTAAATGGCGAGCGTTACTTATTCTTAAGAGATGAATTGCCTATATTATTAGAAGATGTTCCTTTAGCAATACGGCAAAATATGTGGATACAACAAGATGGCCCACTCTACAAATGA